>JAJTIZ010000048.1:0-313915 GCA_021365335.1 Phaeosphaeriaceae sp. PMI808
CTTACCTATAAACTTAATAAAATAGATATAAGATAACTCTATCTTAGAACTACCTAATAATATTAAGTACTAAGTAAATCTATTAGTTTAACTTAATAAGAATACTATAGTAGGTTATACTAGATTAGTACTATTTTATATAAATAAAACTATACTAAAGAAAAAAAACCTATAAAAATAATATAAAAATAAACTTATAAAATAGTTATAGGTAGTATAATAGATAGCTTAGATATTAATATCTTATAATTAAATATTAATACTAGAATAGTTATAGATAATATAATAGATAACCTATTTTATAAGCGAGTTATCTACTTAATCGAGTAGCCTACTCTTAATTTACTAGTAAAAAATTAATTAATTACTACCTAATATCTATAGAATAACTAGGTAGAATTAGCTAGAAATTTTACTAGTAATATATATATATATATTCTATAATCTATTAGAATCTAAAGCTAGTAGTATTTAAATTACGTAAGCTATTAAAGCTTAATCTAGATTTTTCTAGATTTTTCTATAATTACTACTTTCTTCTATAACTATTTAAGCTATATAGCTATAGCTTTAAGATTTTAAATATATATTTTAATTATATTAAATAAAACTATTTAAAGGTATAATAGGCTATACTTAATTAGGAGTAGTACCTATAAGAGTTAGAAGGATTAAGTAAGATAGACTTCTATCTTTAATATCTTAGTTAATATAAAAGATATCTCGATATAACTTTAATATAAGGTATAAAATATATAGTCCTAGGTATAGTAAAAGTTATAGCTTTATATAGTTAGGATCTATAAAGTTATTAAGTAAAACCTAGTATATTAAGCTACTCTACTTCTTATACTAATAGCTTATATAATATAATAGTAACTAGCTTTAAATTCTAATAGATTATAGAATATATATATATATATTACTAGTAAAATTTCTAGCTAATTCTACCTAGTTATTCTATAGATATTAGGTAGTAATTTATTAATTTTTACTAGTAAATTAAAAGTAGACTACTTACTTAGGTAAGTAACTTACTTATAAAACGCGTTATAGATTTTATTATCTTTAAAAACTTATACTAAGTAGAATACTATCTTTATATTTAGAATCTATTAAACTACTTACTAAGAAGAAAGTATTTAACTTTTACTATTTAGTTTTAGCTTTAATTAGACTTTATTAAGTATTTCTATAAGCCTACTTATATTATTATAAGTTATCTAAAATTAATCTATAAGTTATTTATTAGTTTTAAGTAAAGTTTAACATATTATAGTAATTTAATCTTATAAGTAGAAGATATTAATTATAAATACTCTAGTTTTTTAAACTTTAAAGAGCTTATATAATAAGTCTTAAATAAACTACTTATTAGAAGAAGTATTTAGATAAAGTATTTCTTAAGTAGAAGGAATATTTCTTAAAAGAGTAATATTACTACTTATAAGATATTAACTTCTTAGTATTAAAAAGATATTAATAGAAAAGCTTCTAATATTATTATAAAAGTTAACTAATAGTACTTTATAGAATATTCTAAGTTTTTAGTAGTTTTCTAAGATAATTAAATCTTCTAAGGTTATAGTTAACTATATATATAATTTTTTACTATAATTATAGTTTTTATTCTTATTAGATAAGAACTTTAGAAAGTTTTTAAGTAATTTAACTTACTTTCTTATTAATTAATTCTATTCTTAAGTAAATTAATAAGAATTTTCTAGCTTATTAATAGTTTTATTATAAACTATTTCTTTTATATTTCTTATAAGTTATTAGTTAACTATCTTAGAGTTTAGTAATAAACTTTACTTAATAACTACTTTTCTAGTAGAAGTAAAAAAGATTTAAATTATAAGAAGTTATTAGTAAGAGTTAAAATAAATTTAAATAATAAAGTATATATTAATATAAAATAAAATTTTAAAGAACTATTAATTCTTTAAGAGTAAAGATATATATATATAGTAATATATAATCTACTTACTATAAGTTTAAATTACTTTTAATAGATTATTAAAGAGAATCTCTTAGAAATATACTTATAACTATAAAATATAAGTATATAATCTACTTAAAGTATCTTTAGTAGTTTATTAAAGAGTATTCTTTAAAGAAATATTTATAATAGTAGATAACTTATTTAAATAAGTAACTTATTTAAATAAGTAACTTATTTATAAAATATATTAATTATATTATATATTTAAGTTATAATTTATATTATTATATAATATATTATCTAGGTATTTATTATAGTACTCTTCTTTTAGTTTATTATTAGGTTTTATAGGTTTAAAGTCTAATACCTTTATTATAACTATAATAATTACTTCTTTTTTTTTAGAAAATTAAAATTTATCTTTTTCTCTATAAAACTAAAATTTTATTCTATTTCTAGATTATATAGTTATTAAAATATAGTATTTTAAAAAAGATTTTTTTTTACTCTTTATTTTTTATACTCCTATATAATTATACTTATATCTTATAATAATTTAGGTATATTTAGATATAGTAGGGTCTACTAAGCTAATAGACTTTATTAGCTTAAATTAAGGTATCTTATCTAACTAAAAGACGTGGTTGGTAGCTATAAGATCCGTTCCTTGGCTTATCGATAAACTAGATGTGGCTGGAGTGGCTGCTCTGCGGACCTCCAAGCTCTAGACACGTCTTAGAAGATTGATCAAACGGTTTACACCTCTATAAACACTCGGTGAGTCTTTCAAGATATATTGAAGCCATGCGGGCTTCAGCTTCATTGCTGAGTGCACAAGGCCTCTTTGCGCTCAGCTCAATTCACAACATTGGTGGTGTGCTCGCCAGTCCAAGCATCAACGTCGCACTTCGCGCCTCCTTCAGTCCTGCACCGTACCTGGTAGAGTTATTGTAAACACATTCATGGCCAACCGTAAGTGCGTAGCTAACATTTCTTAGAGAGACCGCTGCAGAAGAGAATGCAACTGCATACTACCCCATACTCGACCGGGTGGCGGAAGGCTATTTCGATACAAAAGCCACTGAGCAACAGCTTTATACCGCCTTCGTAGACCTTTTAAATAGAGATGGGCATATCATTGAACCAGAAGCCATTGCTTCTTTTGAGTTCGCGCTTTCAGTGCGATCGGCTGCGCCACGCATAGAAGCACACTATCAATTTTACAAGACATCGGTGGAGCCTTCATTGGTCGCTGAACAGACTCAGGAGTGCGACATATGGGCATCAACTGGCGGCAAACAATATTGCTCGGCGCACTTGGCCCAGCCTTTTGGAGATATCAAAAGCGAACGGTATGAATCGAAATCCACCTAGAGGTATTGGTGCTGATACACCCACAGCACATACGAATTACCTTTTGATCGCATACATGGCCACATCTCCGATCTGCCAATCATTCTTTACGCTGACATCACTGCGCCTCAGTTTAAGCAATGGCACAGCGTGCTAGCCAGGACGGTAAAAGAAGGCAAAGCATCGTATCGAGTCCGGCACAAGCCCTCTCACAAAGCCCCAAAGTCACCTCTTGTAGTGAACGGATATGGAGTCGAGCTTCAGCTGAAAAGGACGGACTATATTGTCATTGATGATAGACAAAAGGAAGTAGCCCAGGCAAATGGTCAACACCCAATAGGTACAGGTCTCGACGACAATACAGAAGTCGCAGATCTTGAGCCTCTATCTAAAGAGGAGGTTTCCGACCTTGGCCTTAAAGCTGCCAGCTTCGTAATGAGGAGTGATAATCCCATGGATACACTACTCAAGCTAGTACAGGACTTTCCGAAATACACATCAATCATGGCTGGCCATAATGCATCTGAGGATTTCCTCAGTGAGCATACGAAGAACCGTGAACTATTGCTCCCTACAGGGTATAACACGATCTGGATCAATGGGGTGCAATTAACAACGCGAGAAGTGAACCCTTACTCTTTGCTCGCACATTTACGGCGCGAGAGAAGTTTGATCAATGGCATCAGAAGCCAAGGTCTTTCTGCACCTGAAGTCATATCTCTCCTCTCACATGATGCCATCAGCGCAACACAGACCGAAGACGAACCCCAACGCTACGACTTTAGAGACGAAACTGAGGGTGGTAACGTTATCATGTATATGAACAACATTGAGAAAGATTCTAGATACGAGTCTTGGCCCTCTGAGCTTCGAGCCGTGAGTATAGATCATTCGGCCTTGTGAGATCCTTTCTAACGAAATATTCAGTTGCTTCAGAGAACCTTCCCTGGCCAGCTGCCCTCTGTTCGTCGTGATATCCATAATGTCATAGTGCCTATCGACTTCACTTCAGCCGAAGATGTCTCCTCTGTTCTTGACACTATCCTCAGTTTGATAAAACGCAGTATTCCACTACGATGGGGCCTTGTGCCTCAAACCTTGACCTCCGGCGCTATAGAGCAAGCTAAAGTGGTCTACTACCTGCAGGAGACCTACGGAATCTCTATTGTGATCAAATACCTCCAAACGGTAAGTTGTATCTTTGTACCACTTGAAACCTGCCTAATTTGGACTCTCAGATGATTGATGATAAAAAACTCGCAACACCTGACGAAGCCATATTCGCCTCCATTGTCAAAGATGCCCAACTTCGCAACGATCGTGCAGTATTGGAATTTGCCGATGTATTAAAGTCAGAGATCGTACAAAAGCGAGTAGAAGGGGCGAGACAGTACCTGAAACGCCTCGCAGCAGACGTCCCGAATGGTTCAGTGTTCGTCAATGGTGTACCCATTGCTCGAACTGAAGATTGGCTTCAAGTCCTCAGTCAGCGCATCAGTATGGACCTTCGCCAAGTTCAGAAAGGTGTTTTCGAAGGTGTTTTCAATGATGGCACCTGGGTCCCAACTTATTTTCTTTTTCAGGCTGCCACGCGGCGAAATCCTTTGATTGTCCCCGAGAATGAAAAGGACATCACACTTGTTAACATGGCCGAATTTGGAGAGACTCACGGTAACGTATTTAGTAGAATGCCACGTATTGAAGCCATAGGGTCGGCTAGTGATAGTGTTTGGATCCATCTCACAGTCCTCGGAAACTTTGATTCTGTATCAGGACTCAGATTGCTCAAGTCAGTAGCCGCATACCGTGAAGAGAACTCGAACGTGGAAATCGTCTTGATCCACAACCCACAAGCTGGTGCAGACCAATCAAATGCTTCGGAGGATATCCTAGAAGCATACATCAAATCTAGTGGAAAGCTCACAAACAACGCCTTCTCTAAGCTCTTAGCCCAGCCGCCAGACGTTGGCCCTACTCCGGGAAACTCTACACTGTTCTGGAAAACTGCGGAACCTATCTATAAGGCATTTAATCTCAATCCGGGTCAGCATGCTGTTGTCGTAAATGGACGATATGTCGGTCCAATTCCAGAAGAACAAATATTCTCGAAGGAAGACATTGAGACCCTGATAACCTACGAAACAAATAAGCGCGTCGAACCCCTGAGTAAAGCACTTGCGGAATTGAAGTTGACCTCGAAGCTCGCTGCACCATTCGATCTCGCGAAAATCCAATCGCTTGTTGCTCTCTCAACCGTTTCTGACGTCCCAGAGGGTATGTTCGAAGCTGCATCAACACTGCGCATAGCTATGTTCAACAAGTGGGCCTCAGAGCATACGACGATCATCAGAGGCGAGTATAACGAGGCAATTTTTCAGATTGTAGCATCGATTGACCCGGCTACGGAATTGGCACAGAAATGGATTCCGATTCTGAAGACATTAAGCGACATGAATGGTGTGTACCTTAAGTTGTACCTCAATCCCAAACAGATGCTGCAAGAACTGCCTGTAAAGCGTTTTTACAGATATCTCTTTGAAGTGAAACCCACCTTCACCCCAGATGGCTCGGTTGACAGTCTAGAGGCCCACTTCTCGGGTATTCCAAAGGAAGCTTTACTTAACCTTGGTATGGATGTTCCACCTTCGTGGCTCGTCGCACCAGTAGAATCCATCCACGATTTGGACAACATCAAGCTCAGCTCGCTCCCTGCGAATACCAACATCAATGCTATATATGGCCTAGACAGTATTTTGATCGAAGGTCATTCCCGCGATACTACCAGTGGAGGTCAGCCACCTAGCGGCGCTGAGGTTGTTCTTGCAACTGAAAAGGACCCTCACTTTGCAGACACAATCATCATGGCCAATCTAGGTTACTTCCAGTTTAAAGCTAACCCAGGCTTTTACAATATCAAGTTAAAGAACGGCCGATCGGAAGAGATATTCACGCTCAACAGTGTAGGATCCAAGGGCTGGATTCCACAACCTGGCGATGAGACTACGGAGATTGCTCTTATGAGTTTTCAGGGTGCAACCATCTTCCCTCGGCTATCCCGTAAGCCTGGCCAGGAGGCAGCGGATGTACTTGCACCAGGAGATTCCATTGCTTCAGACCTTGCTAGTAAGAGTGCAGAAAGGGTGAACAAGTTCTTCGGCAAGCTTGGCCTTAATTTCGACTCTCATAAGGTCCTCGATAAAGGCGCCGCCCTGCTGGGCAACAAAGGAGCTAAGAAGGGAATGC
Source organism: Phaeosphaeriaceae sp. PMI808 (assembly GCA_021365335.1). Lineage (NCBI taxonomy): Eukaryota > Fungi > Ascomycota > Dothideomycetes > Pleosporales > Phaeosphaeriaceae > Phaeosphaeriaceae sp. PMI808. Next base: position 6,542 of record JAJTIZ010000048.1, read on the forward strand.
AGGCTGAAATCAACATCTTCTCTGTTGCCAGCGGGCATCTTTACGAGCGCATGCTCAATATCATGATGTTATCAGTTATGAAACACACAAAACACACCGTCAAGTTCTGGTTCATCGAGCAATTCCTCTCGCCATCTTTCAAATCATTCCTCCCACATATGGCTGCCGAGTACGGTTTCGATTACGAAATGGTGACCTTCAAATGGCCGCACTGGCTGCGTGGGCAAACCGAAAAACAACGCGAGATTTGGGGCTACAAGATTCTGTTCCTTGACGTGCTCTTCCCTCTCGATCTCAGGAAAGTAATCTTCGTCGATGCGGACCAAATTGTGCGCACGGACATGTACGAACTCGTAACTCATGACTTGGAAGGGGCGCCATATGGCTTCACACCCATGGGTGACAGCCGCACCGAAATGGAAGGCTTCCGATTCTGGAAAACAGGATACTGGTCCAACTTTTTGCGCGGCCAACCATACCACATCTCAGCGCTTTATGTTGTTGATCTTGTCAAATTCCGACAACTCGCTGCGGGCGATCGTCTCCGGCAGCAATACCACTCGCTCTCTGCCGATCCCAACTCGCTGTCGAATCTCGACCAAGATTTGCCGAACAACATGCAGTTTAACCTGCCCATCCACTCGCTCCCGCAGGAATGGCTATGGTGCGAAACATGGTGCTCTGACGAGGATCTTGCTAAGGCAAAGACGATTGATCTGTGTAATAATCCTATGACTAAGGAACCGAAACTTGATCGTGCGCGGAGACAGATTCCAGAGTGGACAGTTTATGATGAGGAGGTAGGGGCATTGGCAAGGAGGGTTAGAGGGGAGAAACCAAAGGATGTGGTTGCGGATGTGCAGGCGGAGGAGCAGGCTAGGGAGAAGATCAGGAAAGATAAAGAGAGAGGCAAAGATGAGTTGTAGGTTTATATGGAAGGGCATCTAAAGTGATGAATATGTATACAGAAACGACCAGTGGTTTGAGGGCCGTTAAGAGACTGAGGCTCCTCAACATAAGCTCCACTAACTGGGAACCAGATATCGCTTGGATACGTACCACAGATTGATTCTAATGACGGTATACCTCGTATCGATATAGAACAGCTTTCCTTCGTTCATGGCATGATATGCTTCCTACTTTTTCTACAACATGAAAGCCCTAGTGCATAGCAACACTTGGTACGGGATGAAAATGACTTCGGCCAACATAGTACTCAGAATTCTTGGCTTGAAGATTATTCAGCCTCGACCAAATATGGCGCACGTTGCACGATTCCTTTGCCCTTTACACGTTGAAGTACATTGATTACCCCAACCTTGCGCATATTATTAGCGCTGCATGCGCAATTCAAGTCCTTTTCCATTCAGCTTCCGGTCCCAGTGGCGGCTCCCAATAGCCCCACCGAAGCCGCTGTCTCAAGCGACACCTTCATTTCTAGCCACGAGTAGAAATTAGGCGAATTGCAAAATGTCCCATACAAACCGTCCCTTGCTCTATGCCGCTGGATCGGCCCCTGCCCACGGAATTTGACACTTGTCCCATACTTATTTACACTAGATAGAAACTCAGAGATTGAGAAACTTGCATACCGGTTGTGCCCAGCTGGAGTAACGACATTTGAAGTCGCGAGGTAGCGATTGATGGGCGCGACGAATTGGGCTGTGAGTTCTGCAAAGTGACGTCGTATCAGTGGGCCAAGGTCGCGGGTTTGGTCGCCTAATTTAAGCATCGCTTCGATTTGCGACACGACATCTGGATCAGACTTGAGGAAGCGTTTGGAAGGGGTATGGACTTCGATGCCGCCGCCGGGAAGATCAAGAAGGGCGTTACGGCTGGATTTATGATGGATGGAGTGGTGTCGTCGTGTTGGGACAGGACCGTCAAAGTTCTGTAGATAGAGGATATGGGGTCGTGTGCGATGGTTGGTCTCGGCTGCGGCGATGATGCGCTTGAGGAGAAAGGGATTGGTTACACCAACAATGAAGGGTTGGGGTGTGCCCCCATCGATGCCAATGCTTTTGAAGTCGGCCTGCATGGTCATGTACGGCTTGACAACTCCGGCGTAGGGAACTGGGCAGATTAGGTCGAGAAGGGAGGATATGGCTTCGCTGGCCAATTGGGGTGACTTTGCTATCACGATGATGCTTTCGCATAGGACGAGTTTCTCATAGAGAACGTAAAGATCAGTTATGCACGGCATGAAATGCATTATATTGTCCCAGGAACCAATGGGCTCATATGCATAAATTGAGCCAGGAGTATCTGAGATCAATGGTGTAGGGCCTGGAAGACCCTGAAGTGGGAATGAGCGATGCGGGGGAACATCCAGCGTGATGACAGATCCCAAGAAGGGTAGTTCATGTCGTCCGACCCTTGGTGGACGCCAGGCGAACATCTGGTTGTATGCTGCCTGTAGTGTTATTGGGTCGCTTATAACACCAGATTCTGTCATCTTCAAGAGTAGACGATTGTGAAAAGAGGGAAAGTTGTGGTGAGAGACGAGGACAAGAGTCCTTTGGTTGAAACTGCGTTTCATCGAGTGGTCAAACTCCTGGCGAAAGACACAACTTGCATAGAAGGTATCAGCACTGCCATGAGGAGCATTTGGCGAGCTGAGCTTGACTTCAGGGGAATTGTTGGTGACGGCGAAATTGAACGCGAGGTCTTCGGCTGTTTCGGTGTTTTGCTGCTCAGGGAAGCTATTCACACTTAGGGGAAATGGCAGTCTCTTAGAAGTTAAGCAGGGTACCTGTTGAAGCATATAGCACTCAAATCCGCAGTTGTAAATGGGACGTCTGGTGGATAGAGGATCTCAATTTCTGGGCTAGATATAATTTCAACACAGTGTTCATCACAGGTAGTAACCTTGGAATACATCCTTACCTACCCGATGTCTACATTGAAATTACAGACAATACTGGGTAGTCGTGTCAGCCATTTCGGCCAGTGTGTACACGACAACAAGGATTACGAAGACAAGACTCACAAAGCGACAGCCCAGTGCTGAAAGCCTCCAGTTGGTATTACAGGGTCCTTGTTCATCTCTTTTTCTTGCCGTGAGTGGCGATGGGGAGTTATCATATTTTTCAACTTGTTCATGTTTTGTCGTTTAGCACTTTGAGCACCTTTAGCACCGTTGGTAGGTGTAAAGGTGTGAGGGTGTGGGTTTGGAGGATGTCAAGGGGTGCCTAGTGGGTAGAGTGGGTAGTCATGATGACTTGATCTCAACAAGACAAGGCAAGGCGTGAATGGTATGAGAAGAAGCTGGATTAGAAATTAGAATGGGTTGGGGGTGAGTGTTTTGTCTGGGTATTGTGGTTATTGTGGTAACAACCAGCTCAGCGGGCGTCGAGGAGGTGATGCTAGTGTCTGATTGGTTAGGTGGCCATGGGTGGCTAGATAGCGCCCCGCTGTGCGATGACGTGGGGTCTCGTATGAATCTGGCCTGGTCTGGTGGGTGTCTGCATAGGAAAAGTAGGGACGTAGGATTGATTAGGTAGAGAGAACCGACCGCCGAACCAACACCAACATCAAACGTCACTCGCACTTACACTCACACTCACGCTCACACTACTACTACTAGTACCTACCACCATCTGCATCAATTCCATGGCAACTCTCATGTGCCCTACTAGTATACAATAGACAAAGCTACCCTCGCCTGTCTTTTCTCTCTCGTCATGTAAACCACCACAGCATGGACCCAAATATCACAAAAGCCCTGAATGACAGGCTCTACGACAAACGAAAGAGCGGCGCGCTTGAACTTGAGGGCCTCATCAGAAACGCCCTCAATGCACAGGACCATGACAGGATAGCCAAAATTGTACATGAACTTTGCCATGAGTATGCTTACGCCGTTCACCAGCCCCATGCTCGCAATGGAGGCCTGATAGGATTAGCTGCTGCATCCATAGCCTTGGGACCTGTATGTACCACGCCCACAAACAAACATGATAAAAGTTGGGATGGGATGGGCTGACTCTACCTCCAGGAAGTCGCTCGCTATCTCGAGGAAATCGTCCCCCCAGCCCTCGCCTGCTTCGGCGATCAAGATGCTCGTGTCCGATACTATGCATGTGAGAGCATGTACAACATAGCAAAAGTTGCAAAAGGCGAGGTTCTCGTCTACTTCAACCAAGTCTTTGATGCACTATGCAAGGTTGGGTCCTCTTCAGCTTAGGAACATGCGCAATGCTGACACCGTGCTTAGCTTGCTGCCGACTCGGAGCTGTCCGTCAAGAATGGAGCAGAGCTGCTAGACCGCCTTGTCAAAGACATCGTATCCGAATCCGCTGCAACCTATGTCTCCATACTACATACATCAGATGAGCATTCTGGAAGCAAATCGCCCCAAGGCCATGATCCGCAGCAACACCACCCGGACCCGCCCATGGCCTTCAATCTTGAACGATTCTTACCCCTGCTCGAAGAACGCATCAATGTTCTCAATCCCTTTACACGCTCATTCTTGGTTGCGTGGATTACACTACTCGACTCAATACCCGATCTTGAGCTCATTGCTCACCTGCCCCGCTTCCTACGAGGCTTGTTTAAATTCCTCAGCGACACCAATCAAGATGTGTACACAATGACCCAGGGCGCTCTCGACAAGTTTCTCCTCGAAATTAGGAAAATCGCTAGGATCAAGAAGGGTATTGCAGAAAGCAAGAAAAGTCAAAGCAAAGACGACTTCAGACGCTCTACATCGAGTTTACAAAGTGAGCCCGAGTACGAAAGTGAAGCTGCAAGTAGTAGCACCCCGGTCGAACGACGAGAGGCGGTCGAGGAACGGGAAGATGGCAGTGAGGATAGCACATCAACGTCGTCAAGCCGCACTGGAAAGTCTGTCAATGGAGACGGTGACTGGATACCAGGCCAAGATGTACAAGTCGACCACCCAAAGATTTTGGCCATACTCGTGGACTTTCTTACAGAAGAAGAGCAGAACGAAATACTGTTGACTGCTCTTCGCTGGATCGACAACTTCTTCGACATTTGTCCCGAGGACATCATGCCCTTTGTTCCCAGCCTCTTGTCACACGTTTTACCAAGGATGTCACATGACGTGGATACCGTTCGTAAGGCAGCGGTCAGAGTAAATGCTTCACTAATGGATTATATTATGTCTTTATCCGATGACAACCCAAAATCAGACGGTGGTGCAAACGGACAGATACAACTACCACCATCACTGGCAGAGCTCGGCAAGGAACTGACTGGCATACAGCGTCGAGATTCAAACCTCTCTGGTAGATTACTCAAGGCTGTCATTCGTGACCAAGCAATAAAAGCAGAGTCGATAGACACCCGATCGCCCACTCCAGCGGAGGAGCGCAGTGGTCCTTCACAACGTCCAGTACCTGAGCTGGACTATCAAGCAGCAGTCAGTGCTCTTACCTTGCAGTTCTTGAACGAACACGAAGCTACTAGAGTTGCGGCCATCGCATGGCTTATAATGTTGCATAGGATGGCACCAGGTCGAGTCAGTCCCCCACGCACCTAAGCTATATTTCATCTTTAACACATGCTTAGATTCTGACGGTCGATGATGGCACCTTCCCGGCACTGCTCAAGACACTTTCGGACCCTTCCGATGCTGTCGTCACACGCGACCTACTTTTACTCTCGCAAATCTCTCTCCATAGTGATGATACCTACTTCACGTCTTTCATGGTTAATCTCTTGAAGCTGTTCTGTACAGATCGTCGACTGCTGGAGACAAGGGGAAACCTGATCATTAGGCAATTGTGTTTGACCCTGAGCGCAGAGAAGATTTATCGAACAATGGCCGACTGTCTGGTCAAAGATGAGGATATCGAGTTTGCGAGCATAATGGTTCAGAACCTCAATAACAACCTCATAACCGCACCCGAACTCGCCGACCTGCGACGACGACTGCGAACTCTAGATAACAAGGACGGGCAATCATTCTTTGTAACGCTTTTCAAGGCTTGGTGTCATAATGCAGTGGCGACCTTCTCACTTTGTCTGCTTGCTCAAGCCTATGAGCAGGCCTATCATCTCCTTCAAGTGTTGTATGTTGCATTTCTGGTGGATTATTGAATCATGTTAATCAAGACAGCGCCGACCTCGAGATGACGGTCAACATACTTATCCAAATCGACAAGCTAGTGCAGCTTCTCGAATCTCCCGTATTCACATGTAAAGGACAACTTGCCCTGCCTCATTCAGAGGACCACAGCTAACAATGGGATAGATCTCCGGATGCAACTGCTCGAACCAGAAAGATACCCGCACCTCTACAAATGCCTCTATGGGTTGCTTATGCTGCTCCCACAGTCCTCAGCGTTTGCAGCGCTCAAAAATCGACTCAACAGCGTGTCTGCCATTGGATACCTGCACATCGCCCCGCGCACGAATTCGTACGTCCATCCTTCCTCCTCCCCTACTTTGAATCACTTGAGGCAAAAAAGCTCAGAAGTTGGATCTTCTAGTGGCAGTGGTACGCCGGCGGGAACGTCAGGAAGCAACTTCAGCGAGTCGCGAAACCGGATCGGCATGGGTCTGAAGGCGAGAGAGGAAGAAGGCAAAGTAAAATGGGTTGAGTTGTTGGAGCGATTCAAGCAGACGCAGGAGAAGGCGAGACGGAGCCAACGCATGGCCAGCATGGGGGAGGATGTACCGACGCGTGAAGAACAAGAGAGGGAGCGCATTAGTGCCATACAGGCTAAGAGTGCTACTGTAGGAAGTCCAGCGGGGGCGATGAGACCGCCACCTGGGCCGGCTGGCGCGCAGAATCAGACTCCGGGGAGTAAGGCTCGACCCGGCCTGGGTTTGGGGCGGTTTGCAGGTGGGGTTGGTGGACGAAAACGGAAGTAAATATGGTTTTTTGGTGTGGAGTCATGGGATAGATTGCAGCATTCATGGAGCCAGCATGTTTTGTGGTTGATGTTATTTTTTGCAAGGATAGTGAGTGTTATTCCAATGCATTTGAAGGCGTCGGTCCGTATCTGTGTTCTTGTCCATGTGAATCAGCAACAAGGGGTCTGTTCAACGATGCTTGCCTTTTCTGAACCTCAGGCCATGTTCATCTTTGTCTTGGATTACCCAAGTCTTGACAATCTCCTTGATCTCGGGCTTACTTCTCTCCGTCCTCTTGGCCTCCTTCACTTTTCTCACATAGCCATGATAGACGGCAACCTCGGCAATGGCAATCGCCAGGCTGCCAGCCAGACTCAAACCTAGTCTCTTGCCCACAGTCCAATGGCGGGCGGCAACCCAGATGAAGAGGGCTACACAGACAATGGAGATCAGGATGTTGATGATGAGAATCATTTGCCGGTGGACTTCTTCGAACGTGACATCGTCATCGGCGTCGAGGGGCGCGTTTGCGCCAAGGGAGAAATCTAGGGAAGAAGCGGGGAAGCGTTGGTGGAAGGAGTCGCGTGTGGGGGTGGGTGAAGCATGCGGGCATAGGAACGACTTTCTTCCTCAGCGCGGAGGCGAGCCATGAGGGCTGTGTATTGGGGGATTTGGTCGGCTTTGATGGGGGAGGGGCCGTGTAGATTTGGGTATTGACGACGAGGGCAGCAAGCGTAGTGGTGGTAGCCTTGGTGGTGGTGGTGGTTGTCATCTTGAGAAGGGTGGAAAGGGCGATCAATTGAGCATGTGAGATTGGATCATTGGTCTTTGCGCCAATAAGCAAAGGTTCGTCGGGTCGTTGAAGCTGAGCAAGGCTAGTTGGAGAGAGAGATTCAGCTTCAGCCAGGGCCCGGGCAATACCGGGTGTGATTTGAAGTAGAACCATGGTTGATCGGTCGAAAAAGGGGATGAAGAGGTGAAGAAGTGGAGAGACGGAAGAGAGGGAGAGATGTGAAGAATGTATCACATGGCGTCGGCAGGGATATGGCCAAAGCTAGCGCGCGTCATGATTATTCGTCGTTTACGGGCTTTTGCTCTGTAAAACTTGCCCTGACCACCACAAATAGCTTCATCCCAGCCCCACAACCGTCTGATTTCGCCCAGAAACAGTCAACACCCGCCCAATTGCACTGCTACCACACCCTACACCTTGCCTATGACATACTTTTAAGAGAAAGCATACATGACGAGCCGATGCACCCGGCTCGCCTCGAGCTTTGCCCGCCCCCAATCTTTCTGCACCTTCACCACCACTACTAGCACTACCACCACTTCCGCCATCACCTCCTCCACCAAAATATGGCATCCTCCCCGGCGGCGTAACCAGTCCTCCCGGGCCGCTGCCGTCAATGTTGCGCAAAATATCATGAGTAGTCCGCCACCAGATGCTCCAATCAAAATGGATCCATTTCAAACAGTGGCTAGGGAAATGAAGTTTTTGACCGGAAACATACGACAATTACTCGGCTCTGGTCACCCTACACTAGATACCGTCGCCAAATACTACACACAAAGCGAGGGCAAATATGTGCGCCCAATGCTAGTCCTGCTCATGAGCCGGGCAACAGCCCTCACACCCCATCGCCAAGTTCAAGAAGAGATTCTGGACTTGGAGTAAGCATTCTAGCACGGTGTGGAGAAGGGAGAGGAGTGGACACGCCCATCACAGCCTCTGCCGTCTTGGCAGACGAGAATCCCGACACTCCAATCAGCAGTCCAAGTTTCGATGCCGCCTATACCTCCCGAGACTCTGACATTCTCCCCTCCCAACGTCGCCTGGCCGAAATCACAGAACTCATTCACACTGCCTCACTCCTGCATGACGATGTAATCGACCACTCCCTATCCCGCCGCTCTGCGCCCAGTGCCAATATTGAATTTGGAAACAAAATGGCCGTGCTGGCTGGTGACTTCTTGCTTGGACGAGCCTCGGTCGCATTGGCACGATTACGAGACCCGGAAGTTACAGAACTATTGGCAACCGTGATTGCAAATCTAGTAGAGGGCGAATTCATGCAACTCAAGAATACAGTTCGAGACGAGAAGAATCCTTTGTGGACTGAAGACACAGTATCATATTACCTACAAAAGACGTACCTCAAATCTGCTTCTTTGATCTCCAAATCATGTCGCGCTGCTGCCATTTTGGGAGGATCAACGCCAGAAGTCGTCGAGGCGGCCTATTTGTATGGCAAAAACCTGGGTCTGGCCTTCCAGCTCGTAGACGATATGCTGGATTATACTGTTAGTGGGGAGGAGTTGGGAAAGCCAGCGGGTGCCGATTTGGAACTGGGACTAGCGACAGCGCCCTTATTGTTTGCATGGAAGGATAACAAGAGTTTGGGCAGACTAGTTGGACGAAAGTTTTCACATGAGGGAGATGTACAGAGGGTAAGTCATGTGCAGATGTAAATGATATTTATTGTACTTACCAAGACCATAGGCTCGCGACATTGTTTCTGCAAGTACAGGTCTCCAACAAACCCGGGCTTTGGCCCAAGAATATGTTGATAAGGCCATCGAGGCAATATCGCCGTTCCCTGAAAGTGAAGCCAAGGCTGGGCTTGTTGAGATGTGCACCAAGGTGATGAAGAGGAGGAAGTAGATTTTTTTTTCTAGAGAAGCGCCACTATCTATCCAACACAAACAACGACAGATGGTGTGTATGAGTAATGTGTATGTATATATATATATCTATATGCCTATGGCAGTATGACAAGAGTTGAAGCTGTCCATCCATACTATATATTTCTATCTATTGAGTTACTCGTCGTTTGATACCTGCACAGTAGACTGACTGCTGTATGCGTTACCGAGAAACGAAGCTGGAGATTGCATTCTTTTCCTTGTCCATATAGGTATTGGTTAATCCATGCCCTCGTGAATTATGCTTATTTTGGTACATGTACCACCAACATAGTATGCAGTACAAGGGTGGCTTGTCCGGGCCATGGGATTGGGCCAATCTGAAACAGCGTTACTCCAACTTTTAAACTATGACCACATCGCTCAAGACATTTCTCGCGCATTGATTCATTGATCATTGATCACTGATCACTGATCCTGATGCGGTGAGCCACTACGCCTGCCCACCGCCACACTCCCCTCTTCCCTCGCCGACATGTTGTCCGGTCCGCCACGGCTTGTTCCGTTCGTCTTCATTTTCCTGTGCCTCTGCCTAGTCTGGTGGTATCTGCATCTGCCAACTGCAGCCGGCTCACGATGGAGTACCAACCCCAAGCCGACGGAGATTGCGACAAAGGCATACAAAGGCGACCCTCTCGACTTCAGCATAATACCAAAATTCACCGACGGCTCCGCGAAGCCACCAGGCAGCAACTATACTTTTAAGATTGTCATACCCAAGACCGAGAAGGAGGATCTGAAATGGATGGCCGAGGAGATTCCCGATGCGCCGCTGGTGATTTACGAGGTGGACAATCCCAATGCGGAGAATAAGATACCCAAGAACAAAGGCCGCGAGGCCATGGTAAGCTTGCCTACTTCACACTTGCGCCACTTGCCTGCTCCTTCAAGGCTGACTACTAGCCACTTTGCCTCTAGGTATACCTAAGCTACATCATCGATCACTATGATGACCTCCCGGATACCGTCATGTTCATGCACGCCCATCGCCACGCCTGGCACAATAACATGCTCATGGGTCTCGATGCCGCTCAAATGATCAAACGTCTCAACCACGAGCGAGTCGCCCGTATGGGCTACATGAATGTCCGGTGCCATCACGATCCCGGCTGCCCTGACTGGATCCACATGGATCGTCCTGGCGGCGACTTTGACTTTTACCACAAGCCCGAGGAAATCTACTGGCGCCGCGAGATCTGGGAGGAAATCCACCCCGGCGCCCCCATCCCCCCTTCCATCTCAGGCGTATGCTGCGCCCAGTTTGCCGTCTCGCGACAACGCATCCAAGAAGTTCCCATTGAGCGCTTCAAGCACTACCGCCAATGGTTGCTCACAACCGGCATGGATGACCAATTCTCAGGCCGCGTCTTCGAGTATATCTGGCACTACATCTTCACCGGCCACGAGATCCTGTGTCCAGCCATGAACACGTGCTACTGTGACGGCTACGGTTACTGCTTCGGTGGCCGCCAGAAGTTTGCTGAATACTTTGAGAAGCAGGATGCGCGCAATGCAAAATGGGATAAACTCGATGTCTTCAACAAGCGTGAGGACGAGGCCAAGAAGGAGGGCAAAAACCCAGGTTTTAATGAGACGGAGAAACACACAATCAACCAGCTAAGGACCGAGCTTGGCGCCATGGATCGCGAGATGGATGAGTTGAGAGATGCGGCCAAGAAGAGGGGAGATGATCCCAAGGCAAGGAAGGAAGAAACGGAGACCTGGGACTCTTCTCATATTTGGGATTATGCACCAAAACCAAACGGTGATTAGCTGGCTTAAGCAAGGGGAACCTGTTATTATGGCGTTTCATGGCCTGGCGTTTGTATGGAAACGGAGAAATAGCTACATGTTATTGTCGTTTGTTGTTGGAAATATACACCACATCACTCACACTGCCTTGTTCAACTCTAGATCATATTCCAAATTCGGCGTAGACACAGTTAGTAAAATGTGCTATATACAATACCTACCTGCACACCCTAGATGCTGATCTCGCTGTCACGTGTCAGGGTCTACAAAACTGCCACATCATCTCTCACCTCGTTATACCACTAGCTACTACTACAATTGTCACTAGTTTATCTATACATATATACACATTCACAATGGCATATGTTTGCTACTTGCGATCTCCGTACTCACTTGCCAAATTTGGCTGGGGTAAGAGTACCTCATCACCTGGACAGAAAGTGCCCCACTCACTACTACCACAATACAATACAACTTCCTTTTGTTTTAAGCAAGGTTATTACTCCTTCAACTTTTAGATTGAAGGTTGGTTTTGCTCTTATCTCGCGACGTTGATTGTTACATTGACATCCACCCAACCACGCCCGGGGTTTGCTGCAGCAACAAACCACAAATGAAAGAGGAGGACCATTGACTTGCCCGTTTGTCATCACAACCTTCACCGCGACTTCGAACTGAAATAGCGGCCTAGAAATGGCTTGCTATTGAGTTATTTTCCGCGCTTTGTCTCTTAGTAATCACAGTCATTCTTTGTGGTTTGCTCCAATACCACAAGCCCCGCCTGCGTTTAGTCTTGAAATCTTGTTCACAAAGTTTTGAGTGGACATCTGCCATTTTATAACGACAACACCAACGACAGCAGTATCATGATGTCACCAAAGCACATACACCACAACAACGCCAGAGAAAAGGCCAGTTCCCCTCCCACGGACTTTGCGCGCTCGCACTCCGCAAACTGGGCTCCCCGGCTCCCCATCACTCAAGAAGGTGATATAATCAGACGCTTGAAGGCGGAATGGGAGGGTCATCGCGATGAAGGGCCACTATATGATGGCTATAGCACCAACAAAAAAATCTTGATAGCAGATTTGGAGGATTTCGAAATCTACAGGTCTCCTCATGCCGAAAACGACGCTCGAAAGTTTGAATTCACAAGCCTCAACTATTTGGAAGTTCCGCGGTCAAAAAGGCTTTGTTTTGATGGAATTTTGCGCCTCGGCACCGTCAAGCGATATGTGCAACGTGTCACTATTGAGACCACTTCTATTGAGGGTTACGGCGAAGATTCCAAGCCAGACATCATGGCATTTGTGCGATCGGAGCTTGCAAGCAAGGATACCACACACGACATCTGGTACAGGCTAAGAAATCCTCATGCAAGCTATAGGAGATACCACGAGCCGTTTCTTTGGGTTGCGCAATTGGCAAAGCATGTCATTGACTTCATCAGTGTGCATTCTCTAAAATCAGTAGGACTCCAGACGTTCCGCACAGACTTTCACCAATGGCTTCTTCAACGATTTGCCAAGATTCCAAGTTTTACAGATTGGCATCTTGCGTTTCAAAACCGAGTAGATTTTCGTATTGCTATCAACGCTCATATTGAGTTTCTCTATAGAGAGGCGTACAACCTTCCAGATTCAAAGCTATTGCTTGCCCATCCTCTGTGGGCTCATTGCATGGCTAGAGGTTTAACAGCTATTGAGCCACAGCCTAAGATTATTGAATACACACTTGCAACTTCATATGTTCATGAGCATTTCGAGCACATGTACTTTGGGGGCAGAATTCATCCGAGGCCTGTCGCAGAGAGTGTGAGGGCACAACAAGACTTTCGCAAGCGCCAGCTTGGCTTCCTAGACCATGTGCCTACCTCTATAGAGCCAAGTTGTCAAGCATACAAAGATGCAATCAAAATCGGGGACATTGTTGGTTTCGATCCGGATAAAAAGGACCAACAAAAATGGAAAGATACCAATGGTAAATGGCTTGCATACGTGCAAGATGTCCAACTGCTAGCCAGTGGGGCCCAACGACTTGGTGTTATTTTCATGTACCGACCACGAGACACAAACATTTTCAAGGCTAAATATCCCTTGCAAAATGAGCTGTTCTTCTCTGATAATTGCAATTGTGGAGATGGTGAGTTACTCTCAACTGATCTTGTTGGTAAATATCACGTTGATTGGAAGCCTACCACTGCGACGAGGGGGTATTTTGTTCGACAAACATATATAACGCAAGAAAGTGCGTTCGCTACACTTAAGGAAGAACATAAAACCTGTAGGTGCAAGAAAATAGAGGCCTCTCCGTCTGAAGCATATCACTGTGGCGATACAGTGTATATGAGGAAGACGATTGAAGGACAGAGCATCCTGGATCCAGTGGTGATTCATCACATCGACAAAAGTTCTAGATTTACTACAATTCGAAAACTGCAGCGTCTAGATCGCGATTATCGACAACTCGCCATTGAATCTGGACGCCATCCTAATATTGCTAAAAATGAACTTGTTCTCACTGATAACTATGAGACAGTGGAAAATTCGCAGCTGCAGCGCCGATGTTATGTGCGGTTTTTGCAGAAAAAAGAGTTGCATCAGGGTCAGGTGCCTTTCCCTTACAATCTTCATGGGACTGGTGACTTCTGGTTCATATCAATGGGAATTACCTCGTCTAGAGACGCCTTGCGCCTAATCTACTTAACGAGGCTCCCTAACCGCTTTAATGAAGGCCCTGACATTAATATTCCAATTCAAGGAACCAAAAAGTTAAAGGGGCTGAGCATTTTCAGTGGCGGAGGTAACTTTGATAGAGGCCTTGAAGAAGGAGGTGCTGTTGAGTTTCGCGCTGCAGTAGATATGGACGCTTCAGCTATCCATACTCAAAAAGCAAATTCTAAAGATTCTTCAAAGCTGAAGCTCTATTTGGGATCCGTGGATGACATTCTAGAATTGGTCATGTCAGGTAAGAAGCTACTACTAGGGCTTCGAATCGGAAAGGTAGAATTCATCAGTGCCGGAACTCCATGCCCAGGTATGTGGAATAGCTATTCCTAAAATAATAGACTGATCAAACCTCCAGGTTTCTCCTCGCTCCAAAAGTATATGCTTAGTATAGCCTCCTTGATAAATGCCTCGCATATCACCACCTTTTGTACCTTTGTAGACATTTATCGTCCATTATTCGGAATGGTTGAAAACGTAGTCAACATAGGAGCTACGCGGTCAGGACTCGAAGACCAGAATACACTTTCACAGCTGATAGCTTGCCTTGTCTCAATGGGCTATCAAGTTAGCCAATTCCTTATGGACGCCTGGAGCTATGGTAGTGGTCAGCAACGATCCCGTATCATTATAGCGATCACTGCGCCTGGACTACATCCTATCGATCACCCATGGCATTCGCATAGCATGCCATATCAGGATACCTTAGGGAAAAGTCTTGGCAAGTTACCTAATGGACAACGTTTTGGAGAACGCGAGTTCTACCCTACACCATTCAAGCATCGCTCAGCTGGAGAAATTACCTCAAATTTACCTAAAATAGGTAATGGTAACGTCCATAACTGTATTTCATATCCAGATCACCGTGTACCATACCCGCCAGCTGTAGAAGTGAGGGAATTGATAAAGCGCATACCCCAGGCGCCTCCAGGCTGCGGATACAAAGAAGCATCCCAAGCAAATCTTATCCCTCCTGAGCTACAAAGACCAGGAAAAGAAGTCACTAAAGCATTCAGACGCATCAAAGAAGGAGGATTGATACCTACTATAACAACAAATCTAAGCCCTCAAGATGCTCACAATGGTGCGTGTCTGCATTGGTTGGAAGACAGATCAATCACGCTCCAAGAAGCACGTGAGGCCCAAGGAATTCCAGACGAAGAGGTGATCATTGGTAGCTTGGGCGAGCAGTATAGGATTGTTGGCAACGGAGTTGACCGTAGAGTGTCATTTGCACTTGGATTGAGGATACGACAAGCGGTCAAGCGGAATATTGAGAATGGGAAATTACCTATGTCTAGTTCGATACTAGTTGAAGAGATGCTTGTAGATGTGGAAGACGTGGACGGGGGTAACGACGCCACCATGAGCAGGTCATCCACATTCGCAAGTGCCGAGATGCAGAACACGAAACCAACCAGTCTTGGCCAGCCTACAACATTGTTACAGGCAAAGCGGTCACTGCACCTGGGTTCAGAAATACAACTACAAAATAAGCGTAGCAGGGAAGATGCCGAACAAGGACCAGACACTCGATGCAATCAGGCCATGTCAAGAAAGCAAAGAAAACTTCAAGATGAGAAATCTTCTTTGTATGATAGGGAGACAATCGCGGTTATAACGCCATACAAGATGCGCCAAACGCGCCACTCGGGGCTGGAGGCGACTTTTACCCCTAAGCGATGGGATAGAAAGCCAGAGAATTAGAGCGTCCGGCAAGCGGGGAAAATGGCAGCCAGCTATTTGCGATAACAAAATATATTATATACAATACAAGTCAATGTTATATTGCTTTGCCAAATACATTCATACATCCAAGTCATTATTTTACATGATAAATAAAGTGTACCTAGTCAGTAATGTTGGTTGTTCTGGTTGCTAAGGCTACACTTCTAGAACTAGCTTTCTGTAAGATATCTAAGCTTTCGCACAATGGTGGCCAATCTTAATCAAAATGAAGCTCGGACAGTTATTTTTCGTTAGATGAAGTTACTCGACATCTATATGCGAACACATAGTTACAACTATGGGTATTCCAAGATACAAGTAAGCAGTAAAATGCCACATTTGTAACATCCTAGATTTCTTGAAATACTTGGATATCAATGATTACCCATCACCTAAGAAGAATCAAATGGAGATGTAGATAGCGGCCATAGACACGCCCCGTACAATAATAGTTAGATGCACGAGTAACATTTTATGGAAGACTACATTGAATGCGTCATGAGCGTTTGAACAAAAGTATATATGGTCCTGGCGGCTGTTCTGGTCTCCAAAATTCTCTAGATGCGGACTAGCGTTACTCCCCGCGGCAGCAACCTCAAATTTCTACGTCTTATAACTCATCAGCTCCAGTGCGCACAAACATGGGCTTCACAAAGTGGGAAGAGATTGAACTGCCGGCGGCATTTGATGCCCATGTGCACTTGCGTGATGGCGAAATGTCACAGCTAGTCACCCCTACCATTCGCAACGGTGGTGTGAACCAGGTGTATGTCATGGTAAGCTAGCATTCTTGCAAGGCTATTGTTTGCAGATTTGACTCTTAACGTTCATTTCTGTAACCTGCCAATGTTCCCTCCCATTTTTTCTCTTGATGGTTCATTTTTTGAGATCTAACTATCCGCCTCAGCCAAATCTAGTCCCACCAGTCACGACGGTACAACAATGTCTTGAATACCGCGACAGGCTACAAGCTATCGATCCAAATGTGGACTACATAATGTCCCTTTATCTCCACGAGTCCATTACACCGGAAGTCATTCGCGAAGCGAAAATGGCCGGCATCACGGGCGTGAAATCTTACCCCGCTGGCGTCACAACTGTAAGCTGCAGTATTCTTTCCTAAGTGATCATCTCTCATCCATATAGAACTCATCATCCGGTGTTCTCGACTATGAGACATTCTATCCTGTTTTTGAAGAGATGGAGAAACAGAACATGATTCTCAATCTACACGGCGAAGTACCATCAACGCCAACGCACGCACATACCTCGAGCAGCAAAGATGAAAAGGCTATCACCATCTTGAATGCCGAGCCTGCTTTCTTGCCCACGTTTAAATCACTGCATGAGCGTTTCCCCAAGTTGCGAATCATTCTAGAGCACTGCAGTACAGCCGCTGCTCTCGAGGCAGTTCGTACTTGCGGCCCATTGGTCGCTGGCACAATCACTGCACACCACTTATCACTCATCATTGACGATTGGGCTGGGGATCCATTCTGCTTTTGCAAGCCTGTTGCTAAGACTCCTGAAGACCGCGACGCCTTACTTCAAGCCGTCGTACACAGCAAGGGACGCTTCTTCCTAGGCACAGATTCTGCACCGCACGACCGTGGAAAGAAGCGTGGTGAGGATAAGGTTGCTGCGGGAGTGTTTACGCAGCCTTATGCGCTAGGTTATGTGCTCGATGCGTTGGAGAAAGGTGTGACAAGAGGAGTCATTGAGGAAGGGGAAGTGAGCAAGGAGGTCCTGGAAGGTTTTTTTGCATCTTGGGGGAGGAAGTTCTATCAAGTGAGTGATCAAAGGGACGAGAAAATAGTACTTAAAAAAGGGGAAGCCAAGATCGTGGATGTACTAGATAAGGATGGTGTCAGTGTGAGTGTTGTGCCATTCAGAAAGGGAGAGCAGACGTGGAGTGTGGGGTGGAAGTGAGCGAAAGATAGCGTCTACATTGTATAATTCATAGTGATAACATTTATGGACGAGCTTCACAGATTTTCAATAAAGGTAAAATCACTAGAACGTTTAGCCGTGGTAAGCGCCCATGATCGTTTATTCGTTGATAATGTCCGATTCAAGACGCCCCGATTAGCGACCCATCCCGTTTGTATCGCGATCGTCCACAAATGCTTTCAGCCTCATTCATATAGAAATTAGATGACATCCTCGAAATGTGGTAGTCTTGAGCAGTGCAAAAGCATAGATGACGCAGAGAGCCAATAACTACGCTCCTCGTGCAATAGTAGCCGATCGACACCCAGATAGCAAAGTTGTGAAGAAGTGTATAAAAGAAAGGCGACTTACCATTATGTTTCAATGCTAAGTTGATGAGGGAATCTCATATCATAAGCGTATTTCATTTTACTCAAAATTCTACTTCTCACTATTACTGCCATGCCTTCAACAAACAAAGTCTCCCACCAAGATATCACAGCTGCAGGCCTATCTAAAGCCGATCAAAACATCAACAACACAGCCGAGGATATCAGCCACCATGCGCGAGGTCGCAAGGCCAACTTGAGCAATCCCAGCAAGTCCATAGTCACAACACTAATGCTTATAGACTAACGAGGGCACCTAGATACCAGTGAAGAGTCAAAGAAGAAGTCTGCACAGGCTCTCGAAGAGATGGGAAGAAAGTAAGTCTTTTATGGAAAACAGGGCTAGGGGGAATGAACATACTACACGAGACACGTAGCTAATTATTGATATGAGTCCCCCACCTTGTTTATACCAAGTCCAAGTAAGAAAATGAAGCTTCTCTTCCTATCATCACTACAAACACTTCTCAATCGCCTTCCTTATCTCTGCTGCCCGTGCACCAGTGACACCATCCTGAATATCGCCATCTTTGAAAATGCTAAAGCTAGGCAGCTGACTAACGCCCAATTCTTGGGCAATGTCTTCACACTCTTCCACATCGTAGGTGTAGAACTTTGCGTTGGGATATTCAGCTACCATCTTGGCAACCTCGGGGGCGATGATTTTGCATTTTTTACACCAGGTTGCTGTGCCTTCGAGGATGGTTATCTGGGGGTTGGTGTGTGAGATGTGTGACGGGGGCAGAAGAGTGGGAGACGCACGCCTTCATACATGACAGCTTTTAGGTATTCGGATTTGGAATGGAGGGTTGTGATTGTTGGGGTAGACATATTTGGCAAAATGTGGTATTACTAGGAGTGATATGCTTTCTAGGATATTTTTTTATATAGCGCTTTGTATTAAGTGAGCGCAGAGCTGAGGCGGGGATGCATGGGTCGGTGAATGGAATGATGTCATACTTGCTGCTTTGAGGACTAGCTAGGACGTCTTCCTTTGAACCGATAATGAGAACATCAAAAGTCGATATACTTTTATATATCATACAGGTATGAAATTGAGCACAGTCTTGTGAATTGGAAATAAATAAAAACCAGTTGCTTAACAACCATATTTTGTAGCGTTTGTCTTTGAGTTATCCAGGTTGGGTTTAAGCTGGCCCTCATATACACTTGGTGGCCTGGAGTATGTGTAATGGGCACCAAGAGTTTCAACTAAGGAGTGTATTCGTGGGGTATACGATAATACGAATACCATCATGCAATTGAATCACCACCAGATTGGTAGCGAAAATAGCTTGCCCAATGTTTGGGACATTCAGTTAGAGTCTCGGGGGTAGTCTGGCATTTATGCACGGGATGCCTAATTGGCGGTTCAAAGCATTTTGAAGATGTGGTTTTGATAGTGTGTCGATCTGTTCGCTCTATAGCTACAGGAGGCTGAGCAGCCCACGGACCACATGACATATATTATCATACGATCAATTTCCCCCCTCATTATATGCATCCAGCTATACACCCGTCTCCAGCACTGGTTCAATATGTTTCCTGCATTCTTCTACCATCTTGCATGGTTGATTTCAAGACGCACTGCTAGCCTCCCTTGCGCGGCGCAATCGGCATAGCAACTGGAGCGCGGGCTGCTCCGCCACTGGCGCCTTTTTTACGGTCATAGAAATGTCCCACGACCTTGCGGACCTGAGCTTCGCTTTGTGCTTTGTCGGCAGGGGCTCTTATGGTGTCGAGTGTATAGGGGGGTTGGATGAGGACGGCGTCGTTGACGACGATTTGGGCGTCTGCCCATCGGGTTGGTAGTCTGAAGTGAAATATCAGCTTGGTGAAAATGTGTAGGCTAGATTGCTTGTGCTCACGTGCGTGAGATGAAGTCAAACAGCTCTTGTGCTTCGGTGCTGACGCCTTTGCCTTTTTGCGCATCCCTCTTCTTCATCTCGCGGATGGTCTGATCCTCTCGCGCCTGCAGGGCTGCTAGATCGACCTTGGAAATGTTGGGCATGGCGCCATCGAAGCCTGGCGTGGACTCGGCCACCCGCTCACTCGATGCCACAATCTCAAATGAGAGGATGTGTGCAAAGGGAATGATGTGGTAGTCCCCCGGCTGGCTGGCGAGTGGTGCCGAAGGATTAGGGGGAGCAGGGGCCGTGTTGATGGCTATGGCATTTGTGAGACTGCAAGCTGTGAAGAGAGTGCCCTCAAGCACATTGTCGTTTGGAGCGCATGTGATTTTGATGCTTTAGGCTGGTGTCAGCGTGCCCACTGCAGCGACAGAGGACAGAGGACAGTGGCCAGAGAACAGGAGGCAGAAGACAGGAGACAGGAGACAGAAGGCAGAACAAAGACGTACCGTGATCCGACCACCTTGTATAGGTTCGAGTCTACATCGATGACATCCTTGCTCGAACCACCGCCGACTTTCAAGTTGGGTGTCGCAACCTTCCCTACAATGCTGCTGCGCTTGTCCGCCATGAGCCTGGGCCTGTTCCAATTCTAGCCTGCACAATCTTGAAAGGGCTCTTTCTTGGCAGCGGCGTGGTGTTGTATCGTATATATATATTGTCGTTGTCGTGCTCCAGCTCCAGCTCCTGCTCGTGCTCGTGCTTGTGCTCGTTCCCCTACGATCGACTTCTCCCTCTCACACTTGAATCCTAAGCTCGCCGAAAGAATCCGCAAGCCCAACGCTGGATAATCATGTAAGTAGCAAAAAAGGCGATGCAAAGGAGCGACTAGAAGAAGAAGAGAATCGCACGCTATACGCACGACGGTTGGGGTATCTTATTAGCTATCCGAATGCTGAAGCTCAAAGCTGCCTCGGGTGGGTTACTTGCGTGCGAGTGCTTGAATGTTATGTCGCTAGTGTTATGCCAAGCCATGCGTTGCGGGCCCTGGATCCCTGCGCCAATGAGATCACACTGGCCCAAGGAACCACTGGACGACTTAGGCGACTGGGCAACTGGGCTATTTTGGAATCTTAATCCTACCATGCTTTTCAATTCTCACATTTATTCATTCGTTCATTCATTCATTCTGCAGCTGAGCATTTGCACCCTTCACTTATCATTCTAGACTCGGGCTACGACTTCTTCCCACATGTTGTTTTCTAAGCCCACTACTCCCAAGTCTCATCCTACTCTGTCCTACCGTGCCATGGTTATCGTTTCGCTTATGCGTTGTATGTCTAGTCATCTGGTTAGCTTTTGTCTCTCATCCGGCTTCGTCATTGCTCACTGATGCAGAAATGTTACCACCCCTTCCGGTCCAGTTCACGTGAATGTTCTCGCCCTCCTTGTAGTTGTCGTTGGCGTATTCTGGCTTGACTCTGAAAGTATGTGCGCCAAAGTAGTCACGTTGTGCCTGCAACAAGTTGGCTGGCAGATCCCTTGCGCGGTATCCGTCGTAGAAGCTGAGAGCGGTGCTGAAAGCGGGTGTGGGAATGCCCCATAGAGCACCCTTGGACACAATGCTGGCAAACACTTAGTATCATCATCCAACCTTCACGTATTGAGCACTCACTCTCTCCACCCAGCCTGCGCCTTGTGGATGGCCTTGTTGAAGAAGTCGTCGAAAAGCAAGTTCTCAAGCTCGGGGTTGGCACGGTACGCCTTGGTGATATCCTTCAAAAAGACAGATCGAATGATGCAACCACCGCGCCACATAAGAGCAATTTCAGGCTTGTTCAGCTTCCACTTGTACTCCTTCGCGGCCTGTTCCACGTCAGTGGTATTCTACCTTACTTGGGGGATGCACTTGCATTTTGAATGAGCATAAAACCCTGGGCATACGAAATAATCTTAGATGCATACAGAGCCTGCTCGAGGTTGTCGATGAAGGCCTTGCGGTCTCCAGTGAAGCTTGGGCTGGGTCCGTCGAGGAGACCGGCGGCACGACCACGCTCAGACTTGAGGGAGCTCAGGCAACGCGCGAAAACGGCTTCTCCGATCAAGGTGACGGGCATGCCAAGGTCCAGAGCGTTGATGGCAGTCCACTTACCAGTACCCTTCTGGCCAGCGGAGTCCATGATCTTCTCGACGATTGCAACGCCATCATCGTCGTTCTTGTACATGATGTCACGAGTAATTTCAATCAGGAAAGAGTCGAGAACACCTTTGTTCCACCCAGCGAAGACGTCTCCCATCTCCTTGTTAGACATGCCAAGACCACGCTTCATGATATCATAGGCCTATGGAACGTCAGCTTTTTCTGTTTGGTACCCTGGGCAGCCCATCTCACCTCGCAGATCAACTGCATGTCGCCGTACTCGATACCGTTGTGGACCATCTTGACGTAGTGACCAGCGCCCTCGTCACCAACCCACTGGCAACAAGCTTCGCCGTCGGACTTTGCGGAGATTGACTGTAGAACATCCTATATTGTTGTCAGACTTGGGTTTGAGCTTCTACTGCCAATTCTCCCACCTTGATATATGGCCAAGCCTCCTCGTTACCACCGGGCATGATACTGGGGCCATAACGGGCGCCCTCTTCACCTCCGGAGACACCGCTACCGACATATCGGATACCCTTTGCGGCGAGGTACTTGGTACGGCGATTTGTGTCGGGGTAGTGAGAGTTGCCGCCGTCGATGATGATGTCGCCCTCCTCAACGCCACCCTCAGTCAGCAGGAGCTCGATGAAATCATCGACAGGCTTGCCAGCCATGACGAGCATCATCATACGGCGGGGCTTCTTGAGCTTTGCAACGAAGTCCTGGATGGAGTGTGCGCCGACAATGGACTTGCCCTTGGCCTCTGTTTTGAGGTTAGCCTTGCTCTGTTCTAGGACGGCAAAGTGGTAATTGGGGCTGTACCATCGTTCAGGAATCGGTCGACCTTTGCGACGCTTCAGATCTGTCAGTGTCCAACTCGTTTCAAGTGGGAGTGTTATTCGCTTACGTTCTGTTGAATGCAACCACCTGTGGACATATTAGTGTTGCAGGTCAGGGAGGACGGCAGACGAAGAGAGACGTACTGTGAACCCATGGTCAGCGCTAATTTGTGTTAGCACTGCTTATAAAGGATGTTGAAGGGTGAGTAATGGCTTACGCATTGAGGATCAAGTTCTGACCCATGACCTAGAGAATCATGATCAGCACTGGTCTTGGTGTGCGTGATGGGCCTCGATATACTCACGGCAAGGCCGATCAGGCCGAAATCTCCCACGGCTTCAGTCATGATTGCGGCGGTGGTGGTAATGGTGTTGTGTATATATGTGTGTATGTGTGTGTGTGTGTGTGTTTGTTGGAGGGATTCAAGGGGTCTACGAATTGTGTGGTGATGTGTTTGTTGGTTGTTGGTGTTGGTGTTGGTGTTGGTGTTGAGAGTGCAGCGGCCTTGCGCGCAAACCAAATGGGCAATTGGAGCAGTGTGAAGCTGTTGGGAAACTGTTGGGAAGCTGTTGGAGGGGGTAGAGCAGCAGAAGAAGAAGTAGAGAAGAGTTGGCGGGGAGCTATGCAGATAAGTAGGTTCTCCGAGACCGAAGAGTTTGGATGCAGAGCGGGGCAGTTGAACTGGCTTCTGCTGCAACGGGATGCACGAGCCGCCAGCATCTAGTAACCTAATTGCTTCGGCCGCGGCGGTAACTGGATGGAGTCGACGTCACTGTTGCCAATATCACTCTGTAATTGTTTGCTTAATTGTCTGCTACTTATTGTCATGGCGTGGGCTTGCCTAATTATCTGCTGTGGTGTGGTGTACCTACCACCCTACTTACTATTCGATACCTAGTAGGTAGCTTCACCAAGCTCAACAATTCACTTTTGCAATTGCGTGCGTGGGCTGTGAAGCCAACGCTACCTCACATTGCAAACACTACCGCACTACCGCACTACCTGGAAAAACACCTCCGGTGGAACCGCGCGGAAATACTGTTACGCTGCTTGTTTTCTGCCCCTCCATGGTCAGCTCAGCCTTATGCGTGATTACGAAAGGTGGGGGGAGGCGCTTGGTTGCATTCTAGGGCTTCATCTGCCCATCGTTCGATCAAAATGCCAATTCACAAAATGTCTAGAAGAGGATTGCAATAACTGTAATGGTGTGGTTACCTAGGTGCAATATATTGTTATAAAGCCTAGTAGTCACTCACCAAAATCTACTGCCCATGCCTAAATGGTCGTCCCATCCTTACACGGCCGCCTGCAGTGAAACAGTCACGTGCTGACCCACGCGCACGGATGTCCGAGACACGATCAGGCATTTGCCACTCTACGTCGGCCCGCCATCCCACACAACCTCCTTCAAACGCCGCCAGTCCAGGACGACCTCCTTTACCCGCGACAAAACCCTCCGACGCGTCAAAATTGCCTGAGTACCTTGTCAGCATTCTGTTCTAAACCAAACCCAAAATATTTCCTTGTTGGTGATTAGTCAGCCAACACTCCCTCCGTGATACGCGATCCGCGATACGCTAGGGCCGTCTCAATCTTTGACCTAGGAGCTTGCGCCACATTAGTTTTGTCCTACCTATATCGTCCACAACAACAAAAGCACGGATTCCATCAGCTTCTGGTTAAGTCATCACTTTACTAAGAGCACCCTGACCTGACGTATAGTTCTGTTTGACATGGCAGGCATGCAGCCACACCCCTCGCTCCCGGCTCGCCCTCCACCTTCAACCTACTCGGCACCTCCCTCAAGGTCCAGTAATCCCGGTGCGAGAGCTCCGGGCAACTCGACAGCCTATGCGGCCTTCACACCGCGCTCAGTGGTAGCACAAGCTCCCCCACAAGCTGGCCCCCCGGCTGTATACTCGCAAGCCCCAGTCAGCACCCCATATCAAGCTCCTGCTTATCCAACCAGCAATACTTACTACGACAACTCATATTCAGCCTATGCCTCTGCTGCGACTTCAACGTCATATCCCGCTGCGTCGTCCATGAGCCGTGGCGCGGGTGGTACCTACGATCCAGAGGAAGAGGCTCGCATCGCTGAGTGGAACAGCGCATACAATAAGGACGATGCAAATGCTAGAAAAAGCACCAATCCAGCCTACGCCACACGCACAGATGCAATTGCGGCCCCAGATGCCGAACCTGCACTGACAGTAGATGGCAAGCGAAGGACAGTTGTTCGTGAGGGAGGAGGGAAGACTTGGGAGGACGCTTCGCTACTTGAATGGGATCCTATGCACCCGAGATTATTCATTGGCAATCTTGCCGGTGAGGTGACCGACGATTCACTGCACAAGGCTTTCTCCAAGTACCCTTCCTTGGTGAAGTCACGCGTCGTCCGTGACAAGAAGTCAACCAAAAGTAAAAGCTATGGCTTCGTCAGCTTCTCCGATACTGACGACTACTTCCGCGCCTTTAAAGAGATGAACGGCAAGTACATTGGTAGCCACCCTGTCACAATCAAACGAGCAACATCTGAAGTAAAGGCCGTCACAAAGAAGGAGGACAAGCATCAACCCCATGGAAAAAATAACAAGAACAACAAAAACAACAAAAACCAAACCAGCCGACCCGTCAACAGTCTACCCGCTGTGGCCGCTCCAAATCCCGTCGCGTTCATACCTAGGGGCGTACAAAAGAAGGGAAAGTCGAGCGGTCCACGAGTCCTTGGTTGATAGGTTTCAACTTCGTCTAGCTCCCTTAACGCTAGCCTTCATATTATACAGGTAATTGATTCTCTACAATGTTTTTCTCCATGCCAGCGTTGTTGCTCTTTGGTGGATTTTCTTTCTTTTCTTTTTTTGGGGGGAGGGGAGGGGGGTGCTATCAAGTGGCACTGCCAGCTTGGTCGGAACAAAGTGTAGCCGAAAGCAGGCGCAAAGAATAATAAGAGGAGTTGAAAAGTCTGCACTTCCATTAGCAAGACAAATGCATCAAGAAGTCTGCCATCTTGACTGTTGGAGGGCTACGATTAAAATGAAAAGATAGAGGCTGAGAGTGTGAGTTTTAAGTTCTCAAAGCAGGCTACTCAAAGAACGGAGCTAATTACGTGTAGTTTTAGCGTAGGAGGTGACTAGGGTTATTATCATGGAGTGAATCTCGACATGGCAAAAGGGTTCAAGTACTCTACATGTCCCAGTTTAATATCGCAACACACTCATTGGTTTTCCCTAAGCGCTCACCATTTTTCTTCGTAAAATGAAGATTGTGAAGGCTGATCTGAAATATGCCTATTAGAGCCAGCAAAGTTGGTCGTCATGGTTCAACGATGGAAGAGTGGCGAAAGGAATAAGTAACTGCACGACCCCTGACATAAGGCTCAGGGCAAGCACGAGGGATTATCATCCTTGTGCTTCCTCACCTTAAAAACCTAAATATGAACTGCATTTTTCGCAGCCTTCACTTTGTTATACTAAAGCTATGCTGTAGGAAACCTTGTCGCACACTTTTTAGCACCTATATTTCCCTAGCTTTTCGGCTGTCACGAATCATAAAACTAAATACGCTTCCTATTCAACTAACAAGGGCCCTTACCCTTGTCTGGTGCTTTTTCTGTGTACAGTCACGCATGCCTACTCACTTCAAAAGTTGTCCGAGGTGTTCGGTAAGTCGGTCGGAAAGACTCGGGTAGTTTAACTTATTTGTTGAGTACCTTGGGTAAACATGCTCAGCTTCTTGTCGAGCATGCTACCAATCAGGTACGGTGAGGATTGAGTCTCACACGTGAATAGTGCAGGAACCTTTCTCCCGGTAAGGGGAGGGTAAGGCGAGGCCTGTAATTCCAGATAGTA
This sequence comes from Phaeosphaeriaceae sp. PMI808, assembly GCA_021365335.1. Taxonomy (NCBI): domain Eukaryota; kingdom Fungi; phylum Ascomycota; class Dothideomycetes; order Pleosporales; family Phaeosphaeriaceae; species Phaeosphaeriaceae sp. PMI808. Next base: position 33,287 of record JAJTIZ010000048.1, read on the forward strand.
CGAGCCTGGTCTTTGGGTCTAAGCCTAGATTGTATGGTAGCTTGGACTATTGAACAATCACTTGGACTTTTTTGTAAAGCTTTGTTGCCGAACGGGAGTGCTAGCACGAAGGTCAAAGGAACTACCTACCCTACCTAGGTACCTGAAGCTTAGCGTAAGCATGCTTGGTATAGTATCAGATCAATCAGTAGGCACCTAGGTACGCACCAAGCTCCGACTATTGACCAATGCTCGCTGCTGTCAACGCTTAGTCTCTACAACATACCTAGGTACCTATTCCAATCAAACATGCCTGCAGGGGTAGGCAGATAGGAGCTCCGCTATTTACGCCTAGCTTCAACAATGTTCCTCTAGCCTGCATTAGCTTTGGGAACGAGGCGCTTTCACAAGCAAAACCTTCTCTCACAACAGATTTTTTGATATATGGAATGCTATCGATATCACTTACTCGCTGTGCAGCATGGCCAATCTCGTCCGGTACATGTCCAAGGGTGCAATTGGAGTGCTATGATAGTCAAACGTGCCTGTTACGGTCCTTGCACACCGCCACCATTGTTCCACCACGACATTGTCCCATTGACTCATGGTCCCATATAAGCCAGCGCCCCGGTCGTTTCCCCAGGTGTCGCTTTGGTCACCAATCTACCCTAGGAAGGCAACAATTACAAACGGCACCTGCCTCATTTCAACAATCAGGAAGCCTAACACCCCTCAACAAGATTAGACGGCGTCCACTAGCACAGCATAGCTTTACACAAACCACCACGTTGGAGTCGAACGGTATGCAATCCACTATATCGAGTCGGTATCTCAGTTGCTCCACCACGTTTTCAGACAACAGCTCTGGCAATGGCAACTCGTACTCGCCGTATCCCACTCCTGCAACAACCCCATCAGCTACTCCCGCTTTCGCCTCGATCCTCTGTAAGCACCAGCTTACTGATCGCAACCTAACAGATATTCACGATCTCCTTGTAGATGTTGCCAAAGTTGGGGGCACTATCATGCTTGATGCTGAACATGAATTCCTAGTCGCCGCATCTATGAAGAACAACACATCTGATTTAGTCACGAAATACGATAAACAAGTCGAAGATATGGCTGAGAAACGCGTACGGGCCGCGTACCCTCACTTTTCCTTCCTTGGCGAGGAAACCTTCAAACATGGCACAAAGCTAGCTAACTCACCCACCTTCGTCTGCGATCCCATCGACGGAACACTGAACTTCTCCAAAGGAGTTCCAAACTGCGCCATCTCATTGGCTTTGACCCTAGACAAGCAGCCTATAGTCGGCGTAGTTTACAACCCGTTTCGTGGTGACATGTACACAGCTATCAAGAACCGAGGCTCGTTCTTGACAAAGATAGCTACAGGAGCTCGCTATAAGCTCCCCTTACAAGCTGTTCCAGCCCCTATGCCTACACTACGCTCTTGCCTCGTTGCCATTGAGTGGGGAAACCAACGAAAGGGCCCCAACTGGCATCTTCGAACCGATATACACAAAAAGCTGCTAACAGATGGCGAGGAGGGCGGTGCATTCTGCAAGTCCGTTCGTTCCAATGGCTCCGCCGCCCTCGACTTTTGCTATGTCGCTCAAGGCATTCTTGATTGCTACTGGGAGGGTGGCGTCTGGATCTGGGATGTTTGCGCCGGCTGGATTATCCTTGAGGAGGCTGGCGGAATTGTCGCTTCTGCAAACCCTGGTGACTGGGGCCCGTCATTGGAAGGCCGCCTTTACTTTGCCGTCCGCCACGCCAAACGCGATGAACAGGAGGCCGTTGTCAAAGAGCTTTGGGATATCATGGGCGACCGCGCATTTGTTTATTAATGGTTTGATTCGCGTTTTAGCCTAGCAACTGCTGGTTCATTTTCTAGTCCTGATACTAACATGATCTTCTGATATTCAATTTTATACTCTCTCTTGTATGGGGGATGAGTGCTTATCGAAGCCTGGCTACATTTGGTGTTGATGATTTCTTTTGTCGTAGCATGGCGTTATTTGTATGTTACACAATACCCGTAGACGTATGTTCCCCTTAAAAAAGCACATAGTTATTAATAAAAGTGACACTAAGCAGCTTCCGACTCTGTATTGAGACTACATCAAGCGGATTGTGTCATGGAAGGATCCCATATCTGTGGAAGTGCCCAGTTACTGCTCCTTCTAGTCCGGAAAATTAGGAATCTGTCTTGTTCTACGTCTCAGACTACTCCTGCCGCAGTAATATCAACTTCTGTGATAAAAGAGAGTGTAATACCCTTAGAAAGGTCATGAGTTGAATACACCTGCCTATCGCCCTCCATCCACCCCATTTGGATACGCACCAATGCATAATTCCTCCCTAACATACTTTCTTTTGACACAACACTTTGATCACCACCTCCGCGTTTCAATACCTATGCCCTTTTATACATTTATCCGCCTTTGACGTCTATCTTCCCTTTGCAAACTATTTTTGGGGCCCGTTTCAAGCACCGACAACCTATATCATAATTTCCATATCCCCCTGCCCAACAACTGCCAAATTGCATGGATATTTAGATCTTGGAAGTTCTTCCTCTTTCAATACCCATTTGACTCAATTGGAGGATCTTGTTCCAGGGCACAAAAACAACAAGCGCAACGAGTCAACCCCAGGCCCTATCGAGATCGACTGAAAAATCGCGGCCACCCATAATCAGCGAAAATAAAGACTACATTCCGCCCAAAGGGTAGAAAAGAGGATCATCCTCGACCTGCATTAACCGGAAGATTCCAAGCTGTACGGAAGAGACTACGTCAACTAGAGACACGAGAGCGCCACAAAGAGGCAAAAGCTAATAATCAGACAAAAAGTTTCACAACAGGCTGTAGAAGAGACAGACTTCAATTGCGAGTGAAAAAATTAGCTATAGGCCGACTTTGAGACATATCCATTCCTAGTCACAACACATAGCTCGTGTTGATGCTCACGACATTTCCACATGCAACCAGTACCCCCCCGACAGTCGAAGATCGACGAATACTAGAGGCACGAAAATTACATCACAAGGAGCGGCAACAGCGACAAGAGAGAAGGAGGCTAAAAAAAGCGAAAAACAACGCGAGCCTTGAAGAAAAGAAACCCAAAACTAGACCAACTCCAACAGATTGTTCAGCTAGGGCAGTTTTTGATCCTTCTTCTGAAGCCTATGGCATATCAAGCGACATATGTCTATCAACAGCCGTCGATTCTCCTGAGATACTCCACCCGAAGCCGTTGAGGGATGAACGTTTGCGTTTAGGGTAACCACAAACCCATAGTAACGAAGCTGAGGTCAAGGCTGTGACCAAGAAGGGGAAGCGAGCAGCTCAAAAGGCGAAGGCTAAAAAGATGTTGATGAAAGCTAAGCTCAAGGCTACGAAGTCTATCCTTTCATACTCTTTACGAAATTAGCAAGTATACCTGCACCTGTCACTAGGGACGTACGCATAGACGGTAGCATTAGATTCGAGAGATTGAGGGTGCATACCCAAGGACAGAGAGCCGGCAACATTAACACGCATGCTAGTGGGCAGTGGTATCGCCAGTCTAGACCCCTTTCAGAAAGTTGATATACATACCATCTTCACGCAACCTATTACGTCCAAGTATTTGCACCTATCACCGTGAAATTTGGCACGTTGAAGAAGCGGCCACCAGGCACAGTGAATAGGTCAGTCGAGACAGGAGTAGAATAACCGCGGCAACAATCACTTGCTTATACAAGGTCCGGTTTTGAAGACTATCAAACACACGAGCCAATTGGTAAGAGACAAGCAATTCTTGAATAGTGCATTCTCAAGACTACTGGGGATTCACAAAAGATTACCTTACTACAGGCTATAATTCAAACTAGACGAGGCATCGCGAAATCTTCCGGCGTTGGCGCAGGCTTCGGTTCCGCAGCAAAACAAGCCATGCCGGGGTTGTGCTTTGACGCGAGGCTGTTCGGAGGTGACACGGACCTCCACAATATTTGTAGCCTTCTGATAGCATTTCGTCATGCCCAACACCATGTTCACAAACACCATCGGCAAGATCTTTGCTATTGTTAGAAAACAAAAATACGTGTGTCAAGCATGCTTGCACAGAGCTCAGGGCTCGCAATTGAGCCGTGCCCATATACCTGCAGGCACCTCGCTACGAACATTGCAGACGAATAGCCAAGTATCTACGCAAAATGATGCCCCCTTTCGCAAAGTCTTGAAAGATGCAGCAAAACAGCAAAAGAAGGATAAGAAAAATGCGTCCGAAGAGTTACAAGCTTTCAACGTCAAACCCGACCCACGGTTGGAGAAGTGGGAGCTTACCGTCGGCATCGAGATACATGCCGAGCTGAACACCGCACGGAAGCTTTTCTCAAGGGCTACCACCTCAGCTGGCGATGTCCCAAACAGTCATGCATCTCTTTTTGATGTTGCCTTTCCTGGCAGTCAGCCTCATTTCCAGAAGGAAACGCTGATACCAGCCATACGTGGTGCCCTGGCCCTCAATTGCCATGTACAGGGCAAGAGTAGTTTTGACCGCAAGCACTACTTTTATCAAGACCAGCCGGCTGGCTATCAAATTACCCAGTTTTATGAACCTTTTGCTCGTGGCGGACACATCCCCCTCCACACCCACGACTTCCCAGCCGGTGCCGCTCCTCCAGATTGCCCCATCTCAATCGGTATCAAACAGGTGCAGATGGAGCAAGACACCGCCAAAACTGTACAGCAACCTCCTTCGACCCACTTACTTGACTTCAACCGTGTTTCTCATCCCCTAATCGAAATCATTACCTATCCTCACATTCACGATCCAACAGTTGCTGCTGCCTGTGTGCGCAAGATTCAGACTATACTCAAGACAGTCAATGCCTGTACCGCTGGTATGGAGATGGGAGGACTACGTGCCGATGTCAATGTTTCCATTCGTGAGCGTAACAAACAGACATCGGACGCTACCCACTCTTATCATGGCGTAACAGGCTTGGGTCAGCGAACAGAGATCAAAAATCTTGCAAGCGTAAAAGCTGTGGAAGACGCCATCGTCGCTGAGCGCGATCGCCAGATCGAAATCCGTCAGAATGGAGGTGTTATCGAGGGAGAAACACGCGGCTGGACCCTGGGCAATAAGACTACTAAGCGTCTGCGGGGCAAGGAGGGCGAGATCGATTATCGATATATGCCTGACCCCGATATTTCACCTGTGATAATTGGAGATGATCTCATCCGCCACCTTCGTCTCACTTTACCTAAGCTTCCAGATACAATGATTGAAACACTTACCAAAGAGCACGGCCTTTCGATCAAAGATGCTGGTACTCTACTTTCTCTCGACGATGGTGATCGACTAGAATACTTCTTTGGTGTATTAGGTCGGCTGCAGGGGTCTCGTCTTCCAAAGATCAGTCAGGCCGAGCTGGGTAGGATAACTGGTAACTGGTAAGTGGTTCCCCGAAATTTGAAGAGCCCTCAATAATCAGATCTAGGGTATTAATGGAGCTCGGGAGCCTCTTTAGGAATCAAGACTGGGATTCGTCTCGCGTCACAGCTGTTCAGCTGGCTTCTATCATTACACATGTCATATGCCGGAACATTACCTCGCGCTCCGCGAAGAAACTCCTTTTGCTGAAGTTTGAAGGCGATACACGGCCGACGAAACAGATTATTGAAGAAGAAGCCCTTGTTTTGAAACCCCTGTCCAGGGAGGAATACCTCACTTTGGCTCAGGCACTGTTCCAAGAGAAACCGGATATGGTTATGGACATCGTAGAGAGGAAACAAGAGAAGAAGATCAAGTGGTTTGTAGGGCAAATGATTGTTCGGAGTTCCGATGGTAGTGTTGAACCTGACGTTGCAGAAAGCATCCTGAGAGAGCAACTTGGGCTTGCAGAAGTGCAGTAGTAGGACTGCAGCAAATAACTGTATTACTAGATTTTGCTGGTGTATAAAACAAAATGGGTGCTCCGTATTCCGCTGCTCGCGGAACAATTGCCCGAGGATCATAGGACATCACGTTGGATTTCAATAGTTTGTTAACTTGCTTCTGAGTAGCAAACCAAACATTTTCACAACAACAAAACATCCTGCTTGTAAGATATCATATATTTCCTAGCACACTATTTGTCCTCCGAAAAGTTGAAGCTGATCAGTCCCCAGCATGCTGTTTCAACATATCCCATACATCACTAGTCTCTACCAGTGCTTCAAGCACTGGAGAAGGCAAGCGGCTGTCCAAAGACCAGCTACTAAGAAACAAGCAGCATCAGAAGCTAAATCAATAAGAACTACTGACTTTGTAAACCCTGAATTGATCAGTCGATCAGAACCAAATCTTCACCCTGGAGATAAATGGAAGTACTTTTCTCTGCACTCTTCGAAGACGAGAAAACATAAACTCCATGACGCCACAGAGAAGTATGGGCATAGCCTTATAGATAATTATCAAAAGAGCCATGTCAGTTGAGGCCTTAATCACCATCATATCAATAAATTTATTCCTAAATCTTCACTCAAGAACAATTTGCTCGCATATACAGGTGAAACCTATCGAAGAAATAAAATTTCGGGTGCGAGGAAGGTTTCACCAGCTTGACGAAGAGATTGAGAGGCAGATGGGGAGACAAATGAAACATTGACGACTAAAAGAAAAGCCAAAAAAGGGTGAGAAAACAGAAGAATCGTGGGGGGGCAAAGTCCGCGTGCGCATGCTGATCTCAGTGGCGTCACATACTTAGGCATTTCCTACAGTCACTGGCACTGATGTTGTTACCAGAAGACATGAGGGTGAGGGTAAGGAAAAGATATCAATAATTATAATATTCATATTGATTGTGGCCAATGCATAGCATGATTCAACCGAGACACTATGTCAGGGGGGAAATTTCACAAAAAGACTTTGGGAAATTATTTAGTGTGCAAGCAAACTATATTCACTCCTGAAAACGAGTGAGGTTGTATTTTCCCCAATCTCATGGAGTCATATGCAAGATGTGATGGGTATGGTCGGAATCCGGTCATCGCGAGCCAGGCTCATCGTGAAGAAACTGTCTACCACGAGGAAATGTGGAAAAGTTTTGCTGTCGGATTAGTGAAAAGCAAGCGCTCAACGGTGCAAAATCAAATCTCTTCGCAAAATCATCACGGCATCACATAATAATCACGCATGTAGGCCACCGCAGTCAACAAACCTGCAGTGGGCCACAACCACCGCCGGCTCCTAGTGGATACCTGGGGCATTCAAGGTTTGTTCAGGAATAGATGAATTCGATAGAAGACACTATCCCTCAGCCACCACGCTGACAGCCGAAGACAGTAGTCGACGCCGCAGGAGTCAACGTGCACCAATCGGCAACACGGACTCCAGTACCCATTCCAATCATATAATATTTATTTTGCCTTTATCCACCCAGACGCCGTGTACTCATGCACATGATTCCAGATGCCTATGCGACGAGCTGGATAACACCACCAGCCTCCTTGATCTTCTTCTCAGCTTCAGCGGAAACGTATCGGGCGCGAACAACGATGGGGACCTCAGGAAGGCGGCCCTTGCCGAGGAGCTTGGCGTAGCCGTGGTCGAGGAGGTTGATGACTGGGGCTTTGTCACCCTTCTTTGCGAGGTAGGCGTCGCGCTTCTCGGCGGGGACGAGCGACCAGAGCTTCTCGAGATTGATGGTGGGCTTCCAGAAGCCGTTTTGCATCTTGTGGACTATCTCGAATTAGAACGTGATGGTTATGCTGGACGACGCGGGGGTGCATACAGTATCTCATTCCGACCTTTCCAAAGTAACCAGGATGGTACTTGTCGATGTTGGTCCTGTGGTGATGCTGACCACCGGCCATACCACGACCACCGGGATGCTTCCTCTGTGCAGGTGTCAATTGTTATTCCGATGCGATCAAGAAATGCGGCGACTAACGTGCTTGCCGACACGACCGTGACCGGCGGAAACGTGACCGCGGTGCTTGCGGGTCTTTGTCAATCTGCGCGCAATAGTTGTTAGCAATTAGTATTGTTGCTTTTACATCGAAATCATACCTGGTGGGCATATTGACGGTTGTGTTGTCTGTGGTTAGTGTCGAAGTCTTCCTCAGCGGAAACCATGTTGCTCAAGTGGGCAAAACTTAAGCGAGCACTGTGCGGGCCGAGGGTTATTCCGCATTCACGTGACACTCTTTCTTTCTTCCAAAACGAATCACCAATCATCCGTGTCCTAAGTTTTTAATGTTCATGAGATCAACGTCTATTTATGGTTCAAAATGGTCGCTGTGTACGTATGTTTGTTGGGTTTGAGATTTTAGAATCTCGATACGTGATATTACTCCATTCACAGGTCTCAATTCTGAATAGATGTAGCGAATGTCCTCCGTAGAATATATGGCCCTACGCTGGCTCTCTCATCAATTCCTAACGAAATACTTTGTCTAACAACATTGTGTATTACCCCATCGCTATGCAATACAAATCCATAACATCGTCACATCAAGATCCTAGCCCCAGTATGGGGTTCGTAAGCCCACAAACGTCGACCCTACATCACTTGTATCCTCCTTTTTGCGTTGACCTGCGAGCTGTCGGCCATTAGCATGATCCGAGATAATAGGATGAACCTCTAGTTTACCTCTAGTTGAATGTGCCTGTGGACGTGCACTAACCAGTCTACATAGCTCTGGGCCTCGTTGTTGCGATCCTCATACAACAACCGAGCAAATTCATACTCTGCACCATCCAAACCTTGCCGAGCCAGCTGTATTGTGAGAGCCTTGGATGCCCTTGTCCCTTCTAAATACTGCAGAATATTCCGTACCTGTGCATTCAAATGTGTGTCCAGAACAGGCAAGGATGATTGGAATGGATCAAGGGCTTTGAGACTGTCAAAACCTTCACCAAAGAGGTCTTCGAGCAGATTTGGAGAGACCTGTGCATGAAGCCACAGTAGACAGATTTGGCCATTGTCCACAAGATATGCACCACCTTCCTCAACCTTGGAGAAGGAAGCTCGGACACCTTCGGGCATGACCAAATGTCCCTTCTCGTTTGCGAAACCAGCCTTTTCATCGAGATCGTGAATGGAGATGATTCGAGGGTAGAGGTATAGAGACATTTCCAAGGGTCCCATCGACTTGATCATGCGCATATCATGCACCCGTCGGTCGGTTGGCTCCTTGCCGCCCTTGAAGGCCCTCGACTTGATCAAGCCAAGGATATACATACCGAATTCTTTCAGATTCTCGGGCAGTACAAGCTGACCAGGAGGGCTATTTCCAGTAAAGTTCTTTCTATACCCAGCAAGAATATCTACGGTCTTTTCTGTCAATGCGCCTCTTATCTCTTTGAGGTTCTTCTCTGTCATGCGTGCAGCTGCCTCCTTGGCGATAATACTAACCACGGCGTCCTGATCCACAAACTTCATACATTCGCCAGTGTTTGGGCTGACGCTCGCCACAGTGTTCGTACATCGGACTCGCCGCTCTCCACTAGCAGTTGTGTACAACAGAGCGCTCTGAAAATGGGCATCAAGTGCTGGGTCAAGCTTTCCATCGTAGCTGAACAACACTCCAATAGCCTTGTCAGCGTCAATAACGCCAAATTCGAGGTCCGCACCAAAGGTGTGATGATAAAAGTTTCCATGGTACGCAGAAACTTGTAAGCCGTTGGAGCACCGGACCTTCATCAAGGCTTGATAGCCAGTTTCACGGGCGACTGTGTGTTTAATTTCTTTCGATAGCTTGAGTGTGTCACGTGGCGAGTGGAAAGTTGGGTAATAAAATACTTCTCCACCTGTAATGGCGGAAACATGGCCTAATAACAGTCAGCTTCCTCATCCAGCTCTCTTTTTTTTTGGAGAGCAACATACCGATTGTCGCAATATCTAAGTAGCCACCACTTGGAGCGGCCAAGAAGAAATCAATGCCAATGCCACTTTGCACCATTTTTTCAGCAACTTTGATGAAGCCAGGATGTTCGGTCTTGAGAAGCTTCTTTTCGGCGTCGGTATTGTGCACATTTCTATCATCTCGGAGAAAAAGTCGTCCAGGACCCCAAGTGGGTAGTGCAGCCAAGGAGCATACGATCTTCCCTCCTGTAGCTGCCAATGCTGCTACCGCCGAATTCAACGTTGGCAACAGAGCAGGCTCGGGGTGCTTGACTTCTGAGAACATTTTTGGCAATCCCGTGAGGAGAGACTTGATGACCGTTTGAGACTCTGCTGGATCGACGAACAAACCTTCGCTAAAAGGCACAAAGGGGTCCTCAAGATCCGGCATAACCAACATCTGTGCGCCTTGAAGACCGGGACTCAAATTGTAAAAATGCATTTCCTTGTCATAGGTAACGATACCGACTTTGGCACCTTTTGGCAGCTGCGAGATTGGTTCGCCTTCATCCGCTCCATTGACTGACTGGCCATATAGGGCGGTCATGAGACCCTCGCAGAATCCATCTAGGAACCCACGATTGACTGCCTCGGCTGATACGTCAATAAGGAAGAGCCATCGTAGGCCAACTGGTTCTCTGGACCAATATTCCTTGGGAACTGCAAAGTCGACTGTGCCGAGCATCAACTCGGGCCGTTGGAGCCTGTCCGTTCGTACGCCCGTGTGATCTGTAGGGGCAAAATACTCCCCTGGGGTGTCATTTGGATGAGTGCACATGTTGCACACGAATTTGTTTCCGCCAGATTTGAATTGCATGAATGGATTGATATATGCTCGACATCGCCGACATCTTGGAGGGCCACTATCGCCAAAGTCCAAGACTGGAATCGATTGCTCACCTTCTTGAAGCGGCGCCAGCGGCTGTAAGACAAGGCCAAGTGGTAGAGCTGTTGCAGCAAGAGCATCATTTGAGATGGGGATGTTATTTAACGTCAACCTTGCATGTTTAGGGGAGGAGTTTCCCTGGTCGAATGAAACAAATGGCACGGTAGCGGGCGGTGGCAGGTGATGTTCCATTGTAGGGTATATGTTGTCTAGATAGTACTTTGCAGGGGCATCTCGAGATTTGGGGACGCTGGGTATCTGCTCTGGATCTACCCGTCCCTGTGCAGATCCTACCGGAGTACCAATCTGGTGCGAGGCGGCAGGTGTTCTTGTGCCGTATTGCGCAGGCGAAGCTTGATTAGGGGGACTGAATAATGTATTCGCTGGTGCTGGGAACTGGGACATTGCTGGAGTGATCTGGGGCTCTTGCCATTGCGGTCCGCCTACTTGCGGCGAGTTCTGGTTGAATTGTGGGGATGCGCCGCTTTGTGGCATGCCATTAAAGGCCTGAGGACTTCCTCCGGGACCCTCGAGGTTGTGATATGCGTGTCTGTTCTTCTTCTTGTGCCTCGACTGTGCGGTCGAGTCTACCCCCAGTCCAACCGCTCCCATCTGCGACGTTACGTTGTTCATATCCTGATCGGCCGGGTGCACGGGCTGCACTCCTGGTGTTGCCTGTGGTGGGAAGTAGCCATCTTGCTGCACCGGAGCACCATACTGCGTGGTCGTGCCTGCGTATTGATTCGGTGGTTGTCCTATCGCAGGACTGCCACTTTGCTGATAACCAGGTGGACCGGCCGCCACTGGTGGTCGCCACTGGGTTGGCTCATCTTTTCGTCCTATTCCATTCGAGTTTGGTGAACCGGTGCCTCCTGGGTTATACATTGCGTGGTCGGATATGGATATGGCGGTGATGCGGGGCCGGCCACTACGGTAGGGACAAGACGGAGGTCAGGGTTAAGGCCAAGGTGGGATGGGATGGGACAGCTTGGTGCGGATCAGGCTCGTGGCAGAGGGTCGGGGAGCCGCGGAGGGGAAATGGTGTTTTTCAAATCATGAATTGAGCATACCGAGCTGGTTCTGGCGCAGTGAACGGCCAGCCAGAAAAAGTGGATGATCTGGCCTGCACTTTCTTGCAGTACAGTATGGATATGTGTAGTGGTCTGTGCACACCCATGCATCTCCCTCACATGTTTGGAGACATGACACCACCCAAGCGTCAACATGTGCCATTTTATTGCTCAAACACGTTACAAAAATTGTCCAGAATTTTCACGCTGCTATTTGGCAGTTTTCTAGTAGTGATTCTTTCTTTCTTTTCTTTCGTCCCTAACCCCAGCCAGATCAACATGGCCTCTCATCACTCTAGCTTGTCCAAATGCGCCAGTCTTGTCAACACGACTTGTTTGCTCGTCTCTTGAATTTCGCCAGCAAGGAAGACTTCGTCCAGAATCGCATAAACCTGAAATGAGTCAGTCTGCTGCTCCTTGCCGTCTAAAGACTGGCGTTCCTAGCCTGCAACGCACCTTGTAGAAGTTGAACACCAGGTCTAATTCACACACATTCCCAAAGAATGCATCCAGTACCTCGACAAAAAAGTGTATCGCTTCTAGATAGGCGAGCTCGTTATCATTGGTGTCGACGCATGCGCAGAAGAAGAGGCCAGCATAACGACGGTATACGATTTTGGACATGTTGCGAAATTCGACGAAGTTGGACTGGTGTTTCTGGTCGCGGGGCGCAATGAGGCGGTGGACCTGTACTCATGTTCAGTCAAATATTCCCACCTTGTAGTCGCAGTTGTTCTTCAAGGAGACTGCATACCTCGCCCTTCAGCTTCACTTTCTCTTCATCCTGAGTACGGTTAGCATTACCCTTGTACCGACACACCCAGACTTGCGACCTACACTATATGGCGCATACCATTTCGCCAACCGCGTCTTCCCTCTGCAATTCGCTATCAGTCAGCTGGCGGTGCTTGACGGATGAAGACATCGCATAGAAGTATGCGAATGCAATTGTCACATACTGTCGGTTCTGTATCAGAATGAACGAGAGCACCATCTCTCTGGGCGCCTCGCGAGTCCGGCAAGTTTGCTGCGGAACGAGGGGTGACGCGAGGGTGACGCGAGGGAGCTGTTCCAAATGTTCTCGGGTGATAGGTAGGTAGGTGATAGCCCTATATCCCTGCATAGCGGGGCCCCACTTTAATTAGCCATATCTACTTATTTTGACTGTGACCAAATGACCTGAACCACAGACAACTACACAAAAAAAGCCTACCTACCTAGCTACTCACTTAGGTGTATTGAAGCCCTGACACTCTACAACCGCCTGTACCGCCACTTGGTCAAATCTTTTGTCGTTGGTACTACATAGAAATCTTACAACACACCAGCTTACTTCTATACACATTTGGCTCTATTTTGTAAGTGGCTAGGTGTCAGTTGTAAAACACTATGGACTACAGTCACCAGGTGTGGTAGGTATTCATGTTCTTATGCTTTCGTTGGACGCCTTCGTTTTGTAGTTGGAGTTATGCAAATCATAGATCTAACTTTAGCCGTAACTGCACAACAGCAAAAGTTTCTAAAAAGACCTGCAATGCACAGCAAGTGTAGCCCATGGAAGGTTGCACTCTCCACATGCAGTCATCGTGTCTTTTCCCAGAGGATCAGCAGTCATTGAATGTTCCACAAAAGACCAAAATAGCTCGTGTTACACTAAGTAAGGAAAAAGTATAATCACGTCTCAATGTGAATATCAGAGCTTGAAGGCCTTGGACACGGTGCTTCTTATGTCATGTTGCCAAAAACAACATCAGTGGTTAAAAGCACTATGTAAACGCCATAGCAGGTGTTGCGAGGAACCGGCTCTTTTGATTCAAGGGATCCGAGTAAGATATTAGAGTCTAAAATACCGAGTGGTAGAAAGATAGAGCAGATCTCGCTAGACGATTGATAATTCGTGGTTACTCAAAACCCGCAGTCACGGTTCCGAAGCCGGACACGCGGTCATTGGCCCGGCGAATTCCAAACTTGAACAAACGTGCTGCAGTTGCCAAAGATTTGAGAGGTGTAGATAAACAAAGAAGTTGATGGCCGCTTGTCAAGGTTATCGAGAAGACATGCTAATAGTAATACGGCTCGGTCGAAATTGCCATGTGTGATGGCCACAGGGACGACATGGAGGAGCCCCACGCTGTGTCAGCTACTCCACGCCCAATCCCCACAGGCGTGGCTCCAAACGGGCAGTTCACATGCTTTCGCGACAGCATTTCAGCCCATGCCGATCTGCAGGCGCCAACCGTACTGTATGTCACACTTACTGCGTACACAGTAGACGGGTTATCGACTTATCGTGCGTAGAAACCACAATTCTCGACTGGCTAGGGTCTCCTGCATGTGAAGATTTCCACGCAAACAGGTACTAAGGTACTAGGTGTGGATGGTAATGTGGTGCCTGGCCCAACCCAACGATGGACGGACGGCTGTCAAATAAGGCTCAATTGACTTTAGTATTACAGCCGAAATTGGAACCGTGGTGCCTCAACAACGTCAAAGCTGAGGTACACTCACAAAACTAAAACCAAAACCAAAGCCACAACGGCCCATCATTGCCAAGCAGTGTAGTGTTTAACCAGCCAGCCAGACGGCCATGCTAGCTTATCGCTCGAAGCATACATAGGCAAATAGGATAGACTAACTATCGGAGGAAGCAGGGTGAAGCAGGGTGGCGCTGGCGTTTGTTGGATGATGATTGTTTGGAAAGGGATGTGTTGGCTTCAATGCGGCGAGCACGGCTATAGCCAAAAGAGGCTAGTCCACTCCATATTGCTGACGGGCCAATCAAAGCCGATAGTTCCCCAAGATAAGGAATAATACAATTGACAGGACGCCCACGCGCCAAGTCTTCTGCCTTCACTATCTACTCCCCAGATGAAACTGCACAACCCACAATCCCATCGATGCACCCATTGACGCCCGTGTGGGCCAAAGGGCGTCCCTGCTGACATTACGAGGATTCCCCTCTCAGCTTCAGCTCTCAAAACAAAAAAAAGGCAAGCGACATGGCCTCGAAGCTCCCCAAGACTTGCGCTCCACTAGGTTACTACTAGGTACTCCCTGGTCTTATCTCTTAATGCAATGACCGACTGCGCCGGACACGGCGAGATAAGCTACATTGAACAATGACGCGCCCGGCAGAAAAAGAACAAAGCTCCACGTCTCACGCGAAACCCCACGGCGTTCGCGGCTGTGGGTGATGCACCTCGTTTATTTTGCCTCAAGCGTTGGCCCGTGGACCAGGATAGATAAGAGATGTACCAGGTAGCTTCACCCATAAAGGTTCCGGGCCACGCTACTGTAACCAGCGATAGGCCTCCGATATCTCCCTTTGCGGCTGTATATTACTGGCACTGATCTAGCTTTTAATTGCCTTCATTTCCTCTTCTTCCATCACCGTGTTGCTCGACCTTCAACCCCCCTGATTCCTGAGGACCTTTTGTCAACCACACAGGAACTCGGTCATCATGTCCTACTCATGGACTGGCCCACCGGCCCAATTTAATGGCACCGATGAAATCACAGGTGGTGACTCTGGTGAGTACAACCCGAAAAGAAAAAAACACTTAATGTTGCCATGTGGGAATGAAAAACTAACTCATACACACAGTCACCGAGAACTTGAACCAATGGTATTCTTCAGGTGATCAGGCTTTCATTATCGTAGCTTCGGCTATGGTCTTGGTCATGATTCCCGGTCTTGCCTTCCTTTATTCTGGTCTTGCGCGCAGAAAGTCTGCCCTCTCCCTCATATGGGCCTGCATGTTCTCCATCTCTGTCATCACTTTCCAATGGTACTTCTGGGGCTACTCGCTCGCGTTTGGTCCCTCGACCAATGGCTTCATTGGCAATCTTGACAAATTCGGCCTCAGAGGAGTACTTGCTCATCCCAGTCAAGGATCACCGTTGATTCCTGAACTTCTATATTCTTTCTATCAGGTAAGTTTAGCCCTAATTTGACATAACATAGCCTGTCGCAATACTGACAGCACCCTGTAGTTGCAATTCTGTGGTGTCACTGCTGCCATTGTCGTCGGTTGCGTTGCCGAACGCGGTCGCTTGATTCCAATGATGGTCTTTATCTGGCTCTGGGCTACCATCGTATACTGCCCAATTGCATACTGGGCTTGGAACGCAAATGGCTGGTTCTTCAAGTGGGGTGGGCTCGATTACGCTGGTGGCGGCCCTGTCGAGATTGGCTCCGGTTGCACCGCCTTAGCCTACTCCATGGTCCTTGGACGCCGTCAAGAAAAGATGATGCTCAACTTCCGCCCTCACAACGTTTCCTTGATTACTCTGGGTACCGTCTTCCTATGGTTCGGCTGGCTTGGTTTCAATGGTGGTTCCGCTTTTGGCGCGAATCTTCGCGCTGTCATGGCTTGCTGGAACAGCAACTTGACCGCCATGTTTGCAGCAATGACTTGGGTTCTCCTTGATTGGCGCCTGGCTCGCAAGTGGTCCATGGTCGGTTGGTGCTCAGGTGTCATCTCCGGACTTGTTGCCGCAACACCCGCTTCCGGGTACATCCCACCGTGGGCCAGTATCGTGCTCGGCATTACAACCGGTATTGTTGCTAACTTCGCCACCAAGAGTATGTCTACGCTGGTTGCCCAACTATTGCTTTTGATGCTAACTAGTTGGCAGTTAAATTCTGGATTAAGATCGACGATTCCCTCGACGTATTCGCTGAGCACGGCGTCGCTGGAATGGTGGGTCTCTTCTTCAACGGTCTCTTCGCTGCCGACTACATAATCGGACTTGACGGTGTCAACAACGG
This sequence comes from Phaeosphaeriaceae sp. PMI808, assembly GCA_021365335.1. Taxonomy (NCBI): domain Eukaryota; kingdom Fungi; phylum Ascomycota; class Dothideomycetes; order Pleosporales; family Phaeosphaeriaceae; species Phaeosphaeriaceae sp. PMI808. Next base: position 49,879 of record JAJTIZ010000048.1, read on the forward strand.
CATTGCGGGTGGTGCCATCACCGGTACTCCCACTACTATCTACAAACAGATTGCGTACATCGTCGCCTGCAGCGTCTACTCGTTCACCGTCAGTGCCCTTCTCGCTTTCGTCATCGATAAGATTCCGGGCCTTAAGCTCCGTGCTTCTGAAGAGGCTGAACTACTTGGTATGGACGACGATCAGCTTGGCGAGTTCGCCTACGACTACGTGGAGGTCCGCCGTGACTACCTCGCTTGGACCCCCGCGAAGGGCGAGCCACTGGATGGCGAGCACTCTGTTCCTCAGGGTGACCGCCACGGCATCCCAGCACACAGCCAAATGCTCGAGGGCAAAGCACCTTCAGACAACGACTCTGGCCACGAACACACCGGCATTGGTGGTGACCGACATGCTGTGGCAATGGGCCTCGAGCATGAGAAACAGGTTCAAACCTAATTTTGTCCTGCCTTGCTTTTTGTCGTTCTGGAGTTCCGAGATACCACCTGTGCTGTACTTAGATCGAGTCTCGATTGGCCTCTGCCATTGAAAGCTGAGCTTCTTGGTGTCGTGCTTGTACATCAGCTATCCCATATATTTGACATATTTCACACACTTAGTGTTGACTGCATATAATTAAAGGCATACAAATTCTAGACACGATCTACCGTTTATTCCAATATATCTTCGATTCTAAGCATTCTTGACACTGCGCTGCGCATTTGCTAAATTGATCAACCAAAGCTCCCACCCTACGTACAATATACCTACGCATTAGTCCCGCATCCCCCAACACCAGAAACAGTTTGCGTCGTACTAGTCTGGCGTGATTGATTGCCGCATTTGTCATGGGGTGTTCCACCGCCAAGCCTCCTTATCTTTTCGCCTTGCCCTGCTTACCACACTCCACCCCTCGATCGGGGGCGGAGACTTGTGCACCCCAGACTTGACCCTTCACTCTGGGCCGGACCCGCGAGACCACTAATCCCTCACCGGTCCTACGATCTAGAATTCCTTTGAAATAGAAAAGGGCTTGGAATTTGATCTTTCGATTGGCGGTACGAACGGAAAGGCTTACATGTTTGCCACAAGGCAAAATCACATGCGAGGAGGCTGAGACAGGTGAGGTGCTTCTCAAGATAGCCTGTAAACTCAAATCGAATCAATTGAGCCAAGCTTGGATTTGGCATATCGTGGCGTGCAACACTCCTGATGGCGCGCTGATTTGCTAGGTTGTCGCTTTGGCATAGGGAGGCAAGTATAGCTTACCTGCTTTGGTGCTTTGCTTATCTCTGTGTTAATATTGGCGCGGGTTGTGGCAGAGGGCGAGATCAAGGCCTTATACGAGTTGGGGATGAAGGTCGTATTACATATCCGCCGATGATCGTGGGGGGATCACGTACATACATAGCAGTGAAAAGATAGTATTGCACAGTCTAGTTAAGAAAAAAAATTAAGGGTATAAAGCTTGAGAAGGAGCCAGCAGGCGGGTATTTAGTGTTGATATGTTGGGGGCCATGGTCATTATCATCCATAATCATTACTTCATCTCAGGGTGAGGTTAGAAAAGTGCGCCACCTAGCAAAGCACCACCCAGAAGCCCAGCGGTGATAGGCAAACCAGCACCTCCACCATAACCGTAACCGCGCTGTCTTCCGTACGGACCCATTGGCCTCCCATAAGGACCAACAGGTCTCACAAGCCTCACATAGGGATTTGAATAAGGGCCACGAGCAGAAGGGTTGTAGGGCGGCTCAATGTAAAAATCTCGGCCTTGGTTGTCTTTTCCAACCCACTGAGGCTGGCCCGTCTGGATGGCACGTATGAGGGCTTCGCGTGCACGGAGATGAGCTAGGTAGGCCTGGCGCTCTTGCTCCGCGCGACGGGCGCGATGATGTTCGCGCTCTTCGTGCGTCTGGCCCGTGATTTTGTCCTTCAATTTGCGCGAGAATTTGTGTATACCTGTAGGCCCGACAGTATTTCCTGGTGCCTTTGCAGGTCTCGGAGGTAATTCATCAGTATCCGAGTCTTCCGCGGCGAGGTCCTCTAGTGTCATGGTTCGGTGCAGTCTGCTGTGCTTCTTGCGCTCCTCAGATGTGAGCGTGCTAAGATACTGCTCATCATCGTATGGATGCACCCAAATACTACGTGGTGGGCTGGAGTTGGTGTCAACAAAGAACTGATGGCCTTCTTGCGGGTCGAATGATCGAACCCATCCTGGAGGCAGTTCGCGCATCTCGTCTTCCATTGAGCGCCGTTGCTCAGGCGGAATGCCGTTGCGTTCTGTTTGATTGCCAGGGCCATCGGTAGAAACGCGGCGTATACCAGGTCCAGGCGCTGACGACGAAGACGAGGCAGTGGCTGCTTCATAGCTGGGCGGCGGGTCGTTTGGAGTTGCTAAAGCTGTTGGCATGTTGAGAAACTGGGCCTTGGGTTGTACAAGACTTTGAACGTGTAGAGCTCAAATTATTTATCGGAAAGTTACAGGTAAAGGATAAGTTGGTTTTGATATTCTCCACAGGTACATTTGGTGTTATACCTAATTGTGGCGATGTGTGGCGTAGCGCCACCACATCGGAACCTTCATGACGTGCAGAGGGGAAGATGGCAGTGGCGCAGCTACCTTTGTCATCCTCCACTTTCTAGTTATCAGAATGGCACATGACCAACTCAGATCGGAACCCTCCACCTCCGTTTTCCTCCTCCTCTTAGTAGCTTCTACAAAAAGATAAAAACCGTTATTGCCTGCTTAGCACAACGCAATGGCTTCCGACCTTGGACCGAGCGCGTATTGACTCACTGTCACACTGCATCTATATGCAAGGCTTATGTCTCAAATAGCTTTGAGGTCAGCAGTCGGCACCGCAGGCATTGTCCGGTAGTCATGGGTCATATAGCAACCACCCCCATGCCCCAGGAATCACCAACTACATTCTGTGCTCCCTCTCATTTTGTTTCATAGCCGCTGTTTCTTCGGCATCGCCGGTGTTGGCCAAGGAGAGCGCTCTTGAACAACATGCTCCCGTGTCACCATGTCCAAATCGATAACGAAAGCCATGAAAACACTTTACCGCAAGAGCTTGCTACCTTGAGGGAAGGGTTGGCTCCCGGGCAGGCCGCATTGGCGTCGATCGACAACAAGTTGGAGCTTCAACAGGTTCGCTACAAACACCCATCTCCATCACGTTGGCTTCAGGTTCAACGTTACAGAGAAAGGGGAAGTAATTCTAGTCATGCGACCTTGGGCATCCCTTTTAACCCAGTGAATCACACTTGACTAAGGTGAACGAAGAGATCAAGCCTCATGGGACAGTTAGGGTTACCAACATGATCAACTTTGGTTTGCCACAGCCAGTATCCGCGTCTACCTCTCAGCGACCAAGTTAGTGAGTCTGCGTGTATTGCGCTATTCTCTTCGAGTCATGCGGGCATACCATCACGACCGTCATCAACCACTTTCGAGGACCATACTCATCTCACATCAGTAGCATTCATCAACGATACTAATTCTAGTGTAATGCAACATGCTTTTGATAATATATCTGTACGCTCAGTGCACCGTTAACATGAAGCCAAATTCATCTTTCGTCGAATATTGAGCCCCGTATGCCGTATGTTAAACCGGTTCGACAATACTCTTACTTCATTTCACGTGTTCGGATTTCAAAGCGGTGCTGTGAACCCTTGCACAGGTACCTGCATACCAGCGGTCTCATGTAACGTGGTCGTTTTAAGGGTTCTGCCACCTCTACAGCTGAGCCTTTTGTCTCATATCCAACACCCGGCCTGCCTAAAGTGAAATGCATCGGCGCTTTTCACATGAAGGCTTCATGTTGACCAAAATTTTGCGTTCAAACATCAGATATATAGTCTGATGTAAAGGCACCATGGCATCACGGCCCTGGTAGCAGTGCATTCCTCGGTACATTCTGTCACCACCACAATCCCCTCTGTGTTAGTACCGAAGCTCTTGTTTGGTTTCATTTTCTGGGACCTCCATTTGTCTTATACATAGCGTTAAATTACAATATCCCACGGCATGGCGGTTATAACCGTTATGCTTCTAGGTTTTGTCCTATGGTCTCTCGTTTACAGCTTGCCGACCGAAGAAGTGAGGCAGGAGCCTACAAAACTAGATGATCGGGCAGCCCCCGAAGTTCAAAGTCTAGAACCGACTATTAGCTACAGCACTGCAATAAAATCGTTACAGTCGCTATCTATAACTGTTCTCCCAACTATCACAGGGGTATGCATTTTAACATCCTAGCTCAATAGAGCCAGTGTACATGATATTTGTGGCTGACTGATGCAACAGAGTGTCCTTATTGGGCCTCCTACTGGAGGTCGATTTACCCAAGACCCCATAAATGGTCCTGGTGTGACTAAATCAGGAAAGCCTTTATGCCCGCTTCCAACTCCACTTTCTCCTGGCCCAACTGGACCATGGAAGCCGATGTCTGTAAACATTTTCCAAGCAATCGAAACCGGGAAACCGGCGCCCTCTCTTGAATTTCGTGGCGGACACTATGTCAAAAAAGAGAACATCGTCGATAAGGATGTGCCAATTCAGACGAATAAGTTCTATGCAAACTTTTTTCTTGGAGGTCAAGGAAATCCAGTGTGGACACACCCATATCACCTTGTTTGGGCAAAAGGTTTGGGACAAACAGGATCTTATGGGATGGCGATCAGCCATACAGAGCGAGACCAGTTTGCTTATGGTCCACCCGAGGCTGGCAACAAGCCACAATATTTCATATCACCCATCGGTATCCACCACATGGTACTATCTGCTGCCGACCTCGGCAGTGATACAGTTCTTTCTATTGAAGAGGTCAAAGCATTTTCGGTGTATGTTAACCTAGCGCCCTCAAAAACGTCAAGGGCTGTTATGTCGCTGCCTGTTGTCCAAGGCATGGGCCTCATCACAGCCATATACAACGATACAAAGCCGATAATTCGAAGTGGTGTTTTCTTTCGGACTTTCGATTACGTCGAAAGTGTTAGCAAGGGTACATTTAAGTGGCGCATCACACTCAACGACAACTCCCACTGGCTTTTCTACGTCACGCCTCTCTCTTCTATCGGCGTGCCCCCATTTACTTTAACTAACAGTTCTACCATCGAGGGCTCTCCTAGATTCTTCGGGATACTTCAAGTTACCAAAAACCCGGCAGGGCCTGCAGAAGAAGAGGCTTTTGACATGGCTGCCGGCGCTTATGCAATGAATGCAACAATCTCCGGCTCTGTGGATGGAAGTGCAGGTAGCTACACACTCTACTGGGGCAAGGGCGGTGTGCAAAGTAAGGCTTTGCTCATGTACGCTCTCCCTCACCACGTGGAATCCTTTGATCAACAAACGAAGGCTGCTTTGAGAAATATAAAACTTGTTACGACCACAAAAGGCTTTGCGCAGGGTGTTCTCGCGAACAAGATCACTATGCTTGAAAATGGACTTCCCAACACGATTGGGTTTGCTCCGTGGATGAAGAATTACAATGAGGGGAATGGTGGGTCTGATAATGTCAATCTGGGTGCTTCTGCTCTCGCTCTTATCAACAGTGCTGGACAAGCGGAACTTAGCCAGGACTTTAATGCGCAAACTCGTTTAAACAGCATGTACTACTCTGGTAAAGGGCTTGCTAAATTCGCAGGCATAATTTACACAATGAGTAATATAGCCGGCAATCGCAACCTTGCAGCATCTGGACTGGTCAAGCTCAAGGATGCGTTTAACGTTTTTGTCAACAACACTCAGCCGGAGCCTTTAGTGTACGACACTGTCTGGAAAGGTGTTGTTTCGTATGCGACTTACAGGCCACCATTTTTCGATCCTGGTCTTGACTTTGGGAACACACTGTACAATGACCACCATTTCCATTATGGCTACTTTGTTTACACCGCTGCGGTGATAGGATATCTTGATCCGGAGTGGCTTAACCAGGGAATTAACAAAGCTTGGGTCAATACTCTTGTCCGAGATTTTGCCAACCCAGTAAACGACGAATATTTTCCGTTCCAGCGCTCCTTTGACTGGTACATGGGCCATTCTTGGGCCAAAGGGCTTTTTGAATCTGGAGACGGCAAAGACCAAGAATCTACATCAGAAGACACGTTCGCAACTTACGCGCTCAAAATGTGGGGCCGAACTATCCGTGATGCCAACATGGAAGCTCGAGGGAATCTGCAACTCGCAGTTCAAGCCCGTAGTATATCAAACTACTTCCTCATGACTTGGGACAATAAGAACCAACCTCCTCAATTTCTGCATAATAAAGTTACTGGCATTCTCTTTGAGAACAAGATCGATCACACGACTTATTTTGGCTCCAAGCCTGAATTTATTCAGGGGATACATATGATTCCGCTCAATCCATCGTCTGGATATACACGTCCCAAGAAGTATGTTCAAGAGGAATGGGATGCGTATTTTAGCGATGGTCGGGTAGACCAGGCGCAGGGTGGCTGGAAAGGCATCTTGTACGCAAATTATGCGCTCATCAACCCGCAAAAAGCGTATGATTTTTTTGCAAACTCAGATTATAGTACGCAGTTGGATGGGGGTGCGAGTAGAACTTGGTACTTGGCCTATACGGCAGCCCTGTTGGGAGCAACGAGTAGGAAGTCGGAGGCGGTGTATGAAGGGCAGAACGCTACAACTACCAAGGGGCAGTATGAGAACAAACAAAACCGTGATGCAGCGGGAAGCAGGAAATGGCTGGCGCAGGCAGATGAAGCGAAAGAGAGGGACCGGAAGGTTTAGGTTCCGGATATGGGTTGGGTTTTGCAAGACAAAGAAAGGGAGTTTCCAGAAGACGGCGAGGGTGATGAGGGAGGTGGTAGATAGATGGAAAGGGATCTACGAGGCTCATTCTTGGGCAGCGGACCTTGTGTAAATATAACCAGAGGGTGGTTAGGTAGCAATGTTGTTGTTTTAGAAGGGTGTGGCTCCATTGTGGAAGGTTGTATGTATTTTTATGTATCAATTATGGTTAGCCTAGCCATGTACCTATCTGGCTGAAATGGACTGCTTTGGTTGTGGCTTTTCATCGAGCTTTGTTGCTGCGCGTGTGACATGGCCGCGTGCAGGATTGAGGTGTGTGGTAGAGAAGGTGAGAGGGCGGCACGAGGATGCCAAGGGGCGAAAAAGATCAGCTCTAGTTGACCTAGTTGGGAAGGGTTGAGGGTGGCCAAGGCTTCTATTTTTACCACGAATAGCGGATAACGAAGGAAGGATCATGGCACAGCCACAATGCACAACACATTTTGGGTACCTGAAAATCTCCTTGGTTAAGTGCCTGTTTTGGTGTTTGGTAGCGAGTAAGCAGAGCCGCCCAGCTAGCACTGCACTGGCATGGGTGTAGTTTGACGGTGAGAATAGATGGTAGATAGTAGATAGTAGATAGTATGATGATAATGATGATGATAAAGACGATGGGAATGATGGCGAAGATTTGTTCATTGCTAGTAACACGGGACGGGGAATTTGGCGACTTGGCTCCTTGCTAGGGCTCGAGCTAGAAGAGCCACTCGAGGTCTCGAGCGCGGGGAGAAATAGGCATGATAGGCCTGTCCGTACTGGCTTGCATGGTAGCATTCCTCAGCTGGTTGGCAAGCCAGTTGTGGCCGAGCACACGAGCGCAGCAGGTTTTTGTCTTGTGCGGTTCAAGCATTCAGCATCCAGCGCAGCAAGACTACCTACCTAGGTAGTTAGTAGGTAGATAACTCAGCTCGCCGTGGTGAATGCAACAAGCATCTAATTAAGTGTGAGTAAGTCGCAGCCTCGATTCAACATAAGTAGCTACGACTGCCTACCTGTTATTTTCTTCTATCTCTTACCTAGTAGCGGCTCTTGTTACTAGTAATAACATCATCCATTTATCGTGCCAGCACCTCCGGCCGTCGTCACTCAACATTGTGTCCATTCATAGAACCTAGAACCCAAGCGCCGCGCGTCGCTTCCTCATTGGGACGCCCACCCCGTTGCCCCTGCCCCGACTGCACTGCCAAGGATTAAGGTTTCAGGGCCACAGCCCCAAAACGCCAGACCCTCTCCCAATCTCCATTGACTTTCATCATTATTGCTCTCTCGGCGCCTTCGTCGACTGTCTCTCGTTTCACCTTTACCTGTTCTGCAACACTTTGTCTGCTATCGTCACAGCATTTCCCGCGTCTTGTTGCTGTTTCCTCCCATCTCATCCTTTAGCTATCTAGTATCCTTCCATCCAGGCACGAGAAAGGTTGACCCTCCGGCCAAGCCCCGTTTTATAATCCCCCGTTTCCCTTTTCCCTTGTTCCCTTTTTTCAACAAATAGCCACGCGCCATTTCGCCTGTTCTGCCTCCTACATCATACCTATATCGATCTCGCCTTAGGACCCACCGCCTACGGGCGATAAGACACACTCAGTCATGAGAACACACACAACATATTCAGCCATGCTCGCACCATTCCTGTTACTCGCATCTGCTCCCTTGGGTGCCCTGGCCGGCGATGTCCTCAAGACCAACGGCTTCAGCTCCTGTTTGAACGGCAACTCGGACATCAAAGTCAACAAGCTCGACATTCAGTTCGATCGCTCCACCAAGAAAGTCAAGTTCGATGTTTCCGGCACCAACGAAAAGTCACAGAATGTCATGGCGACTCTCATTGTCAACGCCTACGGCAAGGAAGTATACAGGAACAAGTTTGATCCTTGCGATGGCCCTACAAAGGTTGAGCAGCTCTGCCCAGGTGCGTCTCCTATCTACTCATCTATATACAACAGCTACAATACTGACTTTATTAGTTCCCAAGGGTACTTTCGGCGCATCCGGGGAGCAGAGCATCCCTGAGAAGTACATAGCCTCGATCCCCGCCATCGCCTTCAACATCCCCGATATCGACAGCCAGGCCACCATGCAGCTTCAGGCAAAGGACGGAGGTCAAGACCTCGCCTGTATCACGTCACAGGTCAGCAACGGACAGTCTCTGTCGACTGCAGGAGTTCAATACATTGCTGCTGGCATTGCAGGTGCTGCTTTGATTCTATCCGGCGCCTCTGCAATCGCTAGTGCTGGGAGTTCCGGTGCAGCTACCTCAAGTCCTACTTTTGGTGACGTTATCGGCTGGTTTCAAGCAATGGCTCTCAACGGCATGATGAGTGCAGACGTCCCTGGAGTCTATCGCAGCTGGTCCAGAAACTTCGGCTTCAGCACCGGTCTTATCTATTGGGAGGGCATGCAGACATCCATTGATGGCTTCCGTCAAAACACGGGTGGTAACCTCAACCAAAGCAGTGTCGGTTTTCTCAAGAATGCTACACTTGTCCACGTCGATCAGAACGTGACATTAAACAAACGTGCTTTCGACAGCGGCCTCCTATTCGCCCGTGATAGCCTGAACACCAACACCAACGCTACAGCTGGAGAAGGCGACAACAAAGTTGTGCATATGGTCAAGGGCCTCCAGGGCTTTGTTGAAGAGTACAAGATTCCAGACGCCAACGCCTTCATGACTGTTCTACTCATCTTCGCTATCGCCGTTGCCGCTATCACCGTCGGTATCTTGCTCTTCAAAGTCATCCTAGAAACGTGGGCTCTCTTCGGTAGCTTCCCCAAGCGTCTGACTGGCTTCCGCAAGCGATACTGGTGGACTCTCGCAAAGACAATCACTAACTTGATTCTCCTGCTTTACGGTATCTGGGTCCTCTACTGCGTGTATCAATTCAAGAGAGGAGACTCTTGGGCTGCCAAAACCCTCGCTGGTGTTACCCTGGGTATCTTCACGGCAATTCTCGCATTCTTCACCTGGAAGATTTGGAACACTGCCAATAAATTCAAGAAGCTCGAGGGTAGCTCCGAGGGTCTCTACGACAACAAAGACGTTTGGCGAAAGTACAGCATGTTCTACGAGAACTACAAGAAGAGCTACTGGTGGATTTTTGTCCCTGCCATCGTCTTCATGTTCGCTCGTGGATGTGTTATTGCTGGCGCAGATGGTCATGGTCTTGCCCAAGCTGCTGGACAACTCATCGTAGAGGCTCTGCTCCTTGTTGTCCTCCTTTGGTCTCGTCCTTACTCGCTCAAGTCCGGTAACTGGATCAACATCATCATCCAGGTTGTTCGTGCGTTGTCCATCGTGTGCATTCTGGTCTTTGTCGAGGAACTAGGCATGTCTCAAACCACCAAGACGGTCACCGGTCTCGTCCTCGTTGTTGTTCAAGCTTCACTTACCGGTGTTTTGGCTATCCTTATCGCCGTCAACGCTATCATTATTTGCTGCAAAGAGAACCCCCATCGCAAGAAGAGAAGGGAAGCTGGTAAGTCTTGTTACTCCCTCCATCCGGACCATAAACTGACCCTTTCTGCAGAGAAAACTCGCGATAAAGACAATCTTACTCCTCTTGACGCACGTAACTCACTCCTCATGGATCCCCAGGAACACAATAATAAGCGCAATTCTATTCCCACGCCTTTTGGGCCCCGCGCTGGCGGATATGACCCAGTTCCACTCTCAGAGCAACACACAGCCTATGATCGACCGGGGGCGCAAACGTACCCTAGCGACCAAGGCGTCCTTCTCGCTGACGCGTCTACCTTTGGTCGCGCTCCGTCTCACTCCCACAGCATGAGTGGTACTCGAGACGAAGGGCAGATGCGGTTGCAAGACCCTGAGACCGGAGGTTATCACCCAACAAACAACCAACCATGGCAACCGCAGCAACCACGGGGCAACCAGGGTGGCTATGCATACTGAATCTCCTCCTCGTGATGTCAAAAGACAACAAAAAACCCCATTGTATTGACATATCAGCTATAGCCAAGGGGCAATTTATTTGGCTGGCTTGTGTATATCGCTCCCTCCCTTTTGTTTTAGCATGGCATGTTTGTTTGTGTGTACAGATACAAATATATCTGTTGCTCAATCTGGAAAAAGGCTAGACGGGCAAATCACTGCATATATAGGTGGTCGAACAGGTAAAAAAACGCTGTACGTTTCAGCAACTTGTAACGGCAGGGCCTGTTTTGACCACCTATTTTTTACGAATGTTTCCTATGTTTTAAGGTAGAGAATTATTCGAGTTAATAAGATTGTAATCTATGATCGGTATTCGGTAGCCTGTGGCTGCTTTAAAGGGGGGATTTAGTGAATTCTAATGTGGTAGTAGATGAGTTAGATCAGTAGAAAATAAGCAACATGTTGCAAATACTTCATTCAAGTGTGCAGTTTGTGAGAGTGAAAGATTGAACGGAATGTGAAGTTGGATTGAGGGAGGGACCTTTGTTGAGGTATGCTATACGTTCTTTAGTAAATTCCATATTTGGCGCCCGAGTAACCTCATCGTTGCACATCGTGCCCCAATGCCTTACTTTACTAATATTTCAGCTAACATCTCTACTCCCATTATATTGGTACAACCTAACCTCATTAAATCGTGGTCTCTACTACGTCGCCTTTTCTAGACACCCCATGACGATCTAATATGGAACACTAACCCAAGCTAACCCATGTGGAACGATAAATGACCTGTCTCTTTGAAAAGAATTTGAAAATTGTATCCGTGGTTGTGGTATGCGTGGTAGAGATACCGGGGCACAGTTCTACGACGCAGCCGGCCGCCAAAGTAAAGCACGTGGAAATACCTATTAGCTAAGCTCGGTGACCTAGAAGTGGCCCACCCCTAGTAGTGGCCCACCCCACCAAAATCGATTGATCACATTCAACACGCGATATTTCCACAACGCCATACTCAATATGGACCCTAAGGAGCATGCCGTACAATCAGCTATTAAAGATCTTGAAAATGGAGTTTTTACAAGCCAACGCACTGCCTGCAAGGCCTGGGGCGTCTCACGCAGCAAGCTACGAGGCAGACTAGCTGGCCGACAACAACGCGAGATAGCTCATCAACACCAGCAGCGATTAAGCCCAGATCAAGAGGAGTTCTTAGTAGAGTGGATTATTAATGAGGACTCACGTAGCCAACCCCCATCCCACGCCCGCGTACGAGAGATAGCGACTCGAATTCTCCATATAAATGGAGACCACAAGCCCCTTAGCCAGCGCTGGGTCTCCCACTTCACAACGCGCCAGCCACGCGTCGCATCTATAGTTAGCCAATCAATTCAGGCTCCCCGCGTTGAGGCTACTACTCCAGAGATACTACGCCCGTTCTTCCAGCGCTTTAAGCAGCTCTTACATGAATATAATATACCTTTATCAGATGTCTAGAATATAGATGAGACTAGAGTAGCCTTAGGCGTATATACCAACTCCCAGGTACTTACCAGCTCAAAGAAAAAGAAGGCTTACGTTAAAGCCCCAGGCAATCGTAAGTAGGTTTCAATTGTAGAGACTATCTCAGCTAGTAGCAAGAAGATCCGGCCCTTAGTTATCTTTAAGGGAAACTCTCTCCAAACAACCTGGTTCCCATTCCAATCTATACCAGACTAGATATATACTATATCTGAGAATGGATAGACCTCAAACGACATTAGATTAAAGTGGTTGGAGCAGATCTTTATCCCAGAGACTAACCCTAGAGCTAAGAAGTACTAGCTCTTACTATTAGATAGGCATGGCTCTCATATTACTATTGAGTTTATATAGCTTTACAAGATACACAAGATTATCCTCCTCTACTACCCTGCCCACTCTACCCATATTCTCCAGCCTCTTAATCTTGCCCCATTCTTTATTATCAAGACTAAGTACCGCTGTTGGGTTAGAGACCTATCAGCCCTAGATAACGCAGCTCCAATCAAGAAAGAGAGGTTTATCACGTACTACAACGCTGCAAGAGAAGAAGGTCTAACAGAACGAGTTATACGGGCTAGCTAGAAGGCTGCTGGACTCTGCCCATTCAATCCAGAGAAGGTACTCCAGTCGTCTCAAGTATGTCAGCTACCCAGCCAGCCAACTACTCATCCACCAACTCAACTACCACCCAGTCCAGTCTTCCAGACACCCCAGAGATCCCAAGACCTATACTATAGCCAACAGCATCTCCAACAGTCAGAATCTCTATCCTAGAGTACGCGCCAAGTGCTTAGCAAGGCAAGGAAGGCTATATCTAAAGCCAATACAAGGGCAGCTCATCTACAGGCTCAAGTAGATAACTTCAAAAGTAAATATACAAGAAAGCGGGTCAGGGTTAATCCAAATAAGCGCTTCAGCAATATAGTTAAGATCAAGGCTGCTCTTGACCAGGTAGCTCTCCAAGAGGCAGAAAACTCTATAAAGTAGGCTGCAAAAAAAGCTGATAAAGCTATATCTACTGCAGCTACATATATGGCTCAAGCTGTACTTAGTCTCAAGTGAATATAAACTAGCGTTGTGGAAATATCGCGTGTTGAATGTGATCAATCGATTTTGGTGGGGTGGGCCACTACTAGGGGTGGGCCACTTCTAGGTCACCGAGCTTACGTTCTCATCTTGGACGAACCCGTTGCTGCACCTGGTGGGCGGCTCGGATCTCAATCTCGCTCTCGCCACGATACGATAAAATGCAGAAGTTGAAACTCTCAGAAAACTTGTGCATTAAAGCAGACGTGCCAGCCGTTACTTCAGAGCCTATTACGGCGGGTGAAATCCTGATTTCATGACAGCGCATTGTTATGGCAGGTAGGAAGGCATAATGAGTCGAGTAGGGTGTTTGACAGGAAAGAGTAGCCAGATGAAAACCGTCTGGGTCAAAGAATACACATTTCCAAACCAAGATGTGAGAATGAAACAGAAGTATGAGAAGCGGAGTGTCAAGACATCCGTTGGGTGGTCGTGACGTCTTGACCCCGTCCTATCTTGTCTTTTAGTGTTAGAATACCTAAAGATGCAAAGCCCATCCCTGTCACGAAAAACCCGGCGTGTCGAAAAATATGAGGGGTACTTTGACTCCAAGCAACATAAACTCTTGCCACATGTTGATATTGACTATATTTCCGCATGAGTCGTGTACTATAGCTACCGGTGCACATTCGTGACCCATCTCATGCAAATGCTACGTTCGCCTCGTCCCCTTCACGCCTGATTTGCAGAGAGGTCCTTTCTACAGCGTATCAGAACTTCTTTCCTGTAATTCCACCTTGAAGCTCGTTCCACTCTAGTTTACTAATAAAAGCTGGTATCTGAGCCTCAGAGCCTTCCTACAAGCTGGAAAGTCATCACCAGCCTTGGGCCTCCTGTATCGTCTAAATTCATGCGAGGTCACCACCGCCTTCGGCACTTCCAGTCAAGGCAACCACTAATATGGCTAGCACAAAACGACCCCGCAGATGTTTTTTATTTGGGACACTGGGTAAGCCAAAGATTGTGGCTGGTGCCATGGCTGTGCTGGGTCGGTACGTCGGAAGATGATGATCCAGCTCCGGAGCAATCAGCAAATGACACTCATGACCACTTACACAACACAAAGTTGTATTATCCGCTGTATTACAACATCATCCTCTCTTTTATTATACAAGGGGGCAACCTGAGCGGGCTGCCGCGCCCTCCCTGCTAGCGCTGGCGCTATCTTAGCCATATAAAGCGTAGCTTTGTATTATAAATACGCAGAAGCTACTAGAACGGCTAGACTTGTAATATAAAGCAACAGGAAGAGAGATCCTTGTATCGTAAGAATGCCAAATCTTGTTCGCCAGCAGCGTGGTCACCATCCACCAAGAATTCAATACCCAATTCTTCGAGACCCTCTTCGGGATCCAGGCACCCGGCTCTCCTACCGTGAGCGTGATATTACTTATTCCCTCTCTCAATACGCTAGTTGGAATCACCAAAGGATTGCTACCTCTCTTGGTATACCTCGCAGAACTATATCAAATTCTCTTCAGAATCCATGGACCCCTCAAAAGCAGAGCGGAAGGAAGCTAAATATTGATACCCCAACACGACAGCGCTTAGTTGCACGAGCAAAGAAGGATCGTTAGCACCGACAGAAACCCTTTGAGGAGATTGCCTTTCTTGAAGGGATATCTGCCTGTAAGCGATCCTTATTAAAAGCCTTTAAAAAAGAGGGATATTTTCGCCGTATTGCAACAGAAAAGCCCCTTATTACGCCTGAACAACGAGAGGCCCGGCTAAAATGGGCTAATTCTCACCTAGAATAGACTCCTGATATGTGGGCAGCAGTAATTTGGACAGATGAGGCGTCTATTCGAACTGGTGGAGGCCAAGTCTTTATTACTAGACGCGCTGAGGAGAAATATGATATTAATTGCTATATCCCTAAATTTAGGGGCTATTCTAGCTAGATGATCTATGGTAGTATCTCCCATAGGAATAAGGGGCCTTTAGTTATTTTTGAAGAGGACTGGTCAATTGAGCTTGGCTATAAGAAGAAGACAATAAATGCTAACGTCTATCAGACATATATATGCCCTAGTATTAAGTCTTTTGCATGGGAGTTATAGCAAACACTAAAATACCAGCCTATTCTTGTAGAGGATAATACTTCAATCCACTCAGCAAAAGCAACGCGCTTAGCTTGGGAACAGAATGGCATGCTTATAATGGAATGGCCAGCAAATTCTCCTGATTTGAACCCAATTGAGAATGTCTGGAGGCTGTTAAAGGGGAGGATATAACGGAGGTTTCCTACAACAAAGGAGGAAGTGAGGCAGTACGTAGAGGAGGAGTGGGAGAAGCTTAAGCCTGAAGAATTTGAAAAGTATACTGGCAATATGAGGGAGCGTTGCCTTGCTGTAATTGCTGCAGATGGGGGTCCTACAAAATACTGAATAAGCACTGTTTTTAATGTGGCAATGTGGCAATATAAGCACTAGAGGAAGCGCTTGCAGGGAGGGCGCGGCAGCCCGCTCAGGTTGCCCCCTTGTATAACCTGCGTAACTCCCAACGTAAAGTCATTCCTAAAGCAAGTTACTGATACTTGGGCATCATTCCCAATACATCTTCGCTACTGGGGCCCTCCATTGCTCGACTTGGCCTTTCGCTACCTCCTGCACTTCTCTAGTACTTGACTTGGGCAAACTCGCCTTTGGTGCAGGAGTCTTTGGCTTACGAATGTGCTTTCTCTTGCCTTTGTCTGCAGTAGCTTTCTCTTTTGCCGCACGCTGCGCTCGTGCCTTCTCTAGGTCCTCATAACTCATAACTTTCGCTTTCCCTAGAGGGTAGTACCAGGGACATTGCCACGTTCTGATAGGGCAGCATAGGCTATAGGTACATCTAGAGATAGGCCTTTCGCCAACATCTAGCTAGCTCTGTCCATGTTACTGGTTGTGGTGATACAACAGTCGCATGAGGCCACGAGAGAGCCCTGGATACTAGTAAAAGCGCCCAGTTTGCCAAAAATAGCAACACGTGATTGCTCATAGATGTTTCTAGAAGAACGCCATAATTTAAGTCTATTGTGCATAGCGTGAAATACAATATAGTTAGCTCAATATCCCATACCCTACCCACGTAAGCGCGCGAAACCCTGGGGCCGAGATACGGTGTAGTTCTATCTGCACCGGAAAATTCGGAATATATATTTTTCAGAGCCAAATATCTTCAGAATGTAAACATATCATCTTCTGTAGTAGAGTCATCAATGCAATGCTCCGAAATTGAAAAAATGTGTTGAAAGTCGTGGTGCAACAGGAGTGCAAAGCTAATGCAGCTCTAAGTGCTTGGAACGGATCGATCGATAGCATAGTCAACACAAGGCATTTTTCAACTATGCACTGGCTATACAAGGAGAAATGCCTAAAGAGCAACCGCCATTAACTATGGCTTGATATAATCGTGGTGGAAGGAGAAAGGATGCCTAAATACTGAATCCATTTCGGAACCGCGGGTTTTTCGGGAGACAGGGACGGACTTTAGGTATAAACGTGGATGGGGTTCATTGATGTAACGTGCTATGCTTACTTTGGCGCTTTTCCATTGGATGCATCGAATTTGGGCTGGATGCCAGTATGCTATTATTAGACGGCTGCCTCTGGCAATTTATACATGTTCCGCAACCCGGAACAGGAAGATGGCCAAGGTGCAAATGGTAAGGTGATGGCCTTCCTGTGGAAAGAGTTACGACATTGTCCTCATTCTTCTGTGGGACTTTTTAATCTAAAACTTTTGATACGGTGGATCGAGGCTATACTAATTGATAGAGTTGGATGATACATGCATGTACCAAGGCTATAGTATCTATAGTTTGGTGTTGGAATGTATACGTGTGAGGGTTTTGGCCAGTAATTTGGGTGATAAGTGGATCCAGAGAAATGCGCGTTGCTGATCCTGATTATTATACATGCCTATGTATAGACAAATATTGAATAAGAAACTATGTTACATTTAAATTGAAAACTCCTGACAGATGCACCACTCGCATACCAAATTCAGATGTTTTATCTAGCCTCCTATTTATTTGTTGCCAGAATTAATCTCAAAATTTACGTTGACAGTGGCTTTCCACCCTCTCCAATGGTGCCCAACCCTCCTCTATTGCGTCTATATCTGATAAATATACCTGATCCTCTAGCGGAATTATGTTATTGTAGAAGCTAGCCTCTCTTGATAGGTTGTGCCGGGACGTTTTGCGTTTCACAAAACCCTTCAAAATATCCAAAGCCTTGGTCGGAGATAGAGATGTGGATTCGTTTGATGATATTGATGTGAGCTTTGAATCTTCTGACAAGTTAACATCGCTGTCTCCAACTTCTTCATGTATTGTTGCGAGTGGTGACGAGAGACCTGTTGCGGAATTTATTTTCCTCCTCTCTGCACTCGTCATTACTTGGTCCCAGAAAATAGCCCCCGCCTCTTCCGCACCCCCTACAGCCACTTGATTTTGTTGCTGAGAGCAAACAACAGGCTCGGCTTCGATTTCAAAACTCTCAGTGATGGGCGTGTGGACTCCAATCTTTCTGCCCCATCGACATTGGCTTGGGTAATCGCATCGCATCCAACAATTCTTCTTGTTCTCATCAATTGTATGCTCTGATCTACGCCAACGTCCCCAAGTTTTCCACGATTGAAAGTCAAACTTGCTTGAACATGCTTTATATCTCTTCGCTTTCCGCTGTTGGACAGGCGCACGCCACGCTTTCACTTCGGTGCTACCGGAGCAAAATGTGTGACCATCTTCAAGGCACCGCTGCGTTACGCTGAGATTATATTGTCTATGGCATTGGTGGCATCGCCACCTCCAAGCGAGGGGGGAAAAGGATGGCGCAGATGATTTCGAGGGTGGATATGTAAGGGTTGGCGGCTTGGAGGGTAACAGGGGGGTCAGAGGTGTGCGTGGGGTGAAGGGGGAGGGAGGAATGGATAGTAGGGTTGGTTGAAAGGGAGTGGGTGAAATGCTAAGGTTGCAGGTACGTGAATTGCCTGACATGATGGTGCTGACCCGAATTATTGTTGTAATATTTTTTGTTCAGACCTTGAAGGGAAATATGTCAACGGAGCATAAATGACAAATCTTGGTTCGCTTTTTCACATCCAAAATGATTTTTCTTGTAACCAAAACGAGGGCCAAAATAATTGGCAAAAGTACGAACTCACGAACTTACGCTGCCTGGGCCCTTGCATCATGTAAATGCGTAGGTGTAGTCACGTGCTAGCAAACAGCCTCTTTGTGGGAAGTTGTCACACATCGCAACAAGCTATCCCTCAAATAAACCTTTGTTCAAGTCTTTTCAAGCATGTAGTATCGTGACTTTGACATGTTGAGGATTCTTTGTTTGAGATTCCGTTCTGCCGAGTGGACCAAGCATACGTGGAGTCAGTCAAGACGATCAGCCTCTTTGTTCGGAGTGGTGTTGTAAGGTTTCGCGACTCTATCTACACTAGTCGTGTGCTTGTCCAGGCTGACATTCGGTCTAGATCGTTACTGTGGCTCCTCGTATACAGGCTCATGTCTAATTTTGACACAATTTTGCAATTGTCGAGACTATCTAGAATCTACCAATATTGGGAGCATCGTACTTAAAACAGTCTTTGCATCGTAGTTCAATGTATTTCATGTTTGAACCCTCGTGCGATGGTTTCGTTCATGTTGCTCTGCACATGGTTACCTGAAGAATAAGAGTTTAGCTAAAATAGCTAAGTGATACTTCGTGGCTGTCATGAACGGATTAATCTTATATATGATAGGGAAGGGGAACTCTCCCAGAGCTGATACCATTTCCTAGTCGCTTCAACAGAAAGTGGTTCTGCCTAGGCATATATCGACATAAATCAACCCTCCCTACTCTTTCACATCGATTGTTGCTTTACTAGTCTTGCACATAATTCAACGACAGGAGTTCACTGTGTAATCTGGTGTTGCCGAGTAGTGTAGCTCATCAAGAAGGGCATCTCAAGATGCAGGAAATGCTTCACAGGGCACAAATGGACGGCCACTGATGGAACTGGTGCGATCTAAGTCGAACATTGGCAACCTAACGCGCACTGATCCCTTCGGGGAAGCCGGATCAATCGTTGTCGAATATAGGCACCTAGTGAATACAAGTGATCTCAGTGTTGCGTACGTGTCTTGCGTCAGTGCTTAAGTTTGTAGCATGTAAAATCCCAGGCAACAAGAATGAGAAACGCCTCGACCTCGTCGTTCCTGTGATGTGGTGTAGAAGGGGTGATATTAGATTGGAGAGCTGTTGCTGCGCCCCCATGTCGACGATGGTACTAGGCCATATTCGGAAAAGCTTGCGAGGGGCGCAATCACCACTCTCGGGAGAGTTCGCATGTCGGAGCGCAAAGATTACCGACAGACCACTGATTCTTCCACTTCCGTTTCGAGTATGCCATTCTCGATATCTCACTTCCTTTCTGCATCTCTCATAGGCCCATTCAGCGCATAGTCTTTCATCTTGTCGTCGGATTCGCTTATCCCGAACACCAACTAATCCAGTAACACCTCGCAAAGTCGAGCTACGGTCAGGACAAGACCTACACCATAGTCCGCGCTCAGCAATTACGTCAACTCTCAAACGTTAGCAGGCATATTGTGTGGCTCGGGTTCCGATACGGACCTGTCGTTTATCTTGAATTCTGCCTAAGGTTAGACAGCTGAAGAAGATACCATCCATAGACTACTACATGGTAGACGTACCCATGAGGGGCAGTGTTGTCAGTGTATCCGAAATACCCATCATTGCTAGTGCTTGTTTATATCCCAAGGCGAAGAGTCGGACTGTTCGTCGTGTCGATTATTGATCACTTTTTTTCTTTCTCGCGTTCCTTTGCTTGCTCTTATCACAATGGTGTACACGGGAAAGCCTAGCCGTGGGTGTGGTATGTGTAAGAGCCGAAGGATTAAAGTAAGTTCTGATGACGGCATTAATCGAGCCTTTTCTGTGGTGTAGTTCCGCCGATTAGGGAGTTCCGATTCCCATATCCCGCAAGCCTTACTTGCTTCGATACTAATGTCTTCCAGTGCGATGAGAAGCGACCAATATGTGGCAACTGCAAGAAATCTGGACGTGATTGTCCCGGCTATCCGGATGAGTTCGATTTAGTATTCCGAGATGAGAATAAAGCCATGGCGCGTAAAGCGAAGAAAACGTCGGGATTTGCCCAATCGAGGAGTAGCACCGGGGGTTCAAGCTCGCATACTTCACCACATCTGTAAGACAACCTAGTGTATTGATGCAGCGCAATCTGAACTTATGATCTATATCAAACAAGCTCACTAAGCATTTGCTTATTAATGCTTGTCTGTTTAGTAGCAGATCACAGGTCGATCAGACAAGTAGAACATGGAGATGATCAAATGTCACAACTTGTGTGCGTGGGAGTATGTTGAAGAATATCACTGACTAGAGCTAGATCCCCAAGCTCAAGTTTCGAAATCCAGTTAGACCCAACTCCCACTCAAATTGTACGCTCAAGAAGGTCGATAACACCACCAGACCCAAACGAACACAGCCAGCTCATATCCTTTTTCACTGATACACACACACCGCTTCCGCTTGACCAAACTCTTGACTTCGAGTCGTTACTATGGAACTTTTCCAATGGGATACCTGCAACTATCACTATGCCTCCAGAATATGAAGCTGTGCCCTTTTTCTTCAAGAACTTCATCGCTCTACCACAACAAGCAGAATCAACACGTGGCTTCCTAGAATACCTCTTACCACTCTATAATAGAGCGCGTCCAGCATCAGTACTTCATCTTGCCACCACCGCTGTCGCAATGGCAACGTGTGGTCAATATCCTGGTCGCCATGATCTCCTTCGTGAAGCAGTTGCCACCTACGGCAAGGCACTCAAGAAACTCAACGATGACCTCAAAAATCCCGTCATGTCTAAGAGCGATGAGACAGTACTTGCAATTCTTATGTTCTCCTTGTATGAAGTGAGTAAAATGGTTTCTTCTGCAAAACTTCTAGTAGCGTAGATTGATGGGCTGACTAATGAATGGTAGACGATTATGAGCACCGATGATACTATCGCGGCATGGGCGAACCATGTTGACGGCGCAGTCACCTTGACTAAGTTGAGGGGCACAGATCAATTCAATAATGAGATGAGCCACGCTGTGTTCCGCGCTGTACGAACGATGATGGTGTGTTAAATTTTCTACGTTATTTGTTCGGTCGCTGATGCGATCAGATTACAAGCTGCGTTCAACGCTCGAAACCCGTCGACGAATTCCCCGGTTCAAACGGTTGGATAGGAGGTGACCTCAGCGAAGAAAACGTTGCAAATAGACTGACATTGATCTGCCTTGACCTTCCCAGCCTGCGGGCTCGCGCCAATCTCCTGACTACAACAACACCGTATGACGCAGCTCACGAATCAGAAGCCAAGGAGATCTACGAATTTGCAAAAATGGTGGATGGTAACCTCGCAGAATGGCATCGCACACTACCTGCAGAATGGAAACATCGTACTATTGGCGTAATGAGCGAGGTGCTTGCCCCAGAAGATCTTGCTCTTAGCGAGAAGTGGCCTGGAGAACAACACGTTTACAATGACGTCCCTCTCGCGAGTATTGTAAACGACTACCGTGTATGTCGAATCTTCTGCCAGCGAGTCATCATAGCGTGCATCAACTGGCTGAGTATTGGTGGCCATATCGACACGGACAACGATTACAATCAATCGGTATTCGTTATACAACAGATGGTCGACGGTATAAGCGCATGTGTCCCATTTCATTTGAAGTATGAACTTCAAGTGGTGGCCAGGGAAATGGGTCAAGAGGAAAATGGTACGTGTTTGTTCCCAATCTTTCGATGTAACTAACTAACAATCAACTAGCTGCCGAAGCCTTTGGTGGCTACACCCTCGTCTGGCCTCTCTACGTCGCCGCCAACGCAGAAACCATTCCACAAACACAACGCGACTGGCTACTCGGTCGCTTGTCAGTCATAGGCACAAAGTTTGGGCTTAGTAGTGCCCAAGTCCTTGTCCTAGCGCGCCGACACGTGCTCACATGCGGGCCAATGTTTCCCTGAGTTTCGGGTAGCATGGTAGATTGTATACAAGAGAATTTTTGCTTTGCGCGCGGCGCGCTTGTACTGCTGGACATGTACGCTGATATGAATTTTCACGTTTGTATGAGTACTTTAGTAATATGTCAGAATTATTATGAGTTCAGTGGGGGTAAGCTACGGTATCTGTTTTTTTTAACTGTTTTTGAAGTCAATGTACGCTATCATATGGTGATTCCGGAGATGCAGCTTACGCCTTGTGCTACAATATTGCAGAATCATCTCTTGATTTCTTCTGGACCCATTTGAAAAGAATGACTGCTCAACCAATACTAATCGTAAACTACTTTCATCGATCGTTTCAACGTATGTTATGACCTTTCATTTCCGCACGGCTTTCAATCTAACCATCAAACTAGGTTTCTCCCACAGTACAAAGACACGCTGACTCTGCATCCAATCATTCTCCTTATCCACAAGTTCAAGATCGAAATTGAACAATACTTTAGCGACGATGAGCCGCATTTCAGCGTACGCGAGACTAATCACCACAAGTTAGCAATTGCATTCCATTCAAACAATCAATCCCGTGGAATGCCAGGGAATCGAATGACACCCCCCAAAAAAACGTACTTTTTCCCCAAACAATTCCGCGGCCCAAACGAAAACGGATTAAACGTCTCCCTCTTATCCCCCGCATACTTCTCATCCCCCATCCAGCGCTCCGGCGCATACACACCGGGATCCCTATAATTACGCGCCGAATGATTAGTCGCATGCTGAGAAACGTACACTGCCGTGCCCCCCGGCACAAACCGGCCCGATATATGATCACCCCCAGCGGGGACAACACGCGGAAAGCCCGTTGCCACGGGCGGATAGAGGCGCAGACCTTCCTGCAGACAAGCAATCATGTAGTCTAGCTTGTTCACTTCGTCGATGGTGATTTGGTCTGCCGAGGAGAATTTCGTGCGGATTTCGTGGACGAGGGCGGCGTATTTTGAGGGGTTTTTAAGGAGGAGGTAGGTTGTTCCTGAGAGGGTTGTTGCTGTGGTTTCGGAGCCTGCGACGAGGAATAGGATTGCGTCTACATTGTTGGGGTTGGGGTTAGTGTACATGTTTGCGAGTATTTCGCGTGGGGCGGTAACGTACTGGAGTCCATTTCATTTCGTGTAAGTGCTTTGGCTTCGCTTGCTTGGTTCTTGGCCAAGTGGCTGAAGAAGTCGGGACGCAATGGACCTTGTTCTAAGCGGCGTTCTACTTTTTCATGCACCAGGATGTCAAAATTCTTGCGGGCCTGATTGACCGCGCGGGTGTCTACAAAAAGGGATTGGATCTTGTCGATAACCTGGAATACTGGGTACTTTAGCCGGATGGCGAGAAGGCAGACAGACTTAACAGAATTGTAGACAAGTTGAATCCACATGTGTTCTTTGCCATCGCGGAGGCAGTACAGAGGCTCACCAAATGTAAGGTCGCAGATGATGTCGAAGGTGGTATAGTTGTACCACCGCGTCATGTCGATTGGCTGCTCTTTGGCAGCATGCTCGCCTAGTCGGTGGATGAGCAGGTCGACATATGCTTGCACGAGTGGTTCTTGGTCACGTAGAGCTTTGTCGCTGAAGGCATGGGACAGGTTGCGACGCATGCGGGAATGATCGGCTTCGTTTGAAGCAAGAAGCGAATAAACGCCATTGAGGGGTTTGGAATACCAGGATCGGTCTTTGAGATATGCTCCAGTGTCCCTGTGTTTTCCTGTGCGGAAACCGTATATGTCTTGCCAAGCGGTCTCACCCGAGATGAAGGATAGTTCATTTGGAGCCAATCGTACAGCGTCGCCGTACTTGTCGTGCTGTTTTTTGACCCAGTCTACCATGAGCCCACTGCGCGCGTAAATCGCATAGGGCAAAGGACAGCTGCGAGCTACGAGCGGGCCGGGAATGTGCTTGAGTGGATGGAAGAAGATGTTGTAGACAACAGTGTAGAAGAAATATGCCGAAACCTAATTATATTAGCGCGAATTTTCAAGGTCACGATTTCCGAATATAGAAGTCTCAGCTGGTCCCATATTGCTTGGGACTTTTCGACGTTAAGACATAGTATTTCAAGTTGTTAATGATAAACTAGGCTTACAAAGGAAACAAAGAGGCCACCAGATAAAATAATGCCAGTTGCACTGGACAGTCGAAAATCCGACGAGGGAGTTGTTAGAAAAGGCATGATTTATTTCTAAACGATGTAGTGTTTGGCACTGAAGTACCAAGGAAAAAGGGATCCCACATTCTGGGAATCCGTGGTTGATATACCTGTGGTACTAAAGTAACTAGGTGGGCCTTTGTCTGCAAGGGTGTGGCACTTGACCTTGCTGGTTAAGTACACCCAGCATGTCGGCGAGTTTACTGCAACTAGGCAACTTCGCACGTCAATTGAAATTCAATGATCGGTGACTCGGCCGGAGATAATGTAACTACATACGCGTTCCCCGCATGATGCTGTCGGCCGAGGTTGTTAGGACAAAGAGCCTAGATGATCTGATTCGTTGATTGCAAGCCAGTTCCAGGAGGTAATGGACATGTGTTATTACGACATGTGTTATTACGACATTAATTAAGTGGTTTAAGAATAGTCTAGGGTGATATCTTGCACCAAATGTAACGTTAAATACACTTGTTGCTGTTTGGCTTGTTTGGCAGAACTAGTATGCGCAGTGGATATCTTGGCCATTGCTAATTCGATTATACATCGTTCAAAGGGTTGCGGACTTGAGCACGCCACCTAACTATCAGTCGTGTGGATACTGTACTAGATGTGTGGTGCTAAATGTAAAATGCACGAGAAGCTGCTAAGGGGTTAAGTGTGTAGATTGATATGAAGATTTCTGGATCAGAGGTAGCAAATTCTGTTCGCTCAAAGTTCAAATGCCGTGTTGCATTGCGACCACATGAGGCCTTGTAGAGAGCTACCTTTTTCCAACCAATACTGTTGCACGCTCCAATTCTTGTTGCGCCCACATCCCGTTGTCGTTCGTTTTCTTTTATTTTATTTTCAGAGATCGTTGATTCGTATGTTGTCAAGCATGATAGTGACTGTCCACGGTGACTATGTGACATGCCTACTTGGTTCGCGACCGGGACGCCGATGCTCCCCTATGCAAAATATTAGACCCAAGTATACGTTGTCAGGGGCCCGACTCAACTCACCCGTCTTGCGCCGCATTCCACGTCTTAACAAAAGCGCGCTGTGTTTTATCCGTATATTTTTCTGTGCTCATTTCCTTGACGCCGACCTTTGCGCCATCCTTGGTGAAGACGACATTCTTCTTCTCCAGCTTGTGAACGCCGCGCTCAGCAAGTTCATTGGTATAGAGAAAGATCTGTAAGCGCACGCAAAAATGTTAGCGGGCGCAGTCCAACGTAATGCAAAAAGGAGTCGCGGTGCTGCTGACCTGATAGCCGACCCATGCCATAGCTCCAACGACGGCAAACAAAATTACAAGTGGTATCAAGTTCAACGCGCCCATGTTGCCAAATGACGTAGTGACGCGCGTGCGTACTCGAGGAGAAGAAGGATTGTGGGGTAACGAGTGTATGGACGACGATGTGGGAAGGGAGAATGAATGAATGTTTTGTAGGTCTTTGGCTTGCGTAATTATCTAACGGGCCGTTCGCGCATACGGTTTGATCCGCTGTTGGCTGTTGGTCTCGACTGAGTCCACTTTGGTGTCTGCAGGCGCCCACATGAAACCCCTCTGGTGCATGCCACCTTTGTCTTGGCAGAAGGCTACTCGAGTCAGTCCCACGCCTCCTCACCACCCTGTCTCGACATCACCTTTGTCCCTTTAGAGAGTAAAGAGTGAAGACTTGTGGCTAACTAGGTACCTAGTGCCTGATAGTACCTGATAGTACCTGATAGTACCTGATAGTACCTGATAGTACCTGATAGTACACTTCTTCAAATCGAAACAGAGTGTGGGCGCATACAGAGTAAATAAAGTTTCAAAACGGCACCCTCTTCCCAAATGACCACCACAGCTTACAATTTAACTTTTTAATTGGCCCAAAAAAAAACTCTGTCAAAGGAGTTTCCATTTAAAATCCTATTGTCATCTAAACTAGCGTACAGGAAGCGAATTATTTTATCCCAGGTTTGTTCACATAGTTACATTGTCTTGTACCCTCACACCTACAGATACCGGTAATCTGGCGCCCTTGTCTTGCGATTTCGATTTCTATTATTTACCGGCTGCCGCTCATATGCATCGTTTTGCAACATGCCGTTTTGCATACCTCCATTCTGCATGCCTGTGTGGAACGGCATCTGATTCATTCCACCTTGTGCATAGCCCTGCTGCATCATGTTTGCCATCATAGGCCCACCATATCCCATTTGTGGGTTAAATTGTTGCTGCTGGGGATTGAACGGCATATTGAATCCCATTTGTTGTTGTTGTTGAGGAAATCCCATTTGCGGATTCATGGGGAACGGCATACCCATTCCCATCATAGGCATGGGCATGGTCATGTTGGGCATGTTGGGCATGTTAGGCATAGGTGGCGGTTGGCCATTCTTTAGTGCTTCCATTTGCTGAATGAAGTTCTGCTCTAAGTCTGCCGCCGAGTTTGCTTGGTTACGTGATTCCTGCTCTTTTGCTTGCCTCATTGCTTTTGGTGCGGTGGGAGGCATAATTTCAGTAGGCGCTTCTTTGCGCTTTTTAGACGTGGTGGAAGCCTCAGAGTCAGAACCGCCACCACTGCCTGCATCTGGCGTGGCGGACTTATTAGGATCTGTGACAATAGACATAGTTGATTCGACATTCTCTTTAAGAACTTGTTCATTGGGTGATGCGGCTTGCACTGCCGCTTGTGTTTCTGCTTTTGCCTTCTCCTCCTTCTCCAACTTCTCCTTTGCCTTCTCGGCGTCATATGCACGAAGTGATGAAACCATATCCTCGTCAGAAACAAGATCATCCATGAGCACTTCCTCCTTGCCACAGTTAGGGCACACTAAATCTCCATCCGCAAGCGCATTGTCGATACACTCGCGACAGTACGTCTTACCACAACAGGGTGTCTTGACGGGATCCACGAACCTCCGTTTGTCGATTGGGCATTCCAGCCCTCGTTCTCGTATCTCCTTGCTTGCGGCGTCTGCACTGGCAGCTTGAGCCTTTGAAGCATTGGCCTTTTCCTGAAACTTCTCCCATGTCTTGGTGTCAGTCATGACCTGGACGTACTCGCCGTCCGCGTTGAGCATCACGCCCTTGGCAGCCTCTTCATCTACGGGCTTCTCGACAGTCTTGAGAAATGAGCGTGGGATGCCTGTTGTGCGTTTTGCTTGGAACACAGGCTTGAAGTCGGGGTCATCGTTAGTAGGACATGCTTGTATCCAATGCCCCTTGATGTTGCAGCGACGACAGACATAGCCTGGAGGGGGATCATGATTCGGAACATTGACGGGTTTCTTATTTTTGCTGTATACAGGCTTTACATGCGATAGGGCATCCTTCTGTGCGTCCCACACCTGCGCCGATTCTGCTAGAAAAGCTGCTTCTGCATCCGCCTCAGTAAGTGCTCCGCCAGCAGCAGCACTTGACGTTAGAGGGGCAGAGGGCTTGCTCGCGTCTTTGGTGATGGCACGAACAGGGGCTTTGCCTGAGATGTAGCGGGCAGCTCGACCCTGACCACGAGGGGCCGGCCGTCGCACGCATACAACGGTTGCAGACCGTGGTATCAAGCTTGTGTCGTCCTTATACTCGTTGCTCAGGTCATCTTCAGGGTATATATGTAGGTTGAAGTCGGTGCCATCACCAAGACCAGAGGCGATGATGATCTCTCGTTTCAGCTCAAAAACACTGATACCAGTGCCGTTGAAGACGATGCGCTCCGGCTCGCGGCTATTCTTGAATTTGTAGAATACCGACGACGACAT
The DNA here is from genome assembly GCA_021365335.1 of Phaeosphaeriaceae sp. PMI808. Classification (NCBI taxonomy): domain Eukaryota; kingdom Fungi; phylum Ascomycota; class Dothideomycetes; order Pleosporales; family Phaeosphaeriaceae; species Phaeosphaeriaceae sp. PMI808. Next base: position 78,135 of record JAJTIZ010000048.1, read on the forward strand.
GGTGTCGGAATATCGGGTGTAATGGGCGGTATAACGTGATCTCTGCGGTGTATGCGTTGGTGGCGGTTGAGAGTGAGGGGATGTGTAGGGGAAGTCGTTGTTCCGGGAAGAACGAAGGCAGCTCTCAGGTACAGACCCAATGGCGGTCGCCAAGAGGCCCGTGCCACACCTGTAAATCCTGGTTGAGCATCATGCAACTATGCACTAGTCAAGCAGACAGCCAAGATGTAACGCAAACCGAAGTGTTTTAGTAGGTACTTATGACCATCTACCAAATCTGTGTCTTAGACTTTATAAGGCAAAGCACATTTTTTCTTCTTCGGAAACAGTTAGCCTTTGACCTCAAAGAGTGCAAGTTTGGTAATCCATCTTCATTATTTACAGACTCTATCTTTATATACAGATATTGAATAATTTACAACGCCATTCAAGTCTATAACGCCTCTGCTCTGTGGGTATTATTTTACTTCTGTTCAGCTTGCCGTAATCTTCGTATCGCAATCCTTCATCAAGGCCTTACTTGGATGCTTCGCCTTGCTCCTCGTCTAATTTTTCCGCGCTTGTGTTCGCTGTATAACTACCAGGCCCTTTGGCGCCGTTGGGGATATGGAATCTTATATCCACTCGCATGATAGCATAAAGGTATACTGTCAATACCTCGACGCCGAAGTTAAAAATGTAGAAGCATGCTTTCGACATGTATCCAGGCAGGGGCTGGGTTCGTGGCACAGGGGTTTGCCAAGCTGTTCCGCAACGATACCTGTGAAAAGTCAGTCGTTGCTTCAATCGAAGAGAGTGCAACTACTCACCAGGCGCCGCTTGACAAGAGTAATGACCCTGTGAGCAAGACAGCAATCTTGTACCTCATTCGTCCAGCCCCAAACTTCTCAAGTAGGTTGCACCGTGGGATTGCGAAAACAGAAAGAACAACCAAGATGGGGAGGGAGCTCACAACAGCCAGGAATGTCGCACCGTATAATTGAAGTGCACGATCGATGTGTTTGATGTCTGGCCGTAGAGTAAAGAAGTTCTGGACGGTGGCCGTGATAACAGTGACAAGTGTTAGACCAACAATGATATAGATGGTTTTGAAAGTGATGGAAATGGCGCGGTGCCAGCCGATGGTAGGATGGTATGCACGCAGGATACGTTGGGCCCAGAGAAGATTGATAATGAAAAGGATGAGGACACCAGCGGCAACAAAGATGGAGGCAGCAATTCCGAGATTGATATTCGTCGGCAGACAAAGGCTTGCGATTCTGAGGGTGCATGTGGCAATTCGCGACATACAGAAACCTGAAAGTGTTAGTCTTGTTGGCATCGAAAAAGGATACCGGTATTGGAATCAGGGCCGTACCAAATGTCACAGCGCTAAAGAGGAATTTATGTCCCCTTTTGTTGTTGAGTTGAAAGATTGTCATATGCCATGCTGCGCCGATAATATAGAGTACTAAAAAGACAGCAGTGATAGGAAGGTCGACGCTTTTCTCATTCTTGCCGCCGAGTGCCCATGTAGTAGGAAGATATGGCGCATGTCGCAACTGCAAATTATTAGAAAAGTCAAGTAGCTGCTAGATGGTAGGGATACATACTGGTTGAGAGGCCATGGTCAAATCAAAATGAAAGCCTTGATGCTTGATTTTCTTCAAGGGGGTCTTGGGTAGAGATGGTGAATTGTTTGTTATTGTGAGATTTAAGTTTTTGAGTTAGTAGAAAGTTGTACAATGGATAATGAACCAGGAATGCCCCCAATGGCGACGAGCAGCGATGCTCACATCATATAAAGTTCCAAGGCGTAAATTTGTCGCACCTAGCCAGGAGCTAAGTTGCAACCACATGCAATGTTGAAGACGCCACAAGGCTGCTGATCGGCATTTGTGAGAGCCCGAAGCGAGACCGGACCTCGTGGTACCGATCCAACTAACCGCAAACGTGCTAACGGGCGAAACGCCGACATGCCGTGCACAGTGAATGACATAACTCTAGTCTGCTCCGTAGTCACACTGAGGCGCATGCTTCGGTCGAATGTTTGCCCTTTTTTGTGAAGAAATCCGGAGTTTACCATTCACAATTCCCTCCGTCCGCTTGGTGCACAGACCAGCACATCTTCTCTCGTCGCTCACTCGGTGACTCACTACTACTACTACTACTACTACTACTACTACTATTAGATCCCTGTTTCTGTTTCTGTTTACTTATGTATGACTAACCACCATAACTACACACAGCTATGACGTTGGTCTGCCCCCATGAGCTTCGCGAATTGCCCTACCATTGCTTAGAAAATGACTGCTTACCTAACATAGGAAATCGGGTACGACTTGCTGCTTTTGGGAAATTGTTGCATCTAACTTGTGCTAACATGACCCTATATCATTCAGCATGTACCTTTTATATTTTTATATTTTGTTTGCATCTTCACATCTAGTTCCATCAGAATAGCAAACAGTACGTCTTCATTCTATCTCTACCTAGATATCTTCACAATATGCCTGCGTGATTAACTTCAATCAACCCAGTGTCAGGAAACCTAGTCCCCCTCACCGTCATCAAAGGCGCAGGCCATGAATTCATTCCTCTTCCGCAGGGCGACCATGCTATCGTTGCCGACTTCCATTCGCAAGTCCTCCTCAATCTACTCCCATTCCCTTGACCTCATCTCATTCTCATAACTATAGAATCCGAACACAAACCACGGATTCGCCGACCTACCTGACCTCAGGCTTCTACAAGATCGCTCCAGGCCTAGCCAAACCTGCTGCTTACACGTTCGAGGAAACCAAGTATGTGTTGAACGGGCAAATTGATGTCTTGGACAAGGCCACTGGAATTACCCATCATCTGGTCGCTGGCGACTTTGCTTTCTTTCACGTTGGATCTCAAGTCGAGTTCTCGACCAAGTCAAGCGGCTTTGCCTTTTATGCTGTCACGAGGCCTGTGAGGACACCGCATCCTAATCTCCAAGGTCGCGGGGAGGACACCAAGACAAAGTCGAGGCTGTAGAAAGCAGATAGCTTGACGATCGACGCTAGACGCTAGATTATGGAACTCACAAGAAAAGTAATCGTACACATAGACTTGTAAGACATTTTAGCGTAATTTTGCTCAGCACTGCAATGTGGCCCCTCTTATACTCGGAACTGGTGTAATAGCTGCAATTGGTTCTACTTAGCCCCAAAGATACCACCATCACAGCATGAGTTCCACACCACCGACAACTCGTCTGCTACACACTATCATATATTCGCTCTACCTTTCTTCTGCTCCGGGACCTGCGTCAACAGCCTCTCATGTAGTATCGCTGATTTAAGGTTATCCAACACCAATAGCTCCATATCGCGCTAAGCAAATCAGCGTTGTTTAGTATAGGTATCGTCAAAAGCAGCCCACACTCACCTGTGTTTCAAAAGTCGCCGTACCAACATGCGGCAATAGAACCGCATTCTCGCACTCCAAAAGCCCTGGATGAATCTTGGGTTCCTCCTCAAATACATCTAAACCACACGTCCAGACTTTGCCGCTCTTCAACGCATCTACTAGCGCTGCCTCATCGATCAGCGGCCCGCGAGCCGTATTCACAATGACTACACCATCCTTCATTTGCACGAACTGTTCCTTGCCAATGATGTGCGTTGTAGACGGATTAAGCGCTAGATTCAAGCTAAGCACATCCGACGTCTTCAGCAATTCCTCAAAGCTCACGTACTTGGCGCCGTCCTCCTTGGCTGCCGGCAGCTGGTGCCGATTGTGGTATTGTATTTTCATCCCGAAAGCTTTTGCCCGGTGAGCGACTGCCGAGCCGATGCCGCCCATGCCTAGAATGCCGAGCGTTTTGTTCTTGGGATCGTGGCCGAGCGAGAAGTTTCCGCGCCATTTACCTAGAGTATAATAATTTAGCTAGGCTTGGAAGACTGCGTTGCTGTAGTCAGTTTACCTGAGTTGACGGCCATGTATGACTGCTTGATATTTCTCAAGGCGCCTAGCATCAGCCAGATGGCCACATCTGCAGTTGCATCGTCGACTGCGATTGGGGTGCTTGAAACTGAAATTCCTCGTCTGGTGCAAGCTGCGACGTCGATGTTGTTGTAGCCGGCGCCGTTGTGGCAGATGAATTTCAGACTCTTTGGTAGAGCCTCGATTAGTTCCTCGTTGAAGTCGCCTGTGATTGGATTTGAATCGTTGCTGCGGTATAGGGCGAATACGTTCTCGAATTCACCGCTTTTGCACTTGGAGAGGAAATCCTCTCGGCTGCCACCAGGGTATTCATATAGCTTCGATGCGACCTGCGCACAGTTTTGCCATTCTTTTTGCGTGTGTGAGAGCTTGCCAATGAGAAGTGCTGCTCTTTGCGACATGATGAAGTAGCCTATGGGGGAGTGGAATCAAAGTTTTGAGAAGATGAAAGTGTTTTGGGAGGGTAGAATGACAAGATAGCCGGCCAATGTGCAGCGGCATTTGGTTACTTTATACCCAAAGATTCCTCCACCAAACTTTACATGCCGACCACATCCCGGATTGCCAGCGGCCTATTAAGCTCAAAAGCTAGCCATTGTTTTTATGTTCAATTGATACAAGCGTTGATTCACTGACCGGAGGATGTGTTCCTAGCCTTCAATAATTCCATTGTTTTCCCATGACGCAACCCCACATCATCTCGAGTGCCCCGCAACCATGAGATTTATGCACACCACATTTTTGAGATGCATGGACACCTATTACATGATGGCTTTAGTCTAGATGATTCATTCCTTTAGCCCTTGTTCCTATTGATGTGTCTATCCATCCGTCCATCAGAATGCAAGATGTTGTGAGCCTGTATTTTGTATCCACATACTACCAGGCCTCGTGCTCGGCGTTTGCACGACCTTAGCGCGTAGCGTTCAAATGCCGAGTGGGGGAACGAAAACATGCTGACCCGCATTCACAGCAGACTATTAGCTTAGTTGATAGTAAAAGTTGAAAATCTTTTCTATATACTCTACTAAACCTCTATATCTACCTTATGCCTAATATAATCATTTCATATATATGGATATAGTTCCTTTCTGTCCTCTTTAGGCCTAACTGTAGCCCTAAGCCTTAGCCATACATAGGCGTTGATCTCCTTCCCTTGGTTAGCTTTCTATCCACTGTTTACTGTCTTTTTAATCGATAAGATCTGTATCAAGCCCCATAGGGCTATTATAGAGGAACTTGTTTGGTTTCTAGAGGTTTTGCAACGTGCTAGCATTGGTGATGAACCATGTGACTGGTGACATGCGCATTGTTCAATTTACGTATCGTCCTCTCCTGCACCTCTTTCCCCCACGTGCAGCTCCCACCGCACGCATACTTGATCTAACGCGACCTGCTAACATGGCTTTGTTTGGTGGGCTTGCGAGGAGGTTGGGGAGATCAGTGGGATGAGTGGAAAGAACGGGTCCTCGATAGCATTTTAGACCATTCATGATCTCAGAATTCGTGGAAGGAGTTCACCTCTCTGATATCCCCAGGGATCCTAAGGATGCGAAGCGACTCTACTTGAATCCTCAGATTGACGCAGAAATATTAGATAACGTGTTCTTTCAAATCGCTGATATCGTGCTTCAACTCTACAAATTCAATTTCAACCACATCGGAGCTATTTCAAAAGCCTCTTCTACGGGTTCTTAGTCTATTAAAAGAAGGCCCCTAACCTACAGCAAGAATAGGCTAGTAACTATAGCATTCTATCCCGTGGACAAGTTCCCTACAGCACCATTTGCATCTATAGGTGAGTACTTTCGGTCTCTCGTGTCCGAATAAAAAACGCATCTTTAGACCTAGTACAACCTCTGTAGTAGTCTAATAGGGGCTCATAATCAATACATTTCCCGTCACTTATTTGCGTAGTCAGTGGACAGACATTATATCAACGACCGAGGTCCTTTCAAAATCTTCTGTGATGACTTCCGACCTCAAAACATTCTCGTAGACTCAACTACTCTTCGTATCAAGGCTGTTCTTGATCTCGAATTCACGAACGCCATGCCTAGCCAATACGCTTCTAAGCCGCCCTAGTAGTTGCTACTAACGGGGGCTACGAAACGTATTTGGTTCAATTATGCGGCTCAGAAACCGTTTGATGTTGAAGTTCTTTTTGACAGTTGCGTGAAGGAGGGTGCTACCAGTATTAAGTCACTGGATGAAGGGGCATGCGCAGGCTTAGAGCCGTTCATTGAAATGAAGATGAAGCAGTTGAAGGCATATAACAATGAATGCGCTCTCAAGCGCTAGTCATAAGAAGAGCTATCCCTCACCGCTTGACTTGTTAAATAATATGGTCCCCGACGATGTATTTATTAGGTACAAGGTATGTAACTATATAGATTTAGTAGGGGGTATAGAAGATACTTTTTATTGACACAGATAGTAGACCGTTGTACATGCTGGCCCTATCTTGCCCCAAAAGGGTGGCTGCAATCGGCCTGGCGGCTCGGACTATGTTCTCGCTCCGATTCCGAGCATGCATGCACAACACCACCGTGCGTTCATCTGTTGAACTAGGCGTCCATCTAGGCGTCCATCCAGGCAACACTGCACACTGCCTATTCTATCTTCTCTTGATATCTGATTCAATATGTGCTTGCATCCGAGTAAGGAACTGTGGGTATTTGCATATATATATTAGGTAGTGAATACCATGAAGCCCGAGGCACGACAACTTCATTGATTCTTGCTCCTGCATCCCTAGAGTGCATTCTCAAACTCACTTGGCTATCATCAACATGGAAGTGAAGAAAATTGTGATCCTTGGTGTAAGTTGATGAGAACCATGCGAATACTAACAAGCTAAAACGACTCAGCCAGGAGGCACTGTCGGAAGCGCCATCACCACAGAGCTTTTGAAAGATGGTACGCGCTTCAAAATTGCAGCTGTTACTCGCCAAACCTCAAAATATGTGGCCCCACCCAATTCGGATATCATCCATACAAAAATCGACTACGCGTCTTTCGATTCACTCGTGGATGTGTTCACCGGCCAGGATGCCGTTGTCAACTGTATCACTGGTGCTTCGACCCAATATGAACCTTCCAAGTTCATCATCGATGCAGCAATCGCCGCTGGCATTAAACTCTACTTCGCAAACGAGTTCGTTGGTGACGTAACCAGAGAGCAATTTCGCAGATTGCCTGAAGCTCTCGCGGGCGGGAAGTTCAGGACCAGAGAATATCTCGACATGCTGGGGAAGGAGGGGAAGATTTCATGGACTAGTTTGAATGGAGGACCGTTCTTCGACATGTGTGAGTGCACCTAACTCGCTGCAACGCTCGCCTCGAGAAAACCAGCATCAATCATTTAGACGAACATCAGGCTGATCCGCACAAAGGGATTGCGAAAGGCCCAGCAGGGTTTGATCTTGCAAACCGCCGCGCCCGCATTTACGGCACAGGAGAAAACCAGCTCTTTTGGACACCTCTTCCAACCATTGCCCTCGCAGCAGCTAATATGCTCCGGAATCCTCAACCTATTATCAACAGAGCGATACACATCTGCCCGTTCCATGACCTCAAGCAGAACGTGATCCTCAGCGCCCTCGAAGAGGTCCTCGACACAAGATTTACCGTCGATCATATCGACGTACAAAAAATCAATAAAAATGCAAGAATTGCACTAGACCGAGGAGAGGGGGCAAAAGCAATGAAAGGGTTGGCGGTTAGCAACCAGTTTTATGAGGATGACAGTGGCAACAATCTGAGCCAAATGCTAGACAACAAGATTGTAGGAATAGAGCCGATAAGTATTAAAGATGCAGTGAAAGATCTCGTCGAGAGATTTGGGGAGGATTGCCAAGCTGTAGAAAGCTTGTTCAAGGTGGAGGCCTGCGAGATCTAAACTGCTTGGGTTGGTATGGAATATAGTCGGGCGACTGGACAATTTAAAGTTTCAGACAAGAGTGTAGGACATGGAGTGACTAGTACAAAACTCGTAACGATCTCGTAGGTTCGGATAGTAAATAGGCTCAGCTTCAGCTTCTAGTTACGCTATCGAGAAAAGTATTTGGCAACCTATGGGCATTTCACTGCCTCCTCAAAATTTAATGGACACCCACCTCTTGTGTAAATCGTGTTTGAGAACTGACCGAAGGTAGCAAAAGAACAGGCCTGCCCCCCTTTACAAAGGACAAGACTTCGTCCCCACCCTTACCTTCAAGATGCTTTGGGCCAATTTCCTCAAGTCTGTAGCCTTCAGGTCTAAATTTTGCATCACCAGCCATTGGCAAGCCAAAGAAGCGAGTGTAGGCCGTGTAAATCCAGCTACAACTTTTTGAGGACGTAACATACCACGGCTCAATTTCCCAGAACATCATCGGTCTGTATCCAGCTGCGTTCTGTTCCCCAAAGACTTGCAGGGTAGAGTATCGCGGAAGCATAAAGTGCCGGACAAAATGCTTACGCAAAACCAACAAGAAGCCTAGAAAAGATTGGAAGAATGAGCTAGGAAGATCGGATAGCTTAAATGCCTCGCTCAGATGCGAATCCATAAAGGCAACCAAAATAGGGCGCACAATGGGAGCAACGAACGCTGGAATAGTTGATGCATATAACGAGAAAACTCCCTTGGCGATAAGTGCGTTATCCTCCGAAGGCGCCATGTTAAGTGCCTCAAACTCTTCAATAAAGGCAGCACATGCTTCGAAACTTTGGGGTACATTTTCGAGGCCCATCCGGCGGCCGACTTCATACCAAAAAACCCAAGAAGCATGTTTTTCGAGTGGGACTGTTTTTCGCCAGTCGTATCTGTCGATCCATTGTAAGGCTTCGCAGGTGAGTAGGCAAAGGGTGTAAACCATTTGGTCCATTTTGATCTTGCTTCCGTAGTGGGAGTGGATCTAGTTCATACGATTAATAGCGATACATGCGCGTTCGCTATCAATGTCATTGACAAGGAACTCGCCAACAAGAACAGTAGTATCAGCGTAGCGTTTTCCCACACGGTCGACCATTTCTCTGGCTCCAACCGAGACCTTCGAGATGCCAGGAATTGCGAAAGCCTATATCGTCAGCTCTTACGCATGCAACTATACATCAGAATCCTTACCCGGAGAAAAGCGAAATCTTTTCCAGCAAGGAAAGTCCAGGGGCATTCGTACAGGCCCTACTTTGTTAGATTGTCCTTCACAATGAATGGATCGAGCACAAACCATTTTTGCAATAATAGATTGAGCATCTCGATAACTCAAATTTTTGAATTCTGCTGGGGTATACCCATAGTGCTTTTGAGTTCGCTCGATCCGACGATATCTGAGAAATCGCACGACTGCCAGGTATCCGATAACGACGGGGACCAGATAAAGGGAAGACAGCATCCTGAACAAATGCTATTGTGAAGGCCGCTTCTGAGTTTCGTTGCGCCTGAACTAAATACTGACGAGACGAAAACTTGTTTATGTACTCATGATACGGCAAGTGTAGTCTAGCATGGTTCCATGCTTAGATTAGTGTGTCAGCGTTTGAGCAGCGCTACTACATCTTGGCCCTCTGTGGTGCAATACTGTCATTGGAGCAAGGTCAAATGGCTTGAGCATGTATCTGACGTTGTAGGCAAGTGTAACATTTTCTTGTAGTAAAATTAGTCTGTTACTTGAAAGATTAGGCATTTCCCATCTTTTAGGTGATTGTTAATTGCGGAACTAGAAGAATTGGAAGCGGAATGCCATACTGCGACTGAGGCGAAAGGCAGACGATGCCCAAATTGACTTGGCGGTCTGTGCATACCCTGCTCATGTACAGGGTAGATTCATTATATTATTACGGGGCCTATTGCTGCTCTTGACTGCCGCATATCCTAGGCAGCATCCTTCACTATGGGGATCCTATTTGTTGTCATGCCCGCCTGATGTGCGATCAAAGGCCGTCACAAAGCGCTGGTTAACCAAGGTGACAACATTGCCAGCCACTTCATCCTCGAAAAGTACTAACGATCTTTCCAGCGAATGGACTATCAAGTGAAAATCGAGTGCGCAAGTCATGTTCTTCTCTCAGTTTTTCTTATCTAGCTCCTCGGGTTTCATGATTAAATCGACTAGCTTGAAAAGTTAGTTGCTGACTGCATGCATATTTCGGTAAGGTTACGAGTTGCACAACGAGATTGATAAGTGACAAGTCCATTCTAACCCCGAATGAGATAGTATGTCCCAATGTAGGTCGTTTTAGTCATGCGGCATATTGTTTGAAGGGTGGATACTGTTCATCACATGTTTCCATAACCGTCCCTCTAGAAGGCTTCTCCACAGTTATGTGCTACCTATTGCTTGGAAATCTTTTAAGAATTAAGTGATTTGGCCAGAGGACTTTTATTAGCTACGCGATATCCACCCACGCTTTGATCCTTCATTAGCTCCATCCTGGTGATACAAGGCGCAAATAGGCACGTGTCAATGGCATACTTCTTTTGCACTGAACATGATATGGAGCGGGATTCCTAGCCGTATATGCGTGCACTAATGGAGGCTGAGTTTTCAGTGAACAATCGTAGATGATCTACATAATATCAGTCCATATGTACCTTTCATACATTACCTGTCTTCAAAACTATAGACGAAGTGCTGTTGCTTAGCGACAGATTAACAAAGTTTATCTTTATAAAACTCAATTGTATCCTTTTCAGATACAAGGCAGTGTGCAACTATTAGTGAAAGCCGTTAGCCACGTGGGTATAGAATTCATCTCCGAGTTGTCTTAAACACATGGAACGCTTCAGGAAGGTGATACTTGAATTACAGACACCTGATTTCTTGTAGGGCCAACACCCAAATGCTCAGCCTGGACTTCTTACAGTCAAATTCTGTAAGTAATTATAATTTGTTATAGATCGCTTTTCTGCATTCTTAGCTCACACACTTTGTCCGTTTGGGAAAGAATGGGGCGTTATGCGGAACCCCTATGGACTACGCACGGTCGGAGGAGCTCGGAGGAGCCTTAATCTCTAATAAGATAGTCGGAGATTCAACGATCAAGATTAGATGTAGATTAGATTAAATTTTGATGTTCAGTCCCACTCTTTGAACCTTGGCAATCCTCAGATCTCTATAGTTCTATAGATGCGAGTAGATATTTGATCGATTTAGCCAAAGTTTATACGCGCGTAGTAGATCAGTACATTGCTTAGTAGAGATGGAGATGGAGATGGGGAGATGGAGATGGAGATGGGGAGATGGAGATGGAGATGGGGAGATGGAGATGGAGATGGGGAGATGGAGATGGAGATGGTACTCTACGTACCTACCTACGTACGCACGTCAACACTATTTTTTAGTGATCCATTTGAATATATATCAACCACAATACTAGCCACAAGACCAGCCACACACGTGACTTAAAAAGACCGATAAAACCAGCCTTTATAAGACCGATATTTTCCGAATAATCGGTCTTTCGAAGATCGATAAACTACTCTAATTTAGACCGATTTACCACTCTAATATAGGCCGAAAATACTCTATACAATTTAGACCGAAAGTACGCTGTAGGGACGCGGCAGCTATCCCGTTTGCCAAACATGCAGGACAGTATTTGCCCTCATTCTTTCCCCTCTTGTGTTCTTTGGAAACCCATGTTACGTTTTTTCCATATAAAGAGTTATAAATTTCTGTTCAATGTCGCTGTTTATTGGTTTCTTGTAGCTTTTGCTCTGATAATGAAGTGTGATTTCTGAAAACCTTAGATTTGTTGAACCTTTACTAATTTTGAAACCAAGAACTATTTTCTCTAGACATTGGTATTTGAAATTGACACTCACACACTTGTATTTCGGCCTATTGCGTCTTGTTCTTTGGTGCCATACTTTGTTTGCCCACATCTATGCCGATCTTTCCCCATTTGCCCGGACAAAGAGCAATCCTAGTCGGGACGCCTAACATATTATATTGAAAATATATGATCAATAGAGGCAAGATGCACTTAAGTCATCCGCGTTGTATTGGTTCCCTCAACATCTAGAGGCGTTGTAATTTTGGTGCGTAGTCGATGAATGTACACAGGTAGCTATAAAACCTTTCTTTATCTTGCATCAATTTCTGCACTCAAATCCAATGATGAAATCTATTGATGTCTTTCCATTGCTAATCCTACTTCTCTCAAGTATCACTTCGGCCCAAAACGAGACTAAGCCATTTTGGCCCCAACTTCACTTCGGTCTCCTCGAATGTGACAATGGCTTAGAGTAGTACGGATGGTCAGACCCTACCCACGAAGGTCACGTAAGCTGGAATCTAGCAGGGATGTTTCCGAACGGTGACCCTCGCCCGGCAAGTACACCCAATACCACATTTATCTACACCCTGCCTCAAGACGGATACCCATATCACAAGTACGAAGGATGGAATACCACTGCATTCTTTTGGGCGGACCCTAGTCAGTTGAAAGACTATCCTAGGGGCTGGCTTGATATTCAAATACCTGCATCTGCAAAAGGTATGAAGTCTGGTATTCAGGCTGGAACCATTCGTTTCGAAGGCGTAGAATTCAATTGTCAGCGAGAGAATTCGAACCTATTCATGGGTGGCGGCATAGAATGTAGGGAGACTGATCGAGAATTCTGTGCCGGGTACACATACTGTCAGTTGAGATATATGTGTAGAAGAGAGAAGTGGCCTGTAGATAAATCATGCGTAGGTAGTCAGGCACATTTTTGTTATCCAAGTTGGGATTTTCCGGGAGCATAGTAGAATGTGGTGACACTTAATCTTCAATTACCATCACAGGGCTATCCGGAATATCTGTCGTATTATGTTCGTCAGGATGCAGCAAAAGTAAATCACATTTTTAATATGGCAATATTTTTAGCGATACGCCTGACTTGCGCAATGATTGTCATTCCAAGAACTTAGTCGTCTGTGTTGCTCAATTCTAAACCCTGCACCCTCGTAGTTCAGGTTTCCCCCTGACATTAATCCCAGTCAGCATAAAAAGGAGGTGGAATTGGCGCTCGTGCTCTTCGAGCATCTCTTCCACGCATCCTTCCTGCACCACGCGGCAATCTTGGTCGGATTTCACTCTGGCATCTCGGGCATGCCTGTATTGTACATCCCGGGCACTGTAGGAGGTATGTCCAACTTTCGTTGCACTCTGGGCAGTTTTTGCGACCTTGTACTTTAGGCCACCAGCCGTCGTGCTGACAATTTGATGGTGTGTCACTCCAATAGTCATTGCATTCTACGTTCCTATTCCTCCCTGATGTCTTTTCCTTTTGTCTTCGTTGTTCGGTTTCTCGAATATTTTCTTCACGTAGCTTGTTTTCCCACGCTTCGGCCGCTTCCTGGTTTCGTTTCCGCAGTTTTTCCATTTGCTCCAGCCGAATCTTTGCCGCTGCCTCTCTTTTCTCCCTTTCCTCTCTCATCCTCTTTTGTTGCTCCTCCTGTTGCTGCTTCCAAACTTTTGCCATCCTCTCTCTCTCCAATCGGTCCCTCTCTTCTCTCTCTCTCGTCTCTTTAGCTCTCTCTTCTCTCTCTCTCGTTTCTCTAGCTCTTTCTTCTCTCACTCTCGTCACTCTAGCTCTCTCTTCTCTCTCTCTCGTCTCCCTCTCTCTCTCTTCTCTCTCTCTCGTCATTCTAGCTCTTATTTTAGCTTCAATCACCCATATCTTTCGGTCATCACTCATATCCGCAGCTTTGATCTCCTCTTCCGCTTTCTTTAACAGGTCTTGCTCTTTCTTTAGGTCTGTCTCCTTCTTATACAACCTGCGCTCTTTCATGTCTCTCTCCACCCTTCTCTCCTGCTGCTCTCTATCTTTCCGATCTTTCATTTCCTCACTGTCTTCTGGCTTCTTGTATATCGGTGACAACAGCCATGCACCCCAGCTATTCTTCTGTGCTTCTTTTGCTGCCTCCGCTGCTATTAAACTATTCAAATCCTTGATTTCTTGCTGCAGTACCCGGAGGCTTCTTTGTAATTCGAAGATCGAAGTATCAAAGGCATATTTCTTGGTCTGCCATCGTACACCACGTTCATGCTTTGAGCGTTGAAGCGCGGAAACTTGTGCAGCCTCACTGGGAGTTTGTGACTGCTTGTTCGAGGAAGCAGGTGGTTGATTTGTGGTTCGGTTCGGAAATTGGGTGCGCGTTATGGAAGGATAGATGAGATCATACGCTCGGCGTTGCGTTGCATCTTTCAACGTCTCGTAGGCTCGCCCGAGCTTAAACACTTCAATCAGCGAAAGAATTACGACAATGAAAAGAGGTTAAACTTGGAAAACAGACACACCAATTGGAAGGCTTGAGTTGCATCATGCTTCGCATTACGGTCCGGATGAAGCTTCAACGCAAGCCGTTTGTAGGAATTTTTGATTGACTCTGTGGAGGCAGTTTGTTCTAACTCGAGCACCTTGTAATAATCTTCTGTTGTCTGTACCGGGGCCATAACTCCTCCTTCTCTTACAACGATTGTACAACTGGAGTAAAACGAAGAGCAGTTCAACGAGCCCTACATGAGCGTAGGAAAGCCGACAAGGTCCTTAGTGACGAGGTGTGAGATTGGAGAGCTGTGTGAATGTGGGCGGTGACTCAGCAAGAATGCATAGGCTGTGCTTAGGTCGTGTAGCGGCCACTTGTCGCACTGCATATGATAGCAACAGCTTTGTTTGGCAGCGATTACTGTTAGAACGCTAAGATTAGATGTTATAGTAATAGATAAGGGGGGAGTAACTTGGTCTGCATTGATTGATAGAGTAATCGTTGTCCACGACAGCATGTGGGAGTACGCCCTAATAGGCGCCAATTGCCCTCGATGATTCCCCTCACCAAACCCTACTAAAAAGTCTCTCTTTTTATATCACTATAACTTTATAACTGTTTTAGATATTATCATAAAAAATTATTATAGAATACAAGTAGTTCTATAACTTTTATGTATATTATTTTCTAAAATAGGTATTTATAATAAAATTAAAGTTGCGCGAGTAGAAAGAAAAATTTAGCTAAGATTTAGTAAAAAAGTAGTATTCTTTATATAATTTTAGCGAAAATTACAAAATTTTAACTTTATGTTCATATTTAACCTCATACAAATTTAATAAAAAATAATTTTATATAAAAGTTAGAGAGCTAAGGGATATATATATTTACTAGTATTCATAGAAATTATTATGGTCTAGTAGTGGCTCTATAATACTGCAAAGTTGGCTGATTTTGGTGTAAAATGGATCGCGATGTTGCGATCTCGGAAAGAGGCACAGATGCGAAGGGCCCCCGCCTCTTCAGTTCTGATGTTCTTTCACATGATCATCAGATCACATGACCAGTCTCAGGCGTCGTAGTACGTCTCCTGATTCTGAGACTACAGAGATCGCTAAGATTTCTGAGACAGCCCAAGTATATAGGCATAGGCAATGTGCTCTTCTAGCACATTATGTTTAACTCAACTTAATACATGAAGTACCCAAGTTACTATTCAATACTTTAAATACCTGTTTTCATTTCACTCGCCCATCTCATAAGCACCACCACTTTGCCCCTTAGGCTTACCAGCACGTTCGTCGAAGACCTTCGCACGCGGTTCAAAACTTTTGACGAGTAACAGTAGCATGGAATAACCAGTCTGACACTGTATCGCGATTTTGAGAAGCCCTTACACTCAATAATGGTGCCAATATACAAATCCATACTTCGCACATAGCAATTGCACCAAACTTAGACCAAAGTCAGATTTCCACAGCCGGATTTTCGATCGCGCATAATCAAATTCTTCAAAGGAGAGAACATGCATCATCTCATATATTTGCAATGTTTAGTATCCTCCACTCATAACTAGCCTCATGGCTAAACTCTGGGTGGACTCTCGATGCGTGTGGCGATACTTGATCCTCCTTGGTTATATTTATCAAGGAGATAGCAAGGTTGAGACAAATGTAAGTAGTTCTGAAAAACAGCTAGTAGTGCCATGGTCTTGTTTAGTAGTTTAGATAACTAAATTCATGTCATATTCGCCTCAAGGTATTTTTCTGTGTGCTGAGGTTGGGGAAATCATAAAAAAATGGATGGTATTTCCAAAAGGAAATGACTGGGAGAGTAACAAAAGGTAAGTTGTTTGAAATTGCTAACCTTAGATATGAGTCACAAGATCTTTTGATATTACTATCGACTCACTTTTCTTCTCTACCGCCTTCGTATTGTACCCAAATACACTTGAATGCCACATGACTGCTATCGCTAACGCCATGACCGAGATATGCCAAAACAAGAGGATCGAGTGAGATACGACGTTTTGTAGAAGCTTGTGTTTGAGATGATTGGTATGTTATTGCAGAAACGCCTAGCTGATCATTCTACCCAGCCATAACTACGATTAGGCAGCATATAGCATCCAAGCGCGCAGTCCGAGAATCTAGAGTAGCTTCGGGAAGCTACAGCGATGAAACTCATACAGAGAACTCATGCCGTGACTACTGCTGTGGGTGGTCGAGGGTAGATGAATATGTGGCCGGCATCGAAAGGGGGTGTATGTTCGTTCCTATTGAATACATCTAACAATTGAAAGTTCAGTTATTGAGAAAATTGATGATTGCTACAAATGGAACTGGTGTGAACAAGACAGCCTGGGCTTCCATAAGTATCCCAGGGCGTAGTGCGTGGTTTGTGTCAAGAGAATCGGCTCGAACGATATTGGGGCTGGTCCGAGGAGCGACGCGCAAAGCCTTGCGATGCAGAAGATAAGTTCAGAGAAAGTCTAGACTTGTGATGCGAAAATACCTTGCCACTGCTCAGGTCATGTGCGGGACGTCGGCGGTTAGTGGTGGCAAGATTGCGAAGGCTTACCGCATGGCGTTGATCGAGGCCATAAAAAGATCATAGAAATTAGGCAATAACGGAGCGTGGCTGATTCCATAATTCGATTGGTATGTTATCTTTTGATGTTCAGTGAATATGACGACTAGTTCGTTTGATTCCACAGAGATTTGCATTGCACTATTGTGCCCCAAGCACAGGTACCAACCAGTGTCATCAACCTAAACTCTCGGTATGGTTGTACGCTGCCTCTTGTGTGAGGAATGCGTAGAGGGAAGTTTGACCCAGTTTTGACACCATGTGGTGGATGCGCCCATAGAAAAGGCCGTTTCGAGTTGAGGATGAATATTGGAAAAGGATCAAAATCGCCAATGGCGATCACCTTGCAATACTATACCAACAATCCTTCTTTACCTATATTCCTACGTTGGAATTTCGACCTAATACTGTCTGATGTCGCGAGACGGTCAGCCTTCCATCACGTCCTTTAACCGGCTAAATTGCCCCTAGCGCCCCGGGTTTTGCCTTGCAGGCCCCGCTCTTGCATGAAAGTCCAAATTCGGTCGTTTTACCAGCAGACGACGGTGCTAATCATTGCTGTATCAATTTTCTTGAAGATCCGGGCGTTTATGATTCGGAAAGATGAGCCTATATTGCGGACACTTTCTTGTAATCTATCCCAACAACCGCGGGGTCATGCAAGCACGTGGCGGGTTGCGACAAAAGCGCGAGGTACAAATGATTTGAGGTTTATACGAGCTCCACCAACCTCATTCGTGGCTCGCTACTGCCTGTACAGTAATCAATTCACTCCCACCAGTTTGGCGCGTGGTATACTCGTAAGCTTCATCCATTTCGGTCCTGATGTCTGGGGCCATTGGCATGCATATCTCAACCAGCCCATGGCATATACCCACTGCTTGGAGGCGTTGGCTGATGAGCTACACGCCAACCAGAATAGGCTTAAGGGCATTACTCAAGCTTCTCAGCCATGCTGCCAGCGGAGCATATCTTGACTTCCTGTAGAATGTCCACCAGTGATGATCTCTGAGCTGTGGATCCTAAGCTTCTCGAAAACTAGATCTTTCTAGGTGCATGCTGTGCATGCTGTGCAAACGAGATGACAGTGGATAACTGGACCAGGCATACGGAATGACATTAACCAGAGTGGTCACGATCTCGGTTAGCCAAAGTTAACAAAGAGACGTTGACTCGTTGCTAGCCGCGTTGTGGTTCTTCATTCCGAGGAAGTCGATTGAAAGACCACCACACGGTCGGAATTGCGCATTGTAGAGCCGCTGGACGGTTGCTAGACGCTGTCAAGAACCTAACTATCGGTTTGAATTGATGTGGGTTGCCTGTTGCGAATGGTATCACTAATAAGCCACATCCCGGCCTCCAGGCCCATTTATCCATCTTGGCGACGGCAGCCTCGTGTTCCCGTCTCACCCAACACCAATCGCCTTCCCCAGCACAGCTTGAGGAAGGGAATCGAAGCATCATGTCGGATGCATCCATCATTCATCCGCGAGACGAATCTGGGCTCGCCACAGTGTCGAGAAGTGGGAAGGCTTCGTGATCGCCTAGGGCGAAATGCAAGCCTCATGCCAAAGACATTGCACGGTTGAAAAAAAGGATGCAATGGAATGTGGCCACGCCACCCCAGAGTGCTATACCCAAATAAATCTCCTTTCCGCACCATTACAAAATATCCGGGGACGCGAGTGGACCCCATGGATGGTGATCAGCACAACTGACTACAGAGAGAACTCCTCTCACCGCATCAAGGGAGTCCCACCACTCAAAGTCAGCTTCCAGATCAATATTCATTGAATTATAGATGTACAATAGCCGCATTTACTAGCATAGTCCCGTGCACCAGCACGAAACAACGACCCAATGCCTCCGATTTCTCAATGTTCTAGAAGATTTCCCGTACTCCCCACGGGGCACAATCTACAACCAACGTCGAACGATTAAAACGGTCAGCATCAGCACCCAATGGCGTAGTCTCAAACATTATAGCCGATGGCTTCATCTAGTCTCGCCCCGGCGTCGTCGGCCCTCGTGCCAGCGAGTGGCTTGGAGGATGTACCATGGTTCCGTCTCATTGGTGGTTGCTGACAGCGGTGCATCACACCCCGGCATCCAAGTCCGCTGAGCCGACAGGGACAGGGCCGCCATTCCAATTTGTACTTGTGCTAGGGTTAGTATCAGACTTTCGTTGTCGATTATAAGTATCTAGTCATTGCCAAATTTACTACTCACTGCAAGTCGACCGAACCCTTGTGGTGCAGACCCTCTTCTTCTAACTTGAGCCAACATCGAGAACTTTGATAAGTTCCTTTTCCAATGCCTGCCATTGCATCCGCAGGTGCGGCGGTTCGCGCTGATGCGCCCGAATTCGAGAAGGTGGTTTGGCACAAGCTGCCAAACATGCGTAAGCTATACTGGCATGCTTGTGTGCTCTGTGTTGCCTCAGCCACTACTGGTTACGATGGGTAAGAGTTAATTTTTCCGGTATTGGAAATGTATAGCTGATATACTCTACAGTATGATGATGAACTCATCCCAGCAGATGGAGCGTTGGGCCGTATACTTCGACCACCCAAATGATAACCGTCTTGGTCTTATGAACAACGCCTACAACATTGGCAGTATCGTCAGTTTCTTCGCGGTCCCATTCTTTACTCAAGCTGTTGGCCGTAAGATTCCCATCGCTACTGGCTGCGTGATCATGATTGCTGGTGCCCTTATCTCTTGCTTCTCTACCAACTGGAGAATCTACTTCGCTGGCCGCTTTGTTCTCGGATTTGGCAATTCTTTCGCCCAAATGTGCTCGCCCATTCTGCTTACTGAAATTTGCCACCCGCAACATCGTGGAACCTTCACTGCCGTCTACAATTGTCTCTGGAATTTGGGTGCTCTATTTGTCGCTTTCATTGGCTGGGGTACATCCTTTGTTCCCAACGATTGGTCTTGGAGGTCCATCACCTTGCTCCAAGGTCTTCCATCTGCAATCCAGCTCTGTTTCATCTGGTGGGTCCCCGAATCTCCCCGCTGGCTCATTTCCAAGGAGCGTTATGAGGAAGCCGAGTCTATGCTTGCGTATTATCACGCTGAGGGTGATCGTAACAACGCCACTGTTCAATTCTCATACCAGGAAATGAAAGAAACCATCAGAATGGAGGCAGATGCCAACACCAACTCGAGCTACATTGACTTTTTGAAGACCAAGGGTAACCGATGGAGGCTTGCAATTCTCATCTCCCTTGGTATCATCTCACAATACTCTGGTAACGCTCTATTCTCCAACTACATCAACCTGGTCTACACTGGTGCCGGTATTGAGTCCCAAAACCAAAAGCTTGGTCTCTCTGCTGGCGAGCGTGTCTTGTACCTTGCTGTCGCCCTCTATGCTGCCACTCTTGCCGATAAGGTTGGTCGTCGCCCTCTCTTCTTGGCTGCAACTGCTGGTATGATGATGTCCTTTGTTTGTTGGACCATCACCTGTGCCATCTATGAGAACTCTGGTGCGACCAACAAATCTGCTGGATACGCTCAGATCCCATTCGTCTGGATCTTTGGTGTCTGTTACTCATTCGCTTGGTCCGGTCTACTCGTTGCTTATGCGCTCGAAATTCTCCCCTATGCCCTCCGTGCCAAGGGTCTCACGATCATGAACATCACCGTTCAAGCTATCTTGGCTGTTGGTGGTCAGACAAACCCCGTTGCCTGGAACCGTCTTCCGAAGCACTGGAATTTGGCACTTTTCTACACTGTAAGTCTACACCAACGGATATGTGCAATTGAACAAAATACTAATTCTAATTTAGCTGTGGATTACTGTCGAACTCATCTGGGTCTACTTCGTTTACCCTGAGACCAAGGGCCCAACTCTTGAGGAAATCTCTCGTATCTTTGATGGCGACGGCGCCGTTGCGCATATTTCCATGGAGGCCATCGAGAAGGATCTTCACGAGGACCGCCTGGATAACATCCATGATGAGAAGAATGTCTCGCGCGTTGAACAAACTCGCGTCTAGGCAATCTCTTATCTTTGGGGTAGCAAGATCATAGATCTGTGAATCAAATAGAATGAGATTTAGTACCTTATAATTGGTGTGAATATTCAGTGGAGGATTGGTGTCGGAACATTTATGCCATAGCAGTAACAACATCAATAATATCGCTGGCTTTGGTCAAAAATTATGAAAGCTCTGCAATGTGAAATGTGCAATGCAAGGTTCATTGTTGCGAATAAATTGCGCCGAAATCTACATGTCCCAAAATGAGGGAAATTTTTAGTGCTTGCGGCTCATTTGCCTGACCCGTTTTATTGGTACGCGGCTAAGTTGACCATGAGAACGCTAGTTTGCGACTGCCACCGTTAAAAGAACGTATTGAAAGTTTCCAGTAAGGGCCAGGGTAGTAAAAGCACAATATCGTGCCACCATTGCATACCGGAGCAGGAAATAGCTCAACCATCTTTAGCTTCACCATGATAGCAGCCGCCCTACCCCGTACACTTTTGAGACATTTAACTAGCAAAAGCACCTCGCGCTAACACTTATCTCTTGATCCCACCGCTTTATTCACACAACCCGCAATTGGCTCTGTCATTCGTGCATAATTTTGCATAATGTCAAAAGATTGAAAGTTCTAACGATTAGGAACCAAGATACCGCACTAATTACATGAAGCTAGTACATACGTAGTAGTTGTTTATAGGAATGCACCGATTGATAACGATGATTCTTTGCAGTGATTTACACTATGAGCGCATCATTTCAGGAAAGTACGCAGGCCATTGAACTATCTGAATTAGATAGCATAAAATGCGTCATATCAGCTAATCACGATTATGAGCTTAAAGAAGCCATAAATCTTGATTGATGATGACCTGTATGTGTATGTTCTCATAGTGTGCATAGAAGAAAGCAGGCTTATCAGGGACACTGTTAGGGTGGAAAGCACAACCGTGTTGTCTATTTTGGTTTACACCGAATAAATAACTTTGGTTGTTTTATTCGAATGATTTTAGGTTTTGACTATTAGTGTAACTGTAATTTGACACGTATGCCATCATTGGCTTTCGTCAGTACCTATACATATCAATATAGAGACTTCGCAAGCAGTCATATAAAACAACGCTGGTACAGCATGCCACATACTAAAATTTAGCAACCTCAGTCATCTACTGCGTGCAAGGCAGTCGCTACTATTTATAATCCTACTACTGTTTGAAATCTAATTTCTAATTACAATTAATTACGACTTCTATCTTCTTCATCGGGTATAGCCTTCTCCCGTTCCTGCAAAGAAATACTTCCGTCCTCACACAACTTCACTTCAACATGATCATAATTATCAAATCTAGGTACTGGTTTCCCATCAGTCATGCCACGCACGCCAGCAACACTTGCTATTATCAGCGCACCAGGATCCAAATAATCCAGACCCGGCATATCTTTCCAAGCCCTCGTCCTAATACATTCTTCAACGGAAAATAGAACGAGAAGGACGTTTATTGCACATATGATATATATGTAAATATCCTTCCCAATACGAAATGCGCTCCGCGTAACGGTAATAGAGACAAGCTTTGTATCCCTTTGGATATACATCTGCGCACCAGCATAAGCGAGAAGCATATCGTCTGCCATGGCGGTAAATGCATGTTCCAACCCAGGAAGGGTCGCAGCCTCAAATGAAAAAGCAGGCCGATTGTTCCCGTGAGAGCGAGAGTTAGATACGTAGTTGTTAATATTCTGATTGAACGCGTTGCCAAGAGTTGACATGTATGCCGTGCTCTGACTGCTGGATAGTAGCGCATATTGTCGCATGAGGGTGTGAGTAAAGTTTGCAGAGCTTGGAAATATTTCTCCAATTGGATAGAGTGGTGTTATGGTGACTGCGCGATTTACAAGGTCCACGTCGACTCTAAAACGGGTCGGGTCGAACTTAAAACTGCATTGTGCGGTGTTTAGGTTCGAATAGTACTTGCCAGCTGCGATGGCCAATATTCGACGTGGATCTTCTGAATTCCTTCCAACACCGATGGCCACAATAGCATCTGGTGTATGGCCAATGTAAGGTAAATCTTCGGGCCCCTTGTTGCCACTGTTGGGGAGCATTCCATACGCTCGGAAGGCATTGGTGTCGTTCGTGTTCAAGAGCTTGAAGTCGGTAGTGGTGTTGTGTATGCACGACACAGTGGTGTAAAACCCCGATTCATGAAAACTGTAACCTTCTGATTTTTCATCTTTCAGGTGCCTATCTTCCAACCCGGCAGAGATGCCGATGCCGTAAAATCGCCCAGAGTATGTGAATTGAGATTGGTCCAGCTTCGAGCGTTGTCGTGGTTTGCCATCAACTGTCATAGCCGATGATGCAGATGTCATGAGCCTGGCCTGCAAATGAAGACCAACTGAGTATGAGAAAACACCATGCTCATTACTGATAAGAGGTCTTTGCGCGTCGATCTCCACGGGCCATTCTCTGATAAACGACGTATTACGGTAAGCAGGAATAGAAAGAGTTCTTTGAGTGCTGGCATGGGTCACGACAGGTGTCAGCGCCCCTGTCCAGATGCTAGCTGGTACCGTAGTTATGAGGATGAGTGCTGATAACGGAAGCAGTTGACTTAATGGAATGCTCCAGCTCGTCGATTGAACGCAAAGTCGATTCCACAAGCGGATAGTGTTTAATAGTACTGGTGAATTTCCCCAATGGAGTCGGGTAGCGAAATTTATAAGACTGCGCAGGATAGTTGTGCTGATAATCGCCAAGCCATGAGAAATGAGGTGAATAATTAACTGAGTGGTAGCCCGGTCTCGAGTAACGAACAAGTGAAAGCGAGAAGGGTGTATCCATATCCATCGACAAATACTGCTAGCAAGCACAAGCAAACTTAAAATCGTCGTTATGATCAAGCCTACAATCATATAGAGCGTCGGAAATCTCGGATGCACCGGATCCCCAATGACGGTATGTTGCTGCACTATGGGTTGTTCTAGATCAATGTCATGACTGTGTAGTTCCTCTTGAGAAGTCCTTGAAATGGGGTCTTGTAGAGCAATATTTGTGTACACTGCAACCATGATAAGATATGAGCGTCGGCATTGATGGGAAGCTTGGACCAAACGCGGTTAAAATACCGGCTCACTGCTCGAGACGAAATCTTTTCGCGTGAGAGGAATCATATAAAGGAGATGGGGCTGAACTTTTGGGTTGACGTATGGTAGATGCCAAGCCAGGCCGCGCAAAGCTAAAACTGCACAAACGTGTATATTTGGACGTTACATCCAACTAGCATAGCCACAGCCACGTTGCCAAATGGTCCGAGTTGAAGGGCCTGCGGCTGACGGGAATGGCGTCAGTGCGGTGTTGAGCACAAGGGCATAGGTATACAAATGGGACCAGCAAGAGAAAACAACGTGGAATTGGCAGTTGGGTATCTAAGTATAGGAATAAAGACTGTAGACCAAGGGTAAAGAGCCTTCTGACCCATGTTACATTTAGAGAGCTAGCGCTTATCAGTTCGATCATTTCGAGGGGAACGCGCACGGTATGGTAACGGAGAGCGTTTTGACCGTGGGCGTCGTTCATGTTCATCCTCGGAGTGGGAACGATTTCGAGTTTTCTGAGGTTTATCTCCATGACCATGATGGCGATCCCTGCTACGCTCACGGTGTTGCGACTTTCTGTGCCGGCGATCATCATCTGAGCCCTTGTTGCGACTTCTTTCTTCATCTTTGCGCCCTGAGTGTCCATGCCGTCGGTCACTTTCTTCCGTGTCCTTAATCCTCTTCCTATCTTTATCGCGATGGCGGTCTCTTGATCCGTCTCTACGTTTCTGCTTCTCCTGTCTCCGTGCCCGTTCCTTCTCTTTCCGTTTCGCCTTGTTCAACTTCGCCAGTGCTTCGTCCACCTTCTCCTGTTGTCGCTTGATAATAGAGTCGCGCATTGGATCATCTTCATCCAGTTTGTCTGTCAGCCGTCCTAGTTCAATTTCCTCCGGTAGGAGCGGTCTGTCATCATCAGAGTCGCTTTCACTGTCGGTTTTCCGTCTCTTGCGCCTGCCTTCTTCTGATCCATTGCCAGGATCTAGGTCAGGTTCTCCCATTGTATTATCTCTCATATCCTCGTCGTCTTTAGGCTTGTACCGCGCATGATCCACCCTGAGAATTCTATCCATGATGGTTGATCCGCCTAAGTTGTCCACGGCTAGGTCGCAGCTCCTCTGATCCTCGTACTTGATCCACGCGAATCCTCGTGACTTTCCAGTCTCTTTGTCACGTGCAAGCTTTATCCAAACGGGTTCCCCATATTGTGAGGCGATGGTGATGATATCACCCTCTGACAGCTCGAAAGGTAGGCCGCCAATGTAAACGAAAGCAGTGTCACGGTAGTCGGTATGCCATGAACCTTCTGGGTTTACACCGGATTCAAGCTCGCGCTTGTTGAGCTGCTGGATGGCGCGCACCGAGTTCATGGTGCAGCTGTATCCCGGACACTAGATGTGTGCCAAAGTTCACGGCGCTCGTTTTCTCAGTTGTGGAGATGGCCCATGGGTAGTTGAAGGTGAGATGAAGGGTTTTTCGTAAGCTGGGTTGTTGTCTTAGTACGGCCCAAAGGAGGGGCAGAATACTATTATTGTAGGAAGTAGCGATGGTGTATGCGGAAGTGATTTCCTTGCCGCAACTTTGATGAAGCTCGGTCTTGGCAGGCACGCAGGGCAAGAGCAGACCCCTGCACAAAAGCTCCCACTAACACATGCACCCCCGATCTTGACCGCAACACGACGACCCCAGCATCCATTCACCACGCCCGCGTCGTTATTGCCTATTTCGCATATAGGTATATGTTTACATCTCACGCCAGCGCTACAACATCGCAAACACGTGTTATCTGTGCATCTCGAACTAGGCAGTGTCTCCGCAATGGCGAGTGCGCGTCGAACATCCAACTTCCCCACCCGAGCACAGAGAGGCCATGATCGGCCGGGGAGCAGAGATGGAGATAAAGAAGAAATATGGAAACCCATGCTGGATAATATGTCGAGTGGGAAGCGCCTGCCAGAAAAGAGCTTGCTAGTACTGGGTGAGGTCATGCAAAGGGGATTAGAAGCATCTGGAATAGGCTAACATATGGGCAGGTGGAACACCAGAGACACAGCGCGACTTCTTGGAATCAGTTTCTACAGAAAGCGCCAACAACCGGAGGCCCCCAGATCGAGGCAGGAAGCCGCCTATTGCCAATCAGTTTGCGCTCGGTTACACGTATCAGGACGTGCTCGATACAGATCATGAAGGTACAGCTCGACAGTTCTCACGTGCATGAAACCCACTCATAGTAGCATTAGATACCCTTGCCCGTCTCTCGCTGTACCTCCTCGCCAACCCCTCGCCCTCCTTCACCCCCTTGATCAAACCCTACCTCAATGCACGCACTTTACCAAACATGCTCATAGTCATACTATTGGACTGGAATCACCCGTGGATGTGGATTCGCCAGCTTCGAGATTGGATACGTGTCCTACGCTCGCTCATTCTCTCGCTCGACGATGCCTCAAAAATGGTGCTGGAAGAGAACATCCAGACACTACAAGACAAAGGGCGCAATGTCGGCTCGGAAGCAACTAGCACAATGGAGGGTGTCAAAATCCCTCTTGGGCCTGGAGAGTGGGATGAGCCGCTTGGGCTACCACTGTGTGTAGTCTGTCAGAATGCTGACAAGATCGAAACGCTTGAGAAAGAACGGGGCTGGCAGGAGAATGAGTTTGACTTTATTCTGCAGTATCTGCGTACGATCCTGCTTAAGCACGGTTCTAGTTTGGTGTATACAATGCCTACGGCTCCCGGGTCTCTACAAACTCTTATCCACTCGACACTGGGTATCAAGTCACTTCTGAAACAGGAGCAACTACGACACAATGTGACAGACCGAGACCGAGTACTAGTCCCGCCAAATTGGGATTCATGGGCTAAGATTCGGATTTTGAGAGACGGGTTTGATGTGGAGGGTGTAAGCGAACGCTGGAGCGTGGATATTGAAATTCCTCGCCATATGAGAATTTTGAACGGACAACCTCCGACGCCCGGGGAAGGTGAAGGCGAGGCAAGCAGTGAGCTGGAGCCAGCGCAAGCTGAAGAAGAAGAGCAGGATGGCCCTTCAGCAACGTCAATATATGAAGATACGATCCGCAACCCCGAAACAGACTTCCCATTGTCTGGCTTATCAAAACAAACAAATGGTATCGAGGTCACCAGCAAGGACCCACAAGAATTCCTGACTGAGCAAGTCACTGTATTAGAGCAGATGCGACGTGAAGATGAGAATGAGGCTGCCATCAAAGCTGCACGTAAAGAAATGGATGTTCCGGCGGTGCGAGCATGGACTGATGATGCATCTGGTGTGGTCGAAGAGCACATCGGACCTGTGCAATTCAACATGGGTGGCATTCAAGTAAATGCAGACGAGATGGTCAAGCGACTGCAGGTTCGTTGGAAACCCATTTATTCTTGCCTTGGGATAGTACTAAAAATGAGGACATCGTGAAGCTAATTCTCGACTAGGATCGCGAAGCAAACCGCACAAACGAGCCAGGAACACCACCCTCAACAACACAAGACTCCGGGAAAATGGACAACGAGAAACTCATGTCGTTTTTCTCGGGCTTACTTAATAAGGGGCCGGGCACTAACAGTCCACGGGGCGCATAGGGTTTTGACAACAATCTGCAGATAATTCCAATCATTGGTGGTCGATTTTTCCTTGCTCGATGGGCGTCTACATGGTTTTATACCCAAAGCATAGTCTGTTTTGCAATCAGATCTGGCATCTTTCCTTCACCATCTCCCCCGTCCTGTTCTTGCCCCATCAGCAATGCAAACCATCAAAAAGCTCCAAGTGATACCTGGCCCCGGTGCATCAAAATAACCAGATCCAGTCTTACAACAACACCTCGCTATAGTTAAATGCCACTTTTACGGTACACGTTGATGGACACATTATTGTCCGCTCCGAAACTAGAAGCAGTATCGTAGGCTGAGTTACTGTACGTCTTCCCATTATAGAGGTAACACAGACAAGATATATGACATGGTTGAAGCGAACAAACCACGCGTCTATACACCCCAGCTTATGTATATATGCCAGCGCAGCACCAAGCCTCAAGGCTCCGATGGTAAAGTGGTATTCGTCGTAAACGGCAAGAGTGGCAAGTTCCGCGCAATGGAGCCAACTGGTATAGCTACAGGTACGGATGATGATAGCCCTATACTCAAGGCTGCTAGGACGAAATGCAACTGTGTTGTGAGAAGGTCATAGCAAAACACTATCTCGGAAACCATACGATTGCGCTGTTAAAAGCATCAATCGACTCGAAGCTCCCACCAACCTAAAAACCGGCAAAATGTCTCACTGACGTAATGCTAGCTATACACAATAGAAAAGATACTGTGCAATCGTTCAGCTTTCAAGCATGAGCCTATTTTATTGTTCCAAGGTAAAGTCTGGTTATGGTTACTCATCAAGAGTTGCATAGGTCATTCCTCACTTGTTCGGTGAACAAAAAGTCAGGGTTACTTTGCACGAGTCTACTACCCCACTTTCTCCTGAAAAGAGTTAGTCCATCAATTTTCTTACGAAATCCACCACAGCGCGGATGTGAATGTGAACAACGAGCAACTAATTTCTGCTTTTTTTATATCACACGGCTCGATGGTGTAGTTGGTTATCACGTTCGCCTCACAAAAATACTGAAACGCGAAAGGTCCCGAGTTCGAGCCTCGGTTGAGTCATTTTGTTTTTTCGTGGTGATTATCTTTTTGGATCTTATTTCTTGTTTTGTTCACGGCAAGGTTTTGACAACTGGAATCCAGATGATAGAATTTTGCCTCATCATCGCTTCCCTGAAGCAAACCTTCAGATGGTTATCGTTTTTCTATTGGCCGAAGAATAGGATACGGTGAGCGATACTCATCCTAAGATGTATTCCGCTTGCCTTGCTCCTGCTTGTTCGCTTTGCCTCTGGCATTTGATATTCGGTGTAATAGTGGGGTTGCCCCGTTTCAGCTCTAAGTATCGCGTACACCCCCCTCCCATGAGCGGGTTTCTAGCGTCGCTCAGGCCATGGCGCATGTAAGCAGTGGCAATTGGGTGTAATTTTCTATATAGATTACATACAAAAGATCATGTAAGCGTCATCTACCACTTTGTGTGCCCACCTCCTACCTAAATTACTGCCCAGCAACGATCTCTCATAGAGGTGATATACTTCTTGTAATCATCTACTTTAATTTTCTCCCACTCCTCCTTAAGGTACTGCTTTACCTTAGCATTGGTTTTTGGAAAGCGTTTCCCTAGCCGCTACTTTAGTAGCTACCATACGTTTTCTATTGGGTTAAGGTCTAGAGAGTTAGCTAGCTACTACCCCTTGTTAATTCTTCGAGCTTGGAAGGCAGCTTTTGTAGCCTTTGAATTATGAATAGAGGAATTATCTTCTATATAGATAAAAGGTTTACCTGTAAAGACTTGCTGCTGACGCTGATAGTCTTAGAACGTAGAAACTTGAGGTAGGATATGTTAAATATATACCTCTAAGTCGATAGTCTGTTTAGCATTGGTACACCGCTCCTTTTTAAAGAATACAAGTAGCCCTTTAGCGTTAATAGAGATAACACTCCACACTATACAGCTGCTAAAATCTTTAAACTTTGAGACAAGGCAATCAGGGTGCAGGCTCTCCTCAGCTCTACGAGTAACATACACCTCCCCTTGGCCAGCCTAAGCTGACATCTCGTCACCCCAGCCAACTCTAGCCCACTGCTCATCCGTATACCAGAGGTAAGACCATGCCCAGTTTAGCCGCTGAGCCTTATGCTCCTCAGTGAGAAAGGGTTTCTGTGTTGCCTTCCTGCGGTGATACAGCTCCTTTTCAAAGGCTTTAATCAGTGTTCGGCGGCAGACATTAATCCCTAGCTCGTAAGCAACCTCTTCTCTAGTTTTCCGACGTTGCTCAGCATTCTCAGTAGCATGGCGAACAAGGAGGCGTCGAAGTGGTGTATTTAGAAGAGGTTCTCTGCCCTTTGGCTTTGTAGGAGTAATAGGCGATCGAAGGCAGTTAGAGATAGTCCTTTATTGAATTCCCAGGTGCTTAGCAATTGCCGTCTGGCTCCATCTAATTTCAGCTAAGGTATGGATTTTGACGCGCTCCTTGTAGTTAAGTCGACGATTCGGCGTTTTTGGCATTGTGTGAGATAGAAAAAAATACCTTGGCTCTGTATTGGGGGGCCTTATATAACGTAAGTATTTTATTCTCGTAGCTTCTATGCACGGGCCTGATTTATAACGACGCTAGAAACCCGCTCATGGGAGGGGGTGTATAACATCAGCACCGAGGCCCCACCAACAGGTGGTGCAATAATTCGCGCGCGATGAGGTAAGCGAGCCTCACCAAAATGGCTCATCTTCACCACCCCCATACAATTGCCTATACAAAGTCAGAATCCGCATCATTTCAGCTCCAAATTTGACGACGAGCTCGTGAGGCTTCAATTTGATATATAAAGTGCTATACAGGCGTATTTTGTGGTGTTGAGAAGGCGTATTATGCCAAAGTTTGCTTTGATTGTTGATGATGCGGATGGGCGACCTCGCTTACCTTATCGCGCACGAATTATTGCAACACCTGTTGCCACCAACAGGTGCGGCAATAATTCGCAAGCCATCGGTTAGCTGAGGTAAGCAACCACCAATTTCAAGCTTTCGTCATCAAGGTGAGCGTTGGTGAGGTACTAAAACACCAGCTATAGCTTGAGTATAGCCATATATTTACAATCTAATAGCTTCACCATCAAATAGCTCCAAAATATATCATATTCGTGGCTATAGTGCTGAAATATATGGGGGGTTGAAGGGGCTGCATGCTTACCTCAGCTAACCGATGGCTTACGAATTATTGCCGCACCTGTTGCCACTCACCCTTCTCCACTGTATTTACGTTGACTATCTACTTCTGGAAATATGGTGCTTACACTTTTGATGGATCTAAGAGGCGATTGTTAAATTACATGGCCTTTTTGCCAGGTGTGCTAGACCCTCATTGTCTTCATCTGACCATACTTCCCCCTTCTCGCCTTCCAAATCCTCCCGAGCATAGTGATTGTTGTCACTTCACCGACACTCGCCTTTCTCACTATCATCATTCCTCATGTCGCTACTCAAGGATTCATTCCCATGGGCTTCATCGCCACTCATAATCAATGCACCAATGGCCGAGTTCGCCGGAGGTGCACTCGCATCTGCTGTCACGCTTGCAGGTGGCCTTGGTCTAATCGGCGGTCTGTTTAGTATGGATGATCTTCGGAAAGAGCTGCACATTGCTTCGGAAGCCATCGTATCGGATTCAACACTTTCCTCATTGAAAACAACGCCGGTTGGTGTGGGCCTGTTGCTTTTCGTTCTCAAGCTTCAAGACGTGCTGCCTGTTATCGAAGAGTGCAAGCCTGCCGTGATATGGCTATTCGCCGCAAAAGATTTGGATCATTACGCTGAATGGGCATTGGCACTACGCAATGTATCACCACACAGCAAAATATGGGTGCAGGTTGGCAATGTGGCAGCCGCATTACAAGTTGCCAAAACAGCAAATCCTGACACGCTTTGTCTCCAAGGTGGAGACGCCGGCGGCCATGGCTTCGAAAAAGGCGCAAGTATCATCTCATTAGTCCCTGAAGCCTCAGACACGCTTGCACGTGAGGGTTTCTCTCACATCTCCCTCGTTGCTGCAGGCGGCATTGTAGACGGCCGAGGCGCTGCAGCCGCTTTTGCTCTTGGTGCCCAGGGCGCAGTCATGGGAACACGATTCCTCGCATCCAAAGAAGTAAAAGTGCATCCCAATTATCAAGCGGCTGTGTTGGAGGCACGTGATGGTGGACAGGTAACTACCCGTTCAAAGCTTTTCGATCAATTAGGTGGTCCAAATCAATGGCCAGAGATATACGACGGGCGAAGCCTAGCGATGCGGAGTCATAAGGACTATGTGAATGGCTTGAGTCTTGAAGAAATTCAGAGATTGCATAATGAGGCAGTTGATTCAGATGATAAAGGCTTTAGCATAGGTCTGCAGGGCAGAGCTGCAATCTGGGCAGGGACAGGTGTGGGTTTGGTGAATCAAGTGGAGAGCGCGGCAGAGATAGTAAAGAATGCGCAAAGGGAGATAAAGGATATTTTCTCTAAAGGTCTGACTTCATAATAATTGGTTTGGATTACATTATTTAACATACAAACACATTTCGATGCACGAAAGTTGTATCCTCGTGAACCTAATTCAGTTTGGACGTTGCTTTTATTAAAATCTCGATTCTATCTCTTCGCATACTACCTGGGTAGTTACTGCTGTTCTACTAACCTTAGCAGTCGGATTGTCTCTTTATCAGATGTAGGTCTAGTCCCAATAGAGGCTAGCAGCAGTTGTAGTATGGGGAAAGTTGAAGCAATTGTGACCGATAGATGGACAAAATGCTACCTTTTTAAAGTTAAAATTGACCCTACACGATACTGCGAAGGCCATTTTGCTTACTTTTGATAACTGGGTGCATCATTCACATTGCGTCCCAATTTTGCCAGTATTGTAGAATAATCGATGCAGAGAACCTATTTGCCCGAATCAAATTACTTGTTACACCAAAAAGTCCTGTCACGGTCAGCAATTACATTGAGCTTCTTGGCTGAAGATAAAACTCGCCTCTTGTCGTTATACTGTGGCAAGCATCAAATTCGGACAGCCCGTAGGTGAGCACAAGGCCCCCCACGCTAGCACTCTGCTTTACCACATTAGGCGCGAAACATGGCCAAGAGCCTCACAAGGTGGACACCGCCCCCTCGCCTCAACGTCAGCGGCCTATTGTCTAAGCCATGTGCGGTTCCACACCAACAGTCTTGAAGCCGTCCATGGTAATAAAGATGTAGAAGCTTCGCTTCGCTGGATAGACCTCGAACCGTTCAAACCAGCCCCGCGCTATTCTTTCCCTATCTTGTCCTACTTTTGAGCTTATTTACGCCTTGCACCGAACTATGAAGAAAACCGAAAGTGGGCAAGTGAAAGCACCTCGGCAATGTTGGGAGTGCCTTAAGCGGCGATTAGTGTGCGATTTCACCCATCCCCACTGCAAGAAATGCCAGAAAGCCGGCAAGGATTGCCCTGGCTACGATGAGCAAAAGCCCTTGCAATGGGTTCAGACTGGCAAGGTGACCTCAAGACGCAGGAAAAAAGATCATCCACCTAAGATATACACTGTGCCCTCGGAGGACACAGGGGAAGCCAAATGCCCATCTCGTACAGTGGAGACATGCTCTGCGGGACCTAAGATCGTAGCGCCTAACGACTCAGCTTTTAACACAATTTTAAATTCGTACCTTGATTCAACACTTGACTTCACACTGAACTCGTATGTTGACTCAACGCTCGACTCAAGCTTCGATTCTGATTCTTATCTAACGACATGGAAACCTTCGGACGAAGATCACTGGGCCCCCCTGGCAGAGCACCACCTCGAAAAGGTTGCCAAAAAGTCTGCCCTCAACGCTGCGTATGGAATTGAAATAGCGAACAGAGTTTTTTTAAACGGTAGCCGACGCAAGATTGAGGAAGTGATTTCAAAGGGTTTATACGACGAGGCCTCAAGAATGCTCAACATAAAGGGCAACCCTATAAAGGGACTTGAACGAATTCTCCGCATCATGCAGATGAACGATGTGCCAAATTACAGCTACTTATCGAACGAGACAAATGAGGTTGTTCAAGCTGTGCAGTACTGTAAGTCTAGCACACCAGAAAAGCCGTGAAGCAAGCCACTGACAATACAGATAATGTGCGAATACAGCCAACACTGAAGGTTGCCAGCAAAATAGCAGTAAATCCGGCACTTATTGACTTCCCCCTGGCTGCCCTACACATCCTCCCGCCCGCAATTCATCACATCTTAGTGTGCTATTCCGTGAACCATTTCGTACACACGCTTCCTCCCGGGACCGACAAAGCTATCACCGCTAGTAATAGATCGAAGGTCTATCAGCATCGTGGTGCTGCGATAAAAGAATTGAGTATGTACGTAGGCAAGGATAAAACGATGAGCAGTGACATGACCATCGCAAGTATATTGATGTTTATGTGCATGGAGGTGAGTATCCTTAGAGAAGAACCGACTCCTGATCATGAGTAATAATTCTTGATAGCTTCAAAACCCGGCAATGGCTGACTGGCGTGCCCATGCGAGCGGTATGAAGCAACTTGTTGATATGCGTGGCGGGTTTAAGAGTTTAATGAGCCAAGCTCCTCATCTAACTCCAACACTAGTAGTTTACATACTGTGAGTGTACCGTCGTTCCCAGTGAGTGAAATTAGAACTGACGGCTTTTCAGTATCCTCATCGTTGCGAATGCGTGCAGCCCATCATGGGACCAAATGGAAGTCAGCGATTCTCCGGAACAAAACATCGTCGACATCGAACAAGTCTACAGCTTCATTTTTCCCTACACGCTATGTCCCCCCACACTATTCATGGAAATCGTCCGCATAAATCAGCTTCGACAGCGCGCATCTGTAGTTCTACTTATGGGCGACATGGATGCAAACCATGTTCTAGAAGCTCACGACATACTGGATCGCATCGAAACATTCAGCCCAGAAGATTGGGCGCAACCCGGCGAATGCTACGACGAGTGGTTACTAATTGGCACAGTCTTTCAAGCTTCCATCGCGCTGTATTGCACCATGGGGTTCCAATCACTCACCATCTTACCAAGCACGCTCGAGATGAACCAGATGCGCTCTGCCCACGGAGATCGCCTCCTCAAAAGCCTAGCAATAGCTCTCAAATCACCACGCCTCATTAACTTTTTGATGTGGCCGCTGACCGTTGCTGGCGTCGAGTCTGCCTACAGAGGTCAGTCCACGCAGTACTGGGTCCAGTCGCAGCTTGATGTGCTCAGCCGACATCTGGGGACGAGTAGCCCTTTGAAAGCACAGGCAGTGTTGCGGAGATATTGGCAGAGACAGGAACCGGGGTGGGATGAGTGCTTTGATAAACCGTACGTTTTTGCGATTTGAACGTGTAACATGTGAAATACTGAGATGAATCAAGGGCTATAGTAGTGGCGTGGTCTGGGTGCTGAGTCGAGGGCCTAGTTTGTACGCGCTGATAAGCAGGCTTGCGCAATACCTACATTAGGGAGGTCTTGGATTCTCAACATACCCATACATTACTTTCCGTATATTTTGCATAAAATCGTCCGCCGTTGTTTGGATTTCGTACACTCCTGATAACATATCAAAACTCGGTTCACGCGTCATGTCTCACGCGAAAACTCCTCCTAACCCACCCCCTTGCACTCCCCTTTACTCCTTCAAAAAATCGTTCTCAACCACATGCCCAAACCTCCTCACATCCTCATTCTCGCACGACTTCCAGCCCTCAACCCTCTCCCTAACCCTCCCCATCACCTCCCCACCCACCACTTTCCTAGCCCCATCCTCACAACTAACCAACCCCATCAAACAAGCCGCAACCTCAACCTTCAACACTTCAACTGTCGTAATCCAACTCAACCTCGTCTTCGAAACATCGCCAAGATAAAGCGCACTAACAACCCGATTCCGCATCAACACATCATGTAAAACATCCTGTTTCCTATACCCAATATAGTTCCGTCCAATTTTCCTCATTGACCAGACTGGCGATCCTCCAGACGACACAGGATCCAGAGCGAGGTAGTCTTTAAGCTGTGCGAGCTTGACGTGATACATTGAGCCCCCAATCTCGTGTATCAATTTATCCAGCTGGTCTGCAAAGCGTTTACAGCGTTCGTCGCGGTCTTCGCGTTTCTCGTTTTTAGCGGGCCAAGGATAATCCAGCAGATACAAGCGCCATGGGAACGTGTCAGGTAGGACGGCGGGCGTGCGTTTTGGATTGCGTTCCCATTCGAGTGTGCGGAGGGTGTTGGTGTAGGCGATCATTGCTGAGAGTATGGGTTTGCCGTGGTTTTCCCACCATGGCTTGATGAGGTAGGTGCGGATGAGAGTGGGGTTGAGAAGTGCGTTGGTTATTCCAGTGTAGAGGGGTGCGTCGGCGGAAATAATGGCGGTGAATAGCTTGAGGAATTGTTCTTGGATGACTTGAGGAGTCATGCCAATATCGTCTACAAGCTTGGTGGGATGTTCGAGAAGCGAAAATAAGTTTAGATTTGTGAGGTTGGTAATGGCGTTTTCAGCTTCGCCGTAGAGTGATAGCCATGCTTGGACATCGGAGTTTGATCGTGTGGAAGGATTGTCTCGCAACCTTTTGTTAAAGGCCTTTATACTCTCGGGAGGATTGATGTGAAATGTTAAGTACGTGATAAACTCTTCAAGTAGTGTTCTTGGAAGGTAGTTGACGCCAGATTTTGTCAACAATCGGGTGATGTTGTCGGATCGCTGTGGTACATGCGGAATCTCGATCTCAGTATCACTAAACCCATGATTTTTCAAGAATAGCGATACCCATCTGCCCGTCTGAAGCTTCAGAAGACCCAGAGTTGGAAGAAGTATACGATTGACATACACCTGTAGTTGTTCTCCATTGTTCTTCCCCTCCTCAAAGTGTTGCTTCAGCATGTCGAGTATAGGCGTTGAGGCGCTCAGTGAGGCACGAGGGTATTCTGGCAGTGCAAATGTCTCCTCCGCAATCTTCCAGTCGTTTTCAGTGAGCGGGCTACGTTCATTTAGATTCCCAGCTAGAGGAATAACAGATTCCAATTTTGACAGGATTCGTTCTTGCCGCTCAATTGAGGCCGTATTCAACATCATCAGAAGACTCTTTGCAGAATAGAGTCACACGTCAACATGTTTAGCCTCGTCCAGAAGCCTCGTAAGGGTAGAGAGGGCTAGTTCCTCGTCGATAAAATCTGCGTTTCTCAAAAGCTGTGCAAGAAGCTTAACAGTAGTTACCTTTACTCGTGGTTTAGGGCTTTCATGCATAGGCGAAGGCGTTGTCAGCGTTGCCGCGGGATTCTCATCCAGCTTATCGTCAAACGTTTTCAAACTCTTAATCACCTCATTGGCAAACTCCTGAAAACACTTCCGGCCTCAGAAGCAGACAATCTACGAAAGAAGCCTGGTTTCAAAAGTTGCCGATGCCACGAGCTCGCTGCTGGCCTATCAAGAACCGCACGAACAACTCTTTCCCGCGCCAACGCAGGATTATCGCACTCTTCCAAGCACATGACCAAGTTGAGAGCAAGTACCTGCTCCTGTAAAGATGTCCCATTTTCATCCGAGTCTGAACCTATGAGCGCACCCATCATATTTTCTGCGGAGATGCTCAATAACGAAGGAGGAATAGCATCGAGATGGCCACGGATATTCTTGGCGGCAGCTTCTGGGCTCAATTCGTCGCCCTGAAAAGATGCGTCAAGCGCAAGTCTCGGATAGCGAACGTCATTCTCGGAGGGAAATGGCTTCTCTAGGATGCCACCAACGCATGTTCCCCACATCATTTCGAGATACAACAATGCGGATAGGACGCCGCCTTCACCCATTTTGCGTGCAGAATCCCATATTGTGTCTTTGTCGACTTCATGGGCAGGCAATTCAGGGTTATCATAACGGGATAGGTCGGTTGTGCGGATTGTTATTCTGTCGTATGTATTGTCGAAGTTATGGACACCAAGGGATAGGTCAATGTAGGTGAGTTGACCAAGTTCTCGTGATGGGTAATTCGGTCGCCCAGCGTCAAAAGGCTTCCAATTCCGCTCTTCAACCTCTGGAATAATAGGCCAGGTATCGCGTGGAACTTGAGTGTATTTGATCTCTGACCACTCTTTGATGTCGTCTGGTAGTTGATTTGCCCAGAACCGCACTGATTCTTCCCTAGTCATTCTGCTCTGACTCAATGGCCCAATTGCGTATTCCCAAACCCCTTTGATGCGTCTAGATCTTTCGTCCTTCGAGCATGATTTGGGAATATAGACTAGCAAGGCATAGTGATAGTCATCGATAAATGTTCCGATTGCTGATGTCAACTTTGTGTTCGTCGCATCTGGAATAGGTTGCAGTACGTCCGTTGGATCTGGAAATAAGACAGCTTTCGCACGAGATGCAATATATGGCGCAAGTTCTTTGAGGTTGGGTTCATCGAAACAAAACGGCGCGATGAGATGTTGAAGTGGTAAGCCTCGCGGAAGGGACTTTGGCAGCGTGCGTACTTCAGCATTTCTATCCCGCATCTGCTGCCAATATTCATCCCTCGCTTGAGCCAGATTATCAAAAAATGTAAAAGTTGACACTTCTTTTGTCCGTGTCGGCTCTTGGTATGTTCGACCGAAGCTAAATGGTCCACGTACTACATCTATCTTCATCTTTTGATGTTTGTCCGAATGTGCCTTTTCCTCAACAGTAAGGAGCATTGTGATTGTGTCTTCCCAGAGAATTCTATACATTGCTTCGTCTGAAGCTCCAAGAGATTTCTTCAGCCTTCTTGACCCTTTGATGCGTTCGTCTACGACCAACTGAAAAAGGCCAAGAGTGCCTTCCCAGTCCATTATCTGGAAAGATGGCTCGCTAATTGCTGAGCATGCCGTGTCAAACAATCTTTGCAACACGACATTACCGGATTTTACGCGCGTCTGTAGATCGGACTCAGTAAGATTGCCTAAGTGATGAGGGATCCCAGATAGAAAATTGACTAATTCGTCGGGATAGGTGGGCGGATACAATCCGCGAAACACAAGTGGATCTCGAAGAAAACGCTTCGTCCATTCTAGCGTGTCCTCATACAAATCGAAATCATCACTAGCTACGGAATAAGCCAAGGCAGATTTTGCGTAGAAAGTACGCTGTTCTGATACAGCAGCAAGTTGAGCTTTCTTCTTTCGATTTTCAATTTGATGGATTGCAACACTCCTTGCCTCCTCTCGAGCCTTGTTTCGATTAAGGAGTACGATGTGATACAAGTCTGGATCATCGCCTGAGCCACAAAACTCATGTGTAGTAGCAAAAAGGGAATGCCAACCTCCACTGTCAACAAGGTTTTCATCCCCTCTTGCGTTTCGCACACGAGTGAAGAGACTGAGAGCGTCTTGGGGGTAAAGTGCATCCATGAGACCGTGACTCAGATTACCCTTGATTTTCTTCAAGTCTTCGTCATTATCAATATCTATACCGGTTGACTCTTGCATACAAAGTTGCAACAATGCGTATCGTTGGTGCTTGGGAATGCCGTTTAGGAAGTCATCCCAATCTACCAGTCCACTATCCAAAGATGACGCAAACTCATGATAAGAGCATAGCCTCCTTAGTTGTTTCTCGAACATTTCTGGCTTTTGCGCCCAACAACGCGCTACTAAATGGAGTACATCGGCTTCTCTGGTGGAGATGTCGCTGCATAGGTATGTATGCTTGTCCAGGTATTGTATCGTCATGTTTACTATGTTCTGTAATTTTGACAATTCGACTTTCTTTTTTACAGCACGGTGCATGAGAGGCCGGACAAGGTCGTTGATGAACACATCATCTTCTAGGATGAATGAATCAACCTCCGTCAATTTTTCCAGCGCGGCAATCGAGTATTCCATAGACAAAAAGGACAGTGGCAGAGTACCGATACTTCTTGAAAATTGTTTTTCCGGCTTTTCCGAGCTCCTTTTGTCGATGGAGAGTCCGGGTTCAGCAGAGAGAGCTCGAAGTTGTTCTCTCCTCATAAAATTTGGATGAAAAGTCATCAAGTTCTTTTCTTTGATATCCTCCCATTTTCCCTTTAAATCGCCGCTGACGATGCGCTCGACAATCTCCTCAGTGCAGCTTTGAATAAGATGATGACAATGCCTACCCACTGGTCGTTTGTCCGTGGTCTTGAACGCCGAGTTCGGGAACGTATCTGGTTGAAGCCCCATAAATAGCTCTGTAATGTACTGTCTCTTCTCAGAAAGGTCTTTGCCTCTTCCACACCTGCCAAGAGCAATGAAAGCATCTCGCAGCTCCTTGATGGACAGCTCAGAGAGGATATTCAGCAACCCTTCTACTCCTCCAAGGTCATCACGTGTGCTTTTCCATTTTGAAGAGCAAAAGGCTTTGCGGAGGCTCTTTATCGAATGTTTTCTTATAGTGACTGAGATTTTTTGACTCAAGCCCTGTTGGATTGCGAATGCTGATTTGGAAACGCCAAGCCATATCGTGAAAGCGATGGGCGCTATTGATCTGCGATCAATTGCTTCGATCAATAGTAGGGTTATTGAGTTTCCTGATACATTTTGGTCGCCTGATGTCTCATGTATCAGGTTTCTATAGTAATCTCGAAGCTGACCAGGTGTGGAGCGTCGTATCAGGTATGTGTCTAAAGCCATAGCTATGTTCTCGTTGCAAGTCTTAAGGAGAAGGAAAGAGCTAATCCAAAACGCTGGAGTTACCTTGAAGAAATGGTATATCGAGCACTCTTTATAATCCAGAGAAGGAGGACGGAATGCACCTTCTAGGCTTCAGCCTCAGCCGTCAGCCTCAGCCGTCAACCTCAGGTGAGCCATAAAAGCGGGGAGGAAAGGGCGGTGCACGGACGACGTGAAATGGGCACAACAATCGACATTGGTGCATATAGTATGACAGATAGAATTCGATGGCGCCCTTTATGAAGAAAAGGGCCAACAAAGTTGCACGGAGCGTACTCTCATTGCCAAATTAATTTTCAATTTATAGCAAACAACATAAGCCCCGTAATTTCAGGTGGCGACTTCCAACGACCAAGATGGCTATGCATCCTACACAACACCTTATTTACTCCAAACATGTTTTACTAAGGATAGTAACGATACGTTTCATGTCCCTTGTCCATGTAGCACGACTGACTGCAGCAGTCGTTGGGACTACGAACGCAGTCGGCTGAACATGTTAGCAAAAATGATACACTGCTATTGTTGTGATGAACTGATTGGAGATAGATGTTTGATAGAAATATATGAATAGGATGCTGGATGACGGTGAATTGTAGGTGTATTTGCTCTTTATTTATATACTTGTCGTCCACATCGTACAGCCTCTAACTAGACCCTTCTTCTGCTACGAGCTCTACTATGCTGATCTTAATTTGGCAATTCATCGCCGCTGTGCATGATCAGCTCTCGCCTAGCACGGCGATGGGCGAACAATAATTTCCCTCTCATCGCTGCATGCGTGGTGTGCCTCGGTGTTTGAGAGTGTAGTTCCACGAAAGCATCAAAGTACCAATAGCCATGTGCAGGAAAAGGCGTTGCTTTGCAGAGAATCCGTATATTGTGTCCCAGGATAGTAGAGAGGTCGGATGAATGCCGGTCTGAGTCAGCTTATGGTAGAATATATAGGCTGTCTCATAGAAAAGAATTCGTGCTCATGCATAACGTTGACTTTCCGGCAATCAGCCGGGCGATCGACCGCTAATGGGCGGTGGAAGGTGAAGTGTGGGCATCTGAATAGCTTGGAAGGACATTAGAGTTGCTTGATAGCAGTCATATCAGCCTCCAGGTGTCCGTGTAAATAATGTACAAGGGGAGAGTGAGGTCGGCATCCCTGAGCTGGTCGTGCATCAGAACCGATCAATGCCGCCGAAACCTGAAGAACCGGCTATCCACAGACTAATAGTTATCGCTCCAAACCCTTGTTTTCCGGATCTTCGTCTCCTTTTGTTGCCTTGACGTTCTTAGAAGGCCGCCCAGCATACAGCATATATCCCCTCTCTTCAATGGTGCCTGCCTTCTCGTCCTCGACTGCTTTTCCTTGGCCGAATGCGCCGGTTTCCAGCTGGCCCTGTACTGCGATAGGTCGGTTGCCGCGGAACCGTTTGCGCATATCAATCATGCCCTTTTTGCATTCGGCATATCCTTTTTGCAATTGTTGGCATTGGGTCGGGAGTGTATATTTAAGTGGTGGGCGTAGACAGTCGCCTGGGGAGTTGCGTTCAACCATGATGCAGTCACTGTTCTGCAGGCAGAAGGCGAGTGCAGCTCCTGTGATGAATGAGTACTGACACGTGATTGATTAGATAATGTATGCATACGAATATCTTTACATGATTGTGGCATTTTGGCGGCGATTGATGTTAGCTCCAAGACGATGGTGGGATGGAGAGGTGGAGTGAGCTCATGGTCACAAAAAGTTCATCGGCGTTTGAGAACCCCCAAAACCTCCGACGCAGGCCACTAACCAAATTAGGAATTTAGCTATCACATGTCAAGGGACGTCATCACTCCTGGCCGTTTCCATTCAACGAACCAAGACGAACCCATGCGAGCCATGTACAACGACCCACATTCTTGTCCTTCCTTTGCGTTCTAGAGCTCAACATTGTCGAGTGTATGATACTAATATTGATAGCTACTTATCTTGGCGCAATGGATAATTGAAAGTATAACTACCCTACCATATACTTTTTTTATTACAGTTACGGGCCGTGCCTCAAAAACTATCACCACCATCGACAAACCTGGTCTCGCCAAGCGTCACCTATCATGGCCTTCCACATCCCCTTCCTCTCACGCCTCCATATCCGTGAATATTTCGCCCTCGTCCTCTCCATTATTCTCATCATCCTCGAGTCCTTCATCGCCGTCATCACAGTCGCTCTCCCGACACCCATCATAAATGTCTGCTATCGACTTACGCGCCGCTTATGGAATCAGCTGTCGTCTCCCTCATCAAAGAGGTCGCGCCAGAAGAATAAAGGCGTATGGACTGCTATCGCAAATGCAGGTGACTTCACCGAACTCTGCGAGCTCTACGGATACTACTGCGAGGAGCACATTGTGCAAACAGGAGATGGCTACTTACTTGGCCTGCACCGGTTGGGATGGAGACCTGGCGAAGAAGGAAGTAGGGTAAACGGAGGGAGCGATGGCGGTATCAAGAAAAAGGTCGTCTATCTCCACCATGGCCTGATGATGAACAGCGAGGTCTGGGTCTGCCTGACGGAGCGAGAGCGATGCTTGCCCTTCCAGTTGGTCGAAAGAGGCTACGATGTCTGGCTTGGCAACAATCGAGGCAACAAGTACTCCAAGAAGAGCGTCCACACTGCCCCAACATCGAGTAGCTTTTGGAACTTCAGTATGGATCAATTTGCTTTCCACGATATTCCAGATTCGATTGCGTATATTCTGCAGACCACCCATCAGCCGTCCTTGTCATATATTGGATTCTCGCAGGGCACTGCTCAGGCTTTTGCAACTCTTTCTATACATCCCACGTTGAACGAAAAAGTCGACCTTTTCATCGCCTTAGCTCCGGCGATGTCGCCCAAGGGTGTCGCGTCGGGCATTGTCGATTCATTCGTAAAGGCATCGCCGGATATTCTCTACCTCGCATTCGGACGAAAAACGATCCTGCCTTCAGCAACGATGTGGCAGTCGATTCTGTACCCTCCCATTTTTGTTCGCCTCATCGACACTTCGTTACGATTCCTCTTCAACTGGAGCGGTGCTAATATTTCACCACATCAAAAGCTTGCCGCATACCCACACTTGTATTCATACACATCTACCAAGAGCGTCGTGCATTGGTTCCAAATCATTCGCAATGGCGTATTCCAGATGTACGACGATGAAGCACCTAACCCAATCATTTCGAACCGATCAAAGTACTATAAGGTTGCCAAATTCCCAACAAAAAATATCAAAACCCCTATCGTCCTTGTCTACGGTGGCTCAGACAGCCTAGTCGACATCAATGTCATGATGAAGGAACTACCCCGCCATACGATCGCGAAAGAGATACCGCACTATGAGCATCTTGACTTTCTGTGGGCTCAGTCCGTTGACGAGCTAGTTTTCCCCCACGTCTATCACGCCTTAGAAGAATATGCCGGGGCCGATGGCAACAATAAGAAGCAAAATAGATGGCGCTCGCCAGCACGGTACCGTGGCCTTTTACCTGGAGCAGATATTACTCCTGGTCAAGACGATGATGAGAGCTCCTCAAGCCCTGCGGCTTTCCAAACGAGGAAAGTGTCACAAAACACGAGGAGGGCGAACTACAAAGATAATGCACAGGCAGATGATGTCTCCCCGCATTCGCAGTCACCGAGAACGTCGCGACTCCCACAGCCAAAATCTCACAGCACACCAGTCACTGACAGACATCAATCAGCACAAACCCCAGATACCCGCCCAAAAATTAATGTACGCTTCTCTGCCAATACCGC
Organism: Phaeosphaeriaceae sp. PMI808; assembly: GCA_021365335.1. Classification (NCBI taxonomy): domain Eukaryota; kingdom Fungi; phylum Ascomycota; class Dothideomycetes; order Pleosporales; family Phaeosphaeriaceae; species Phaeosphaeriaceae sp. PMI808. The sequence goes on from JAJTIZ010000048.1 coordinate 122,077, forward strand.
CGACTCCCCAGCACCATCACTAGACGCCTCACAACTTACAGTCCAGACCTCCACCTCCCGCCCAGAAGGCTGGTGGTCATCCGACGAAGTCGCTGACACAGAACACTTCCGACCATTCACGCCCAAGTCTCCACCCTTCCGCCAAAGAAGCCCCAGCCGAGCCAGCTTAGATAGCCAGCGCAGCACAGGCTCGAGGATAGGAGGAAGATTTGGCGAGAAGGGGATTAGTTTGGGTGTTGCGAAGGCCATTAGCGGGCTTGTGGATGGCGAGGGCCATGGCGAGGCGAGCGGGATTAGAAGTGACGGCGATAGACTGTTAGAGACCAGTGTGGAAGATAAGAAGAGGAAGAAGAAGAAGGCGGTGAGGAAGAAAGGGGTGTACGGGACTCCAGTTGCAAATTAGATGGGAGTTACTATACGGGTTAAAATTTGCTATTGTATTCGCTTGAATTGATATAGCTCACAGATAGAGATGCGTTCCGTTTTTTTTTCATCAGTACGCTCGATCGTAAATTGAGCATGTGCATTTTTGCACTTAATATATTTGATCAATCTTTTCTGTCCTTTGCACTTGGTTACTAAATTTGTTCAAGACGATGCGAACAAGCAAAAAGTTTTGACAATGCCAGTCTTCATCAAGAGAACAGCCTTCTTCTAGACTATAATATAACTCCCAACACCATCTCAACACATCGCCGGAACAGCAACCAAATTACTCGTCCTCAAAATCCTCTGCCTCCCCAGATCCCCCCCAACGGATCCGCCACCCCATCCACCTGCCCATACAACTCCACAGCAAGCACACTCAACCCCGCCCCCCTCCCCACCCCATACGCCCCCAAAACAACATCCACATTCTCCCTCGCAAAAAAACCCCTCGCACTCCCCACCACGCCCCCCTTCTTCCCCTCCCTCCCAACAACCCCCTTCACCCTTCCAACAAGCACATTCCGCCTCTCCACCCCCCCATCAACCTGCGCAACCTGCGCATACAAAACAAACCACATCTCCGTGCCCACGCGCTGCACTGCTGCCTGCCGCCCATTCACAAGTGGCTGTGCTAGCGGAGCGGAAACACGCACGCCGACGTGGTCCCGGCTCAGCGAGCATGTAAGTTGCGGCACGGGGTGTTGGACGCCGGCGACGCGGAGGGGCGGCCCGAAGCGCGATTGTGCGGTACACCAGGATTTGTCTGCGCGGCCTGTGCGGAATTCGTAGGTCCAGAGGCCGAAGAGGGAGAGGGTGTCGGGGCGCGTGTCGGGTGGGAGGGGCAGGCCCCAGTGGAGGGGGGAGGATGTTGGGATGAGTTGTTGCATGGCGGTTAGGCCGTTGTAGTCTGTGCTTTGCTTGGGGATGATGATGCGGATTGGTTCTGGGTCGAGGGGGAGCGGGGGGTCGGGGGTGTCGTTTTGGGGGAGGGGGGTTGCGGGCCTGTGAGGAGGGGGTCTGGGGCGTAGTGGAGGACTCGGGCGAAGTAGGTGTATGAGGGGTCTGAGGGGGGTGTGGAGAATGATAGCCAGAGGATTTGTTGGCGGGGGGATGTACTGCTGTATGTTTCGTCGTGTGTGTAGGGGCTCATGGCAAGGCCGACGGATGTTAGGTCGCAGAGTTGGGTTGGAGGGGTGGTGCTTGGGAGACGGATGGATAGGGAAAGGGGTGGATCGGATGTAGGTTGAGTGGTGCCTAGGAAGGTAGTGCTGATATCGTACTTGAGGTTCAATTCGTTTGCTCGTTGTCCAGCATCGGGTCGCGGGTCAACGACATCTATGATGACAATACTACTCCGGGATCGATCGGGTATACCAGCGAGTGCGTCCTCATTGATAGCTTGAACAGGCGCTACTGAAAGAATGAACTTTCCGTCTCTTTTGACTTGTATTCCATTCAAGGGAAAACCATCCCATGTCCAGTCTCGTTTTAGCTCTAGTCGAATCACGACAATCCAGCGCAAAGCCAAATCTGCATGGGATGTAAAAGTCAAACTGCCACGATCCGGCCCTATCAAATGCAATAAAGAACTTGCACACGCGAACACAACGCGCTTTCCAGAAAGGCCCTTCAGCTTAGGCCCGAGACTTCGCAAGCCAATAGCTTCAGCAACCCGAGATGTTGTGTCCAGTTGCGGTTGAAGGTACAATCCGTTGAGGGTAAAGCTATCATCGTTGACCGCGAAAAGATCAATTTCCTTTGCCGAGTTCTTGCGGAGCGGTACGACGAGCTGTGGACCTCTGCGGACATCTTCAGCGCCAAAGTAAGGCTTGTCTGCATCTGGTTCTTCGCGGCATAGTGCGTTGACCCTCAAACGTAGGGTGCGCTCTGTTGGCAATAGCAATGGTCCAGATGTTGCTGCGCTATTCCAAGTGACCGGCGGTTCCCATATGTTGGGCGCGTCTTGCCAATCCAACGCAACCTTAACTGAGGCTTTCAAGTCCGTTGGCAGCATCCGTGTCGTAGTGTAAAGTTTCAAGTATGGGCCATCTTCTGCTAGGGGATCTTGAGGAGCTGTTTGTACCAGCACTGTAATCTCTACCATCTTTACGTCTGGGTCTGGCAGGTTCGGTTCACTCACTGCGTTCCTATATCTAGGATCTTTTGGAAGTCTTGAGATCTCCTCTGCCTGGGCCTTCAACTCTTCCATGGCATTTGGGTAGCCTGCGTATAGAATGGCAGGATAGGCCATTGGTGGGCGTTTAAACTCCAAACTTAGTACTTCGGCACTGTTTTCTGCACCCGGCTCGTCCTTGAGTGATGGCGTTTTCCCTACCAGAACAGGAGCTAGCGGCTTGATCCAACGCGAGAACATGACAGTTGAAATTGGACTTGGTCCAAGTAAGCTTGTTGGAGAGTTGAAATCTGGACCGCCCCCAGTTTGATCCATTAATCGTACACGAAACCGATATTTGCGTCCATACCGCAGCTGCAGGGCTGGATTACTGGTTCCTCTGGTGACTCTTTCATCAGTCGACTTGGGCCTTCCCACGATCATTGAAGCATCTTCGTCCACCCCCACCAAAGATGACTGTCCAATTGGTGAAGTACATGGGAAGCCAGTATTCTCGTTGGTCCACGGCAGGGAGTAGCGATTTAGCGGGATGGACCTCCACTCCTAACTCATATGTGATACTTCCCATCGTGGTATCCTTGACGCCGTACTTCCCTTCTGCCCTTGATAAGGAAAACCAATTACTAGTGCCAACTTCCTGGACATCTACTCGGTAGCCACGTACACCGAGAGGAAAGTCGTCATACTGCTTTTTCTGAGGGTCCATTAGCCGGTCGGCCCACACAGTAACTTGCTCGTCATCCCAACCAAGTCTTATACCAATGTCCCTTGAAGGGCGGTCATTGTTAGGTTTTTCAGTGAGATAAGCACCATTTGTTGGTTGAAAGCTATGGACAGCTTTAGCCCAACCGTCATGGTAGTTGTCTGCTTCTTTCATCACAACATCTAAAGGAACGGCAGTGGCTATTTTGCTTACGCCAAATAGCACAGCACTAAATAGCGACCCTGAAGAAGTTCTGGGTAGGATTCGCGCAGCAAAAGTTTTGAGTCTTGAAGTATCGCTGATACCAATCGTAGTAGCAGTTTCGCTGTCCAACTCGAACCAAACATAGGCTCCTTCTACAAGTTTCGAAGCTGGCACATCGATAGTGCACGTTCGAATAAATCCTGACAGTGCAGCAAAATCTGGTATTCTCAATATCGAAGCGATGAGCTCTCCCCAGGATGGAGCAAACTTCTTCAGTTCGGGAAATGTGACTGGCCCTGGCTTGACTTTCTTCATGGCACAAGAATACGTCTCATCCGTGGAGAAGAGGCTATTGCCACTCGGTGTGTATTGCGTTGCATCGCGATAAGAGCCTGGTAGATGTTTTCGCACTAGGATTCGCTCTGCATTACTTGGGTTTCGTGCGCGCTTATCTGGAGTGGGATTTGGGTTGATGACACCACCAAAGCTCGCCGTCAGTGTCTTAAAGACGGTAGCATATGAGGGATCGTTCGCAAGAGTTATTGTCTGCGCGGCCTCACCAGATCCAAGGATGGGATATTCACGAAGCCCTGCTTGGACGCGTGGAATGAATTTGAATGTAACGTTGGGGAAAAATGCGGGGGATGTCGGATTAGTGATAGCGTAGGGCACGATGAAGGAGTCTCTTGGTATCAACAAAAGCCGAATAGATAGCTTCGTAGATGAAGCGTTCCAGGATTGCAAAAATGGCAGTACCAACAACTTCGTTGCGTCTTCCGCCATAGTTACAGCGTTTGGTCCTCTCCACGAAAAAGTCAATCCTATTCTGTGTAATTATAAGGAATACTTTTCGAGCATTGCTCAGCCCCAGGGTCTCATGTTCTCTCTTCTTCATTCTGCCGAAGCGTGATATTGCCGCTCGCTCCTGTGCTTGGCTGCAGAATAAGCTGAAGGAGCTGAAGTAAAGCCAAGCCCATAGTTTCTGATGAACGAAGCCACATCTGCAGCTACGTCTAGATTACTTGATTTCCTTTTGTATAAATCAAGATCACAAGCCTGCATATGCGGGCAATACGACCAAAGCGAACGGACAAATTGTAAGCTTGGCTGTTCGAGGGTAATGGAATGAGTTGGTTCCATGTAAATATTGAGATATGCGCTTGGCTGAAAAAATTAGAACGACATGAATGATCAAGAAGGGGGAAGCCGTGATCGCAAGATCGGAGTGGATGCATCGTGATGGAGGTTCGCAGGACGCCTACACACGGGCCGATTGGTGATCGGTCCAATAACAACGCGAACGCGACACGAACTTTCCTACTTCTACCTATCCGTGATTAATCACGAAGACTACATAGTACACATCGGTAAAATGGATTGTCCAATGAGTATGAAAAACATACTACTTTCTAAACATGCGAATACCACTAGTCTAGGCTCGAGGTTTGTAACAGTCTCTATCACCTGCACCCACTTCCAAACGCTGGCTATCGACCTATCTCCAGCGCACAATACCATCCACAGGTCGATTTGAACTGCCCACAATAAAAATTGGAGAAATAGGGGCCATTTTGAACATATTTTGCGGCTCTCCTCCATTGAACGATACCCATCCCTCAAAGCATGGGAATCCATCCACTGATCCAACAAATCTTACATATTTTCTCGCCCTGTCGATTTGAAATGTGCCAGTAAAGTCGATATCTGGAGAGCCAGTGAGTAGTGGAAGATTAGCTGCGGCCAAGCAGTCTACTTGAACAAGGCTTCCGTTGGGATTGCCTGCCGGGGCAGGGGCTGTACGAAAGTTGGAGAAGCTACAACGGCTTTTCGGCGCTGTATCTTCACCAATAACTACTCCAGATGCAGGATCGATTTCGGTAGACTTTCCACACTTGATGTCCTCTGGGCCCGATTGCATTGTAGGGTTTGGGGTGTCTAATCCAGCAAAATTTACCGCCATGTGGATTCTAGCTGAGGCAGTGGAATCGTTTGAGTAACCTCGATGATCTCCTAGAAAACATCTCTTGAAATTTGGTGGAACCGGCCAAGGTATTGTAATCATACTATTACCTGCTGAAGCTCCAGGCGCAGGCTTTACGTCCGTTGACAACGATGGATCCGGAATGAAAGCATTTATCCAGAAGCGCACAGTCTGAAGTCCTGCGGGAGGAGGCGGTGCTGGTGTAATAATACCGTGGAGTATGCAGATGTCGACATCTAGTACTCCAATCGTGTCTTGCCCGACGATTCCATCAATTGCTATTCCCCACTTGCTCTGGATCTGGGTCACGGCTGTATGCGTTTGTCCCCCAAAAGAACCATCTGCACCTGCTGCCATAGCGAACCCAAGCTCAATCAGTGCCTTTTGGATGAGTTTGACCGCATCGCCTGAGCTTCCGCGCTTCAGCGTTCCTTGACCATTGGCAATTTGCACGAGGGTGACATTGGCTACGAATGGTGGGTACTTGAGAAAAGACATTTTTCGTTTGCCGTATCGGCAGGAAACAAGAGGTCAGTCCGCAATTGGGTATTTTTTATATTACATATGCGCACCTTTCCTGTGTATAGGCTATATAGCTTTCCGGTCAGCTGCCGGACCTGTGTTGCGATGCGTACATGAGTCCAGCCCATGTTCGCCGCAGCTTCAGCTTTGCGCCACATTCTTGGTAGGGCATAAGCTCGGCCACCCTTTACACCATCTCGCTCCGCAAAGGTAACACTCGCTATACCCTGCTTGCATAGCTTGAAAAGCCATTACCAATGGTCTAGGGAACCTGAAAGCATGAGAAAACTTTACATTTTGCGCTATGAAGTCACTCCCCGGTCCCATCGAACACATCCATTGTTAGGACGAACTGGGCCTGTGTAACATGGCCTTCACAACCCACAGGTTGGATCTTGCTTGCTACATTGTCGCCAGTGCGTTTGAATTTGACGATAATAACTTGAAGCTCTTTCATTGTGTGTCGATTTTTCGGTTCAACAGCTACCTCGGAGTTTGTTTGTAGAACCGCTCACCGAACAATTCAGATTTGCCTACCAGTGGGCCTTCTCGAAATTAATCACATGCCCCAGAGAAAATGGCCGTAGATTGGAACTATGGCCGACGGCAAGTGGCCATCCTGACCCACGATCTTCGTCCTTCCCCCACAACGTCGGAAGACTGGCTTATCGCAGCAAGGAAAGATGTCGCGATCGCCATTATGGCAGGTGAAACATGCTGGAGTCAATCGGTCATCGATCAGTACAATTTAAATCCTGCACTCTCAGACATGGACCAATACGACAAACTAAAGCCTACTGCCAACCCTATTGCCCATCTACGAGTCTTTCGACGCACAATTGGCCTACCCTCGACATGGACCCAGGAGCGGCCAACTTTGTCACATGGCCCGTTCCTTGACTTATTTGATCGACAGGTGTATTTAGATGTGTTTTCCCCTTTGACGGCAACGGCGCACCTTTTTGTTCCTGACGACCCATATATGTACCTTGCAGCACCACTAACAGGATCGGCCATGTATCAGCAAATGTACGGGGCGGGAAAAGTTTGGATTGCGGCTGCATGGTTCACTAGACAGGCAGATCCCAGGGATCAGGCATCAGCAGACTCCTTCTTTGCATTGGAATTTACCAGTGCAATTACGTTATCTCAACCAGTTACGCCCGCTGTAAGGCAGATAACTCTGAAACTTGATCCTACCAAATCAGTGTCGAAATTATTTGGCATCACCCCAATAGCTGAGGTTCAGTTCCAATTTTATTTTGCAACCAAGTCTAGCAGAATGTCCTTCCACAACGGGGGCCAAATCTCAATTATGGGGTCTGTAATCAATCTTGGTTATAGACAGGAAGTCAAATATGACCAATCCTCCATCCGGTTTGGTTTGACCTTGGACAACTCTGCTTTGAAACTAGAACCGCTTTCTGCCCTCGCCGATATCACAGGAACCTCCGAAGTCCTCAAGGCTATGTGGAGTTTTCCCATACAATATGTGAAGGAAAAGCGATTGTATCAGCCTCAATCGCCAATGTTCTGGCTCGCGCTTGGGGGCGGTCTGAAATTTGACATCAAAGGCGATGCGTATCCCATCCTGTTAGGGGAGTGTCTCATGACTTTAGCACCCAAAAAGCTTGTTATCGAGGGTACAAAAGGCCTTCGAACATCGCAAGATTCGAAGCAAATATTTTTGGGGGGAGCAAGTATGATCTACCAGGACAGTGTCGGTTCAATATCGATCAACTCCCCAAATAAAAGGAATAGTGATGGTGGCGAGGCGCTGATATACTCGTATATAGCTCTTGCAGATGGGATGGAGCGTTTCACGATCAACATGAATCTGAAAGTCACGTTTGATCAGCCACGAACCGTTAACAACGAAAGGGTTCCTGTTGAGTCCATAACATTTTCTGACAACCGCCGCAACAAAGTTTCATGGATTCGGGATAGCCAATTGGGCGAAGTGTCGATGAACATTGATCTTGCTACCATGGAGTATAGCACGGTATCTTATGCGCTGAAGAATTTACTGATGAAAGCAAGTGTTCCTAATACTGTTGAAATACATGGGAAATACCAACAGGGCAAAATAGTCACTGGAAAAGCGTGCTCAATCTCGTATCTAAGATACACGCTGCCGATATTGCCAGATCCGTACGTAACAAATTTTGGTATCGGCATCGATTATGCAGCAGAGAAACAAGGATTAGGGGGTCACATTCTAATGTCTTCGTCATGGACACAGGATACAAGGTCTTCACTTGATGTACAACTCTTAAGCTCGAAATTGACCGACGCGCCGGTGATTGAACGTAGCAGAGAGGACGACCCACAATTCGCAGACAAGCGACTGATGTACTATGACGAGAAATTTCTTATTGAGAAAGGCTACAACAACGGTTTACTCCCAGACGTCGGGGTTGGTTCCATCTTCCACCCTCAAAATCGATCGATCCAAAGGTCGTACAACCATCCCCCAACACTATTAGATGTTTCTTCGAATGGTTCACAGTTTGGTGTGGTTTTTTCTACACAAGTTCCTATCCAGTCTGCCGCGCCTTCGCCATTACTTTCAACCGTTCAAACTTTCCGCCCGGAGGATTTTCGGATTAACAGCTTGATGGTACACGGCACAACTAAGACAGTCCGCGTTATGGCCCTTCCGGCAACGCAATGGGAACCACTCGTTGTAGAGGGCAAGGAGTCACCACTTTCTCTTGAATATTCGGGACCCTCGACTCAGATCGCTTTGAAGAAAGACACGCCGACGGTGACGCTAGTGCCCGTTGCGCCGAGTGGCGCCATCGATACGTTACTTGGTACTTATCATGGGCAAGATATTGCACAACTTGCAACTCGTTTCACACTTCCGTTTGGTATGTTGAATCTTGCTTCTTTAATAAGAATTTTTTTCTGGTTGTGGATGAAAAAAAAAGTAGGTGCTTCAAATGCGCCAACACAACACGGGGCGGCTTTGCTGCAACATTTATTACATTTGATTATGACTTTCTAACAGTATTTATAGGAATGGTTGCGACCGCATTGCTTCCGAACAAACCTGGTCTATTCTTCCCCGGCAAGGTTGAAAAGGCGAATTTCCAATTCACTCATGGAGACCCGCAGACGAAACTGGAGTCACAATTTTTCAAACCCCAGGACCAGCTGAGTTTTGCTGCCCCTAGAAGATTACAACTCTTCCCACCTAACCCTGGACCCTCTACAAGTCCATCCTTCCAGGGTATTACAACATTGACCAAATTCAAACCAGGAACAACAGCTGCCCAGACTGGACAGGCTGATATCATCGAAAATGCCGCGGATGCTTTCTTGAACGACATGGCAAATAAGGTCCCACTAACAAGTTTCAACTTATCTGGGTATGGCAGCTCAATATTCAGCGATTGGCGCACAGTATCAGCAGCGGATACGGGCATTAGCAAGGTTCTCATAAATATATTGAACGGCCGCACTTCCCGTGAAATCATCGTTTTAGATTCAATCATGGCGCCATTCGCAGTCAAAGTGCAGAAAACGGTCGATATCAAGCGGCTCGACAACGGCACGATTGTTCGACGTATATCAGACTGGCAAGCCCTCTCCGAGGGACGTTACCAGTACAAAAATCCTGAAATCGTCACTCACATGGGTGTTATTAGAGGCGTCACAGACGTCCGAAACATCCGAGCAACGGCGATTCCAACCGCAGTTCCCCTGACAGACCCAAGTACCGAGGTTGTCCTCACAAAATTTGATTGCGTCCTGAGGATAGAGGATGGTGGCCAAGTGCGACAAGTCCCTACGAGAGACCTGGATGGGTGTATCATTATTACTCCGTTAGCTCTTGATGGGACTAAAGGGAAGAAAAACTACGCAACAATTCTTGACAGCCTGGAACTTGGTGGTAAGACGGTAGATATCAACATACAGATTGGTACCTCTGGTCAGCGAACAAGAATCACTTCTCTAGGATTTAAGCCAACGAGCGACTCGCCGGATATTCCAAGGAACGTGGTCGCAGCAGCATGGGGATCTCCTATCTTCGAGGGCGGTGGGCAATGGTCATTTGCGAAGATGGCGCAAGACAGCTTACCAGAGCTCGTGGATGCGGCTAAGGGAGTGCCATTAGTGAGGAACGTTATGCACAATGTCGCAGATCCAAGAACAGTGGATGCACCATTTGAATTCAAAGACCCAGAACAACTTCTCAAGGACGCACCCGAGGCTCTTTACGGTATTGTTCATGGCGCTGCATCTCATCGCGTGCTTTTCAGGAATCCCAAAATTCCCTTCGTTGACGGGATCAAAGAAATTGTCCCTAGCGAGGTTTTCGTCGCTGACTCCTTTTCTCTTGGAAAGTCCACGGGGGTATTTCCTGCTCTGCGAGATTGCTTAATGGTCACCCCTGACGCAAAAAATGATATCAAACAAGCACTACAAATCTTGGAAGGTGGATATGCATTTGAGCCGAAGAAGATAGTCGACAATGTCATTCAAGGTTTGGACTTGGATTTCCGGAAAGACTTCGAACGGACACTTACGGATAATGCGGGTGTGAAAACTGTTGTCCAAACCTATTCAGGTATCAAGGGTGCTGCGGATGATGTGAAGTCGACGATGAATCTGGCCATCAACACTGCACAAAACATCTCGAAAATGAACATAAACAATATCAACCTTATTACGAGCACTGTGTCAGATACTGCGCAGAAGGCCTCGACACTCGTAGGAAGGCTGAATAGCGACGTCAATAAGCTAGGTGGCCTTCTCGGAAAAGATCTCCACCTCCCAGATTTGCCGGATACTGATCCAGCCAAGCTACTTGCGTCCCCTATCCATACATTCGGGCCTGCCCTCGCCCAAATCCAGAAGGTCATTTCCTTCCTAGAAAGCCTCAAATTCCTACCTCACTTCAAGGTCTCCGTGACCAACGAATGGGCCATGATGATGAGCACTTCTATGAATCGCGAAGACCTCCTGAAAAAGATCCCAGCGCCGTCTCGACCAATAGTCGAAAAGTTCCTCGAGTCCTTTGACTTCAGTCTTGCCTCGCGAACATCCCTGAGCTCTTTCCTACTCACTCTCCACGTGGGTGTTACCATCAAAATACCCACTGGCTTCCCGCCAATCGTTGCCCTAGCCAAAGGCGCCTTCGATGTCGCTCTTGGAACAGGTGGCATCGAACTGAAACTCGATCTTGGTTTTGGCGTTGGGGTGGATTTCAGTCTCGGCCCATTCCACGTCAGCGCAAGCTACACGCAGTCACAGACCATCATCTTCCACACTGATCATTGGGGCGTTGGCATAACGGCTTGCATGAGAGCACATATTGACTTGGTAATTGCTTCTGCAGACTTGTACCTAGAGGCTAGCTTGCTTCTCGTAGGAGGAGAGTGCAATAAGGCTATCCACGATAAACCTGGCGCCGAGCATGATCAAACTACTATCTGGGGATTTGCGAAGGTTCGTGTTGCTGTTCATGTTAGTATCTTCTTGATTTGTAATATCTCGGTTGATGAAGAGGCACATTGGGAGAACAACTTTAACGGCGGGCCATGTCTTCTTCAGGATATGAGTGATCTTCCTCGATAGCTCTTTTGAGTTTGTGGTCCGAGAAATTCCGTTTTGTATGCAGAAAACGCTCTTTGCAACTACTGTGATTGGCTGCAAGCATTTCTCCAGGATACAAGTCATAATTGTGATGACATCCCAAACACAAATTGTTCATAATAATAGTCTCTGTTTCGCTAGGAGCCTGGGTAAAATCTTGTGCATTTATAGTTTCTTTCCGTATACACCTAAAGCAAACGATATGTAATGGACGTAGGTTTATGTGATGCCAGTAAATGCGATTCGCGTTGCCGCTTTATGAACGTCACATCGCCATGCATATGATTGAATGAATATAGTCAACCGCGACATAGATAGAAAAAAATCTCGACAAACATCCTCTTCGTAATTCTCAACCGACTCAAAGCCCTTTGATCTTCTCTTCAAGAGCACGTTTGATAGCTAAAGTTTAGTCAGTATGCAGTCATGATATATTTAACGAGTAGAAACATACCATTGCAACTATCGTTAGCATCTCCAAACAACATCTTTGTATTCTCCATATAGAACATCGGATTCGGCACATCTGCGTACCCGCTGGCCATACCTCTCTTCATAATGACAACGTGCTTACTCTTCCACGCATGCAGAACAGGCATCCCTGCTATTGCACTGCCTGGCTCTAGTGCAATTGGGTTGACCGTATCGTTTGCACCAATAACGAGGGTAACATCTGTGTCAGAGAAATCGTCGTTAATCTCGTCCATCTCCAGCACGATGTCATACGGAACTGAGGCTTCGGCTAGAAGCACGTTGCACTGGCCTGGCATGCGGCCTGCGACGGGGTGAATCGCAAAGCGCACGTTTATGCCTTTGGAGCGAAGGGTATTGACGAAGTCAGAGATGGCATATTGGGCTTTCGCCACGGCCATGCCATACCCAACGACCTGGGTAAGGTTAGCAGATTGTGTTTGAAGTGGCATGGGCTTAACTTACAATAATCACATTCTCGGCATTAACCAATGCGTCCGCTGTTTCATCAGATGTAGTCTTTGTGACTTCTCCTTGTATTTCTGTTTGGGCCTGTGCAGTTGGCGCGATGCCGCCGAAGAGAACATTTGTCAATGATCTGTTCATCGCGACGCACATGATGTATGAAAGAATGGAACCTGAGACGCCGATAAGAGCACCGATCGTTGTTAGTAGCGAGTTGTCCAGCATGAAGCCTTCGGCTACCAAGGCGAATCCAGAATAAGCATTCAGCACGGTGATGACGACAGGCATATCTGCCCCGCCAATAGCTGCTGTTGTAGTAAACCCTTTGATAAAACTCAGGGCAGCATTGCCACATAAACAAGCTGCACCGATCAAAGGTGCGCCGGGCGCCCATGCTAGGAAAGCTCCTAAAGTGGCAACGTTCGCGCCAAGGAGCGTGCTATTGATTAGATGGCGTCCAGGTAGATTTATGGGCCGAGAAGACATCTTGGCGGCTAGTTTTAGGAAGGCAACGATACTTCCAGTGAATGTAACTCCACCAATGAGGACACCGAGGTATGCGCTAACCATGTGAAGTGTGGTGATATCGGCACCTTCGTGACCCAGGACGCTGCCGATGCTAGTAAGAACTGCTGCAAGACCGACGACGGAATGCAAAGCAGCGACAGTTTGCGGAAGTCCAGTTGGAGTAATGCGTCTGCCGATGACCATACCAACCACACTTCCGAGAGTTGCAAGTCCAGCAAATTGTGTAAGAGTTTCCGTCGAAAGTCCGACTGCAGCTAGGGACGCGAGTATTCCCGAGAAAACACCCAATATACCGAGAAGATTACCGCGTCGTGCCGTGGTTTGAGACGCAAGGCCAGATAGCGAGGTCATGCAAAGAACACTACTGACGAGGTAACCAGCTTGAACCAATCCTGCCATACCAGTAGACGCAGCAAAGATGTACCCGCCTCCAAACAACGCAGCTGGGATCGCGTATAACCACGGATATTCTTTAGGATCTGTAGGCCGCCTGAACATGTCCAACATGCGTTTAGTAATGACGAATCCTCCAGAGACGTTGACGAAAGCAAGCAAGACAGACAAGGCACCGAGAGTTTGAGGAATGGTTTCTGGGAAATAGCCACCACCCATGACATACAGGCCTCCAATACCGACCATACCGGAGATAGCATTGGTCACACTCATCAAAGGCGAATGCAGTGCAGGTGCAACACCCCATACTACACGATACCCGATCAAACTTGCAAGAGCGAACGTAAATGCGTTGCCCATGAATAGTGGTCCTGTAAACTTGCCAAGAGCTAGGGCCGTAGTCATTCCTGCAGTAACTCCTGCAACTTGACGAGACTGGCTCTGCCAAGGCGTGAGCGCGACGATGTTAGCGACTTGATCCGCAGGCGATGGTGATGGCTTGGCTTGAGCGGGTGGGGGTGCTGGTCGTGGAGCCGGGGGCAGAATTTGGCCATCGTAGGTAACGATCGCTCCGCGCGTGACTTCATCTGTAAGGTCGACATCGTAGTACTTTTCCCTTTTATCCTGGGGTACTAGAGAGAGAAGGAATTTAGTGACATTGTTGGAGTAGAGAGTCGATGATTGAGTTGGTAGACGTGATGGAAGGTCAGTATAACCTGTACAATTTATTAGCTTGAAGACCATCAGTGTTTGAAATGTACTTACCGATAACAGAAACACCGTTGTACTTTTCCAGTTTACCCGGAACAGTCGCTTCACAATTACCGCCAGCCTCGGCTGCAAGATCAACGACCACTGAACCCGGTTTCATGGCGCCTAGCATGGCTTTAGTGATGAGCTTTGGTGCCGGTTTCCCGGGGATCAAAGCTGTAGTAATGACAATGTCGACTTCTCGGCATTGTTCGTAAAACAGTTTCATCTCAGCCTCGATGAATTCTTTCGACATCACTTTGGCGTAGCCACCAGCTCCGGATCCATCCTCACTGACGCCAGTCACCTCGATGAATTCGGCTCCTAGGGACTGTACCTGCTCTCGAGCAGCAGAGCGTGTATCAAAGCCTGCAGATGAATAAAATTAGACGATGTTTTCCATGCATTTTAATCTTACTCACCGCGCACAATGGCTCCCATTCGCCGGGCCTGTTTGGAACCGTCAGTAAAAAGTTGGCATAGCTCATAAGTGAATTCCTTACTGTAGCGATAGCACTCAAGCCTGCCACGCCGGCACCGATAACGAGTACCTTACAAGGTGGAATCTATGACACAAGTCAGATTTTTAATAGAAATTCTGATCTTGGATGATTAATTACCTTTCCGGCAGCAGTCACCTGACCCGTGAGGAACCGACCAAATGTATTTGATGCTTCTAAAACAGCTTTGTAACCAGCAATGTTTGCCATGGAACTAGAAATTTGTCAATTTTGCCCAATTCCACACTGTAATTGTAGCTTACCTCAAGGCATCAAAGACCTGAGCTCGAGAAATACGGGGTACCATATCCATAGCAAAAGCAGTCGCCTTCCGGGAAGCAATCCTATCAATAACAGGCTTGTTCTGGACAGGATAAAGGAAAGAAATCACGGTGGCGCCCTCACGGATGGCATCCACTTCAGTCTCCGCTCCATCGATGCTAAGTGCTCGAACTTTGAGCAAAATATCACTTTCCGAGAAGACATTCCTGCGGTCAACGGTCTTGGCACCAGCCTGTTCGTACGCCTCATCTGTGAATTGGGCCTCGACACCAGCACCGCGCTCGATCAAGATTCTCGAGAAACCTTTCTTGAGAAGCAGTGCCACATTTTGAGGTGTGATGGCTACGCGACGTTCGCCAGGGTAACTCTCCTTGGGAACACCAATAGTCAGGGTGCTGTACTTTCCAGACGAGAAAGGGGGACTAGTTGGGAGCTCTGCAGCATCATCGCGCGGCTCCGCAGACGCATGAGAAGCAAATCGGGCGACTGCAGTAGTTTGTGGAACACGTTTCTGCAGGTACAAAGACCGTGGACGGGTGAGGCTCCGGACACCCGTACTTGGTTGCTGAGACTTGACGTTATTCGAATGGAAGTCTCGTTGGGACGCTGATCCGCATCCCGAACCAGATCGGATGGCGAATAACACAGACGAAGACAAGTTGAAACTAGCTATGGTACCCCGCGGCGGTCGAGAGGCAAGGGCCCTGTAGCCGACGAGACAGTTGAGTGGGGAACTCATGTTGCTGTCTCAGAAATAAACGAGCAAAGGGAGCAGTTTGGAACCCGCATCTGCTGGCAACTGAATCTGGGAAAACAAGGCTAAGTCAGCGCTGAGAGGCTGACACTGTGAGAGAAGCACCGTTGGTGACACGGTATGCGAAGGTGGGTGGTACATAAAGGCGGTACCTTTGGGCCGCGTTGGCTGCTTTGCCTTTGGTGCCTTGTGTTTTGCCGATGGTGCGGCTTCCCCGCACTGCGAAACAACCCTACGCTTAAACCCCAGATTCGCTTGGGATGAACACTTGGTACGCGCCCGGGAGCTTACTTTCCGAGGATTTAACGTTACGGCCGCGGCTTTGTGATTATGAAAAGAGGTGGTTATGCTCTCTTCGCGTTTTTACCTTTTTTTTCGTGATCAACCTTTGCATCTACTCAATACAAGCAGTGCGACCTGGTTGGATAGCCACTTTCGTCGTAACGCGCGACCATCACACGCTGTGGGGCACAGCATCCCCAAGCTTCTGGTCTCCTTCCTTTTTGGACGGTCTTGCACTAGATGGTTGGCGATAGACAGCCAGCATGCCAGAATGAACATACACTCTCGGCGTAACCCCAAAAACTCTGTTGCTTTGTTTTAATTTATGCAAAGGTAACGCAGAGTTGTACTCGACAAAGGCATTGACACTGGACACAGTCAAAAGCGGTTCGTTTGCAGTGGCTAGCGTGAGGATACGTTACCTGAGATGTAAGAGACTCACGGGAAATGGCACAGTTCCTTATAAGAAAGAGGAGTTGTAGCCTCATTGTTTGGTGTTTGCCCTGGACAATTCTGAAAGATTCTCACTACACTCAACCCAAGAGTCTGAGATATTGGGTGCGCAAGTCTGTTGGTAACCGTAGACCATGTCAAACGTGTAGAAAAAGACGGTCATCCATTGTTCGATAGATGGAGAAAAGTGTAGACGGTGTCAGACCTGTCAATGATTTAATTCTCACAGGGGAAGGAAAGAGACAGATACAATCAACCTAAAGTGGACTCGTAGATCCCTGGAGCCCATGCACCAGCCACCTCGACTCCAGCCACACCAAATGTACTGCGTACTGCCCACCCGACCTATCCGGCCCTACCTAAAATTGCAGAATCAAGCTATTGAAATTGGCCAGGCCATGTCAAATAAAATGAAACTCCCTAAAATCAACAGGTGCGCGAAGGACCGCGTTCTGGTGGAAAATGCCAAGACACAGTGAACAAGGTACCAAAAGCTAACACGCTCACTCCTTATCTGCGATCCTATAGAAAAGCAATCTTAATGCATTCGCAAAGGGTTACGCAAGTAGACTTGGATGTGCGGGGTGCGGGGTGCTCTTGGAACCTGTAGATTCCAATGTCTTCTATGAATAGACACCAATTCGCTTGCAGTCACTGTTCATTTTCAACCTGCTCTACCGTGTCAGTGAATAGCGGTTCCTCAATGAACGGGCGACTTTAGTTTTAAGCTATTTAGTATACGATTTTTCAAGGAGCAAATAGGTAGTAATATTCGTTGTGCGTGCATGTCAGGCCATAAATTTTGGGCTTTGGATCTATTCGGAACTTTTTGGAGCGTATCACTGTACACAGTTCTCACACCTTTCCTGCAAATTTAAACTTTACGGCAGATTTAACTATTCATCTGAACATCATGATAACCACATCGAAATGTGCTAACGTCCAATCTAGATTCCCATGGGTGGAATCACTAGTCATGCAAGGTGTAATATATGTACTCGATTTGGAACGAAAACACGGGTTGTGGTGATTTCAGTGAACCCTACAACTCAAGTGGACATAGCTAATCCGCATAAGCAGGAGTCGTAAGAAGGCATAAGCGACCCAGTGAGAGAATAATCTTGAATTGATTTACATTATGGCATGCTATCTAACCAATAGATCAATTCCCATCTCAGGATTATCGATGGCTAGAGAACGACACTATTTTCTCACTTCGCTGGGGAGAAAACGCCGCGTGAACAACGCACCATTAGGTTTTAACTATCGTCCGGATCAAACCTGATACGAATCCGACGTCAAGAGCCCCTCTCTGTTTTTCTCTAGAGGCTTAATCAAATGACAAAAAGCGTATCTAAACATCCCAAGTTCCGCCAACTTTCTTCTCCATCTTCAACCCATTCACATCTCCCCCCTGCACTGCAAATACAAACTTCCTCAGAACCAACTCTCAACAACCACCATGCAGTTTCCAACTCTCTCTCTCTCTCTCTCGCGTTCTTCCCTCGTGGCAATGATAGCCCCCTGACTACCTCAGTCACCGGGAAATCGATCCAGCCGCATGGTACATCAAGCACATCGACGTCTAGGCCCAAAATGTTTACGACAGTCCGTACCCTCTATTCTCCACCCGCATTGAATTTTTTTTTTACCAACTGGCCTAATTGCTTCCGAGTCGCTGGGACCTGGGGACAACATGCAGAACCGTGGATGCGTTCTCTCAGGCACTTACTGTGGAGGCAATTGAAGACAACTCATATTCTGAATTGGAGATTTGCGACGGGGAATAGGATGTTTGTTGGGTAGTATAGTTTTGAAGGTGCGTGGTGGGAGGGCTACTAGGAATGGATTTGGGGTCTGTACTATGCATCTAGCTGTGGTGTTGGAATCGAGTTATTCGATTCCAAGTAAATGAACATGTACCGCCATAGGTATAAACAATAGAGTAACATTAGCTCGAAGGATGCACTCATTTTGGCTTTCAAGTTATTCATCGACCTCGCGTTCTTGCACGACGCCTGTATAACCTTGGGGGGTATAACGCTTAGAACCAACTTTGGGATGCAGCTTTTATATCCTTCATCTCGTGGGTGCTCTTTAGGGGCAGGAACTATTGCGGGTATTGCGCCTAGCACAATCAGCGACTGAGTCATTGGCAGACGACATATTCCATACTAGTTCGAGATATTCGCATCATCCAATCGTAGATCCCCACCGAGGCGGAACAGCAGCATTTCAACAGAAAATGCAAATAGCACGAAGCGGAAGAAAAAGGAGTCAGATATGTCATGTTTCAAACAAGCTAGCCTACAACAACAACACCAACAACAACTCGGCGTCAAGGAGTTGCTAGGCACGGTAAATAATCACAGAAGCTAAGCCCAGACAAGTAGAGAGTTGGACAGCCAAACATATCCGTACATTTACCACTGCGATCAAAGTTCAGACAGCATACTTATACTTACCTAGCCTAGCGTCATCAAATCTCAACTTTCTCATCACGCACATAACACACCGCTACCCCCCAAAAAAACACCTTCCATTCCTATGAGAGTTTTTTTTATTCTTCTAAATCTTCAGACTATACTATCCCTCTTAACATGACTCGATTCATGCTACATCCTCTCGACAACCCCCACGCCCAACACGCCCAACCCCGCCCTCAACACCTCCCTCGCACAGGCATACAACGCCAGCCTCGCGCCGCGGACCTTTTCCTCGCTGCCCACAACCTGCAAGTGGTCATAGCTGCTACTGAGGGCATGTGCCATTTTGAACAGATACGTCAGCACCGTGGTGGGCTCTTGGGTCTTGAGGGTGGTAAGGAATGTGTCGGGCCAGGCGGCGAGTTGGCGCACGAGGTCGATTGCTTGGGGCTCTGTTAGGGCGGTTAGGTCTGCGGTGGATGGGTTGGTGTCTGGGTGGGCGGCGAGGGCTTTGCGTTGGATGGAGCAGAGGCGTGCGTGGGCGTATTGGAGGTAGGGGCCTGTGTCGCCTTCGAAGGAGCACATGCGGGCCATGTCGAAGGTGTAGTTGTTTATGCGTTTGCCTTTCATGTCTTGGATCATGACGGCGGAGATTCCGAGCATGTCTGCTGTTTTTACTGGGTCGGCGACTTGGGCGTATTTTGTGGGGTTGGATTTCATCACGTCGTGCATGGTTTCGGCGACGTCGTGGAGGATGTCGTCGAGGAATTTTGCGGTGCCTTTGCGCGTGCTCATGCCGAGGACCATGCCGAAGTTGATGTGTTGGCATTTGTCGGCGATGTCTTTTCTGCCCATGAGTTCTTCGATTTTGAAGAGTTGGGCGAGGTGGAGGTCTTGTTGGGATGCTACGACGTAGATCATTTTGCTGTAGTGAATTAGTAGCATACGCCTAAATTAGAAAAGACACATGACTTACTCAAAATTGTACTTTTCGACACGCTGAAGGGCTTCGCCGATGTCTCGGGTGAGGTAGAGTGATGTGCCATCCTTCTTCTTCACAACCGCTTTCCCTAATTTTTTTGAGTACTTGGTGAGATCGACAATGACAGCACCGTCAGAGTCCTCGGTGACTTTCTTCTCCCACATGATCTTTGCGGCCAGGTCCATGTTCTCCTCCTTGACTTGCGACTCGCCGCTGTAGTCGTCGTAGTGAATGTTTAATCGGGCATATGTCTGCTTGTATTTCTCAATCGAGAGGTCCTACGTTGCATTAGTCTTGAACAACACACACGCTGTTAGTTTACTCACCCGGAAGCGCTTCCAAATACCAAGAGCCTTTGGCTCGCCATCAACCATACCCTTGAAATACTTCCTCGCCTGCTCATCAATACCCTCCGTCTCAATCTTCTGAATCTTAGCCTCCTGCTCCGCAGTATCCTTGCCCTCCTCCTTCAACTTGGCAACCTCAGCCTTCAACACCTTAACCTGCTCAGCCTCCTCGTGTTGAATACTGCTAACCTTGACATAAATATCGTACAAATGGCCAATAGGATTCTTAACAAGCTCTTCCTCGTTGCCAAAGAGATCGAAACCAATAGCCAACACACCATACTGCTTCCCCCAATCTCCAAGATAATTCATTCGAATAACCTCCCATCCCGCACCCTGATACAAATTCGCGAGGAACCCGCCAATAATCGTACTGCGCAAGTGGCCCGCATGAAACGGCTTAGCGATGTTCGGAGAGCTGAATTCAACAATCATCTTCTTGGGGCCAGACGCAGGATCGAGGGGATCCCGGAGACCGAGGTTTTTGTTGAAGCCGTAGCTAGAGCCAGCTTTGAGGACCATGGGAATGACGAGCGAGGTTAGAGGCTCTGGCTTGAAGAAGAAGCCCAGCGCTGTATTTGTGACGACTGGCTTTTGGACGAGAGGTGATTCAGGGAATTTATCGGCTAATTCTTGCGCCCAGGCTTTCATCTCGTCTGGCTTCTTCTTGACGCGCAGGGCTGGTACGGCGAGTTGTAGATCGCCATGCTCTGCTTTTGCTGTGCGTGCTAGGATTGGGTATATGACTTTTTTGTCGAGGCCAGAGGACTCGGAGAGCAGCTGGGTGATGTGACTTCGGTAGATGTCGAAGGGGTTGAGGGCGGGGTATGTATCTGGTTCTTGGGGAACGGAGTCGAGGCCAAGGGTGGCAAGGGACTTGGTGAGGTCCTCCATGGTGAATGGTGAGCGCGCCGACGCGTCGAGGGGTGGAAAAGGTTGAAAAGGTTGAAAAGGTGTGGGTTCGATGTGTGAGTAGTGGCGACGAGAAGCTTCTATTTGGCCTTGTCTAAGAAAGAAAGTGCGCCCGTGTAGTATGTGCTGGGGCTGTAGCTGCAATAGCGGGGTGTGGTATGGCCTGGTGTGAGTCAAACGGCAATGAGTCGCCAGCAGCCTCAGCGAAGGCGAGAAAAAAGAATTGAAGAAAAAGCTGCCGTTAGTAAGACGACGGCTTTGGCGGTGCATACCAGTACAGTACAGTAGGTATGCCGGTAAGCTTCAATCGATCAAAGTCCCATGCAGCCACTCCCAACCAACACGCTAACACGCTCTCCAAAATTATATTTTGGAGGGGCAATCCCGAAGCTGTGCCAAGCCCCCAGTGCCAAGCCCCAGTGCCAAGCCAGGTACCGTCCCATCTTGTCGTGAACCATCCCACCACATCCACATCCGTCCATCACATGTCTACGGTCCCCTTCGTCCCTTCGTCCCATCCATCCATGTAAGTACCCACACACACGCCCCACCCAACACGATAACTCCCCTACCTAATGCCTCACCATCCATGTAACCGCACTTCCCCATCAAAACCCTTCCGGATCGCCTTATCATGCGCCTGCTATACCCCCGATGAAACGTGCTCTCCCTACCATTTCCTTTCCCGCTGCAACTTGCCGTCACCACAGCATCACCATCTCCATCACGATCCCGCCTCGCGCATAAAAGACGCGGTAATTTCTCCGGAGCGGACAGTTGATGCGCTGGGTCGAGTCATGTGTAATCGGTGATTTTTTTTGATTTTTTTTTGCTAAGGCTTTCTTGTCTCGTTAACGGTTTCTTTGCTTTTTGCCCAACGGTGAATGGGGAAGTACGATGCCAAGCACGGGTAACGAAACTGGGCGAGAAAAGTGATGAGATGTTGTCGCACTGCATGCATAGCGCATACAACGGGCACTGAATCCCTCAATTATCAAGGGTGGTTGCTGTTGTTGCTGTTGCTGTTGCTGTTGCTGTTATTGTTGTTGCAAAACGGAGTGATAGTATGCCGGTCATAACTTACCACGTTCATGCATGGCCGATATATTCGTTCATGGTAATTCATTCACCGAAGTTTGTCCTGAGGTAGACCATGACGTCAGCGCCAGAGCACGCAGCTGTAAACATCGTCTTCTCAATGCTAACATGTTCCTGGCATGCTAAACTGCAACAAACTATACCACAGGCCTGAGATTACTGTCCTCGAAATGCCCGGGAAACCTCGTCCATTCGCGGCTCGGACGCGTTTGGGCCCGTGGACAGCAATGGTCCCTTTGTGATGCGCGATGCACACCCGTACCACCAACACCGGACGTCAACGTAAACACAATGCCGTACCATGGCCATTTACCACATGGGGAACGGAGAACGGGGTGTGCGCTGCCGTACGGCAAAGCAAAAGGCGTGAGGGCAAGTAGACTTGTCGCCGTAAATGCGTCGTTGTCTAGATACGAAGTGATGGAAGGTGAGTTTTCGAGTTACGACACGCTAGATCCTAATACGGTCATGCAACGGCAAACAGAGCCTCATCAATATCTGCAACCGGAGAACACACTTTCGTCTCGGCCTCCGGGGCTGCCTTGAAATGAGGCGTTGTTACTACTAGTGAGCATTTGTACTACTGTTTTGCTAATGTACTGGTCGATGAAAGGTGTGTTCTGGAAACTTCGGATATGTATACATCCGGAGCGCATATTTCGTTTTTTCCTACACGCCATCCTCTTTATGGTCCTTTCTTATGATTTACCTACTCACTTATACGAGAAATCCTTTTTCGACAATTTTTTTTCTTTTCGATCAGACCACATATACATTTTCTCGCATTGACGAGAGAATTAAACCATTTTGTTACGTGAATAAACATGACACTGGATAAAGTGATAGCGTGCGTGTACACGGTGTACTTTATAAAGAAATGCAATTGGTATAGTAGGCAATTAAGACGTGCTATAAAATGAGCCAGGGGGGAGCAGGTAGGCACGGAAGGCTAAACCAGGGCCCCAGTCGCCGCCCCCAGTCGCCGCCCCCAGTCCCCTTCCCCGAATAATTCCCAGACAGGCGGGCGCTAGCGATAAAAAGACGAAAGTGGGAAACCCGCGGTGTTGGGAATGGAAAATTGTGGGTGCGTGGAACGGGATGCGTTTGCACAACCTCGTGTCACACGTAGGCGGAGCCCGAACTATTCAGGACAATTTCGCATGGGAGGGTAAGCAGAGAGGGTGACGTGGTGGTCAAGCCCGCATGGCACGAGGAGAAGGGAGGGAAAATGTAGATGGGCCCGATGGGGATGTGACGCAGGTTTAAATTCAATTCGCCCATTTTGATTTTGTGACCTAGAACATGATAAGTTAGCTGCGCAAAAAAAAAGAAAAAAGGGTTTGGGGACCAGGCAGGACGCGTTTTGCGTGGTGATGGGGCGAGGAATGAGACAAGGTCACCACTTTGTTAGAGATCTGTTCGCTTGTCGTCTGTCCGTCCATGCACACAACTCAAAGAAGCAGGTACGAAAAAAAAAAAGTCGCAAGGATACTCGCAGTCACGTTTCGACCAAAAGCCCCTCCATGCATGCATCCAGCCTATGACGTAGAAAAACGGGCGTGGGGTAAATTCCATCTGCGCGCAAATCTAGATCAAGAGTTTCTGAGTATGTCCTGTGACAGCGATGCAGGATTGGGGCAACGAACGAACCAGAGTAAAAGGCAAGCGGCCGCCAGCTGCAATCAGAAACCCGGGCTTTCGTCGCGCTGATTAAAAGAAAAAGCGAGTGGGTACGGCTGCAGAGAAGAGTGAAAGAGGAAACAAGAGTGGGACAGACCAGGTGCGTCGGCGAGGTCTCGTGCTCGTGAGGGACAGACATGTCAGGGAAGGAGCCGGGCTGGCGGATTCTCGTGGGGAAAGTGCAACACATGTAGCCGTGCGGTCGGGACCGACATGGGAGACTGTGCATCAGCAGAAGCAGAAGCAGCGTTGTTGTGTGGGTTCTGCGATGGATTGGATCGCGAGAGAGAGATCGGATCGCCAACGGCCTATCACGAGACGGTCCCAGTAATCCAGGTCTTGATGATGGCGTAAAAGGCTGATTGAAAAGGCAGACAGGAGACAGGAGGATGAGTAAACACTGTGTCGAGGTACAGGTTACATCTGTTGAGCAAAAGCGTGCATGACATGGCGTTGGCTGTGCGCTAGATGCGATCGGCGGCGCGATTGGCGAAAACGTAGTCTGGTAGCGTTCTAGGACAGACTATCGAGAATGGCTGAATAATGGCTGAATGGTACCATGCCGTAGGTATTCGTGTGCAAGCATCAATGCTAGGGTCGGCTCGCTAGAAAACTCTACTAGTATACTTGTGGCTTGGAGAAGCTCGGTCGAGAGCGATTCATCAATCAGAGCAACAGTGACGCTCTGTATATTTGATTTTTTAGGCGTGGCTGCGCCTGAGGCGGAGGCGAGCAGCTGATATAAGCACACAGAGTGGCCAATGGGAACACGACCATGTGCAGCCTCGTTTGTCGCACCATCTTCCATGACGAACAAAAGGTGCTCGCTCGTCAGATCGGCTATCGTGCATGGTGGCTGCGCAGCGATCGGACGCCTGTGGTTGGAAAGGTGCACGCCAAGACGGCCAAAGGCGACGGGCGGCATCTCACCCACGGCAGGCCCCATGGCTGATGTTCAACATGGACAGGGCGGCAGGGCGGCAGGGCGATGGGACCATCTCTGATTCACATGGGCTGCTGAAAAGGTGCAAACCCGGCGAAAGCACTGTCCAAAGAGGAAGAGCAGTGTCCAGGCCAATAGCGGATGGCGGCCTACAGGTGAAGGGCAGCTGCAAGCGACTCCAGGAACGGGAACCGGTCAGAACGAAAGGCTGGAGACAGCGAGAGCGAGTGAGTGTATAAGACGGCCTACTCACCGTCTCCATCCATGGGCCATTTCCAGGTGTGCATGAAGCATTCTGCCACACACGGCCCCAAGGCATTGGCTCTAGAGTCCTTCATCGACTGAGACAGGCTCCATTTCTTTGCCCATCGTCATCGGTTCACAGCATTTCCGAAGCGTGCCCGTTCGGCTTGAGTTAACACGCCCGCATAAGTTAGTGTGGCCTCCAGAA
This sequence comes from Phaeosphaeriaceae sp. PMI808, assembly GCA_021365335.1. Lineage (NCBI taxonomy): Eukaryota > Fungi > Ascomycota > Dothideomycetes > Pleosporales > Phaeosphaeriaceae > Phaeosphaeriaceae sp. PMI808. The sequence continues at coordinate 147,371 of JAJTIZ010000048.1, forward strand.
TCGTGACAGCAGCCTGTCATATCCAGGTACGTTCGGCAGAGCTCGGCCGCGATGGGTAGCATGTCATGGTGAAGGAGGAGGGTAGTCCCCAGGATTCATGCTGCTGGCGTCTTTGTTGTTGTTTTTGATAGACTGATGGACGGACGGATGGATGGATGGATGGATGGATGGATGATGGATGCAGAGACATGACATAGCTAATGTACCAATGTAGACGCAGGACTCCGAAGAAGCGCCAGACCGACAGATCATTATCATCGCTGATATCCCTCGATATCTTCTCTGATATCCTTTAGATATCCATCTTCTACTATTGGTATTCTCGGATACCTATCCTCTACTATCTCCCAGGTACAGACCAGCTCCAGATCCTTCCAGACGAACGGGAACAAAAAAGACGGATTGTGCGACCAGGGGTCCCACTGAAAAAAGACAAGGGAAGGAACGCCCAGCGCGCCTGCCATTTCGGAAGGACCTGGCGGGGTGTGAGAGAGTACAAAAGGTGAGCAGAGCTCAATTTCGCTTCCGGGACCGTTCCTGCCCGCCGTTCCTGCCACATCCCTGTCCCCCACATGGCCCTGCCTTCCCATTCTGCTGGGTGTGCCTGCCCTTCGGTGACTGGACGCGCATGCTCCGCTGCACGCTCCTCAATCTGCAACACCACTTGCTTCCACGCCCTCACTCACTCACTCAAACCCCTCCACACTTTTGCCCTTTCGTCCCACTGCTACTGCTACTGCCACACTTTTCATTATTGCCTTTCCATTCCCATTCCCCTTCCATCTCCCCTCCCCCCCCTTCACTCTTCACCACTCCAATTCCCCCGCGCTTGGACAACCCCTCCTGCTCTTTTAGCCTGAGGGCTGCATGAACGGGACCAATCATGCGCTGTCCATGAACTGTTTGGTTGGTGCAGACCTGCGCAGGGGTTCGAGGGAACTTTGAACCTCCACTGCTCGCCCTATACCCTCTGAGATATGGCATTCGCCACCATCTCGCTCTACGCTGCACGTGTATGAGATTAAAGGGTCCAAGTGTTGGGCCCAGTTGTGCGCCAGCTGAACGTACATCGCCTGTCTGTCCTCTTGGAAGGCAATAGCATGTCGGTCCTGACTAAAAGAGTTTTGATGAAAAGTCTGACTCGGTGTCTGACTACAATCCCTATATATCACAACCGCTTCTACGCTTGACTTGGAGACCCCAGGTGTTCAAGCACAGGCATAGGCACATTAGATCTCACTCTACCGCTCCCTGCCTTCCATTTGCCTTCCATTATCCTTCTTTTGTCCCTTTCTTTCATTCATTCATTCATACCTTTTTTTTTCTTCCTTGCCTAAATTGTTGTCCATTGTCCCGCCACGGCATAACCACAGGACTCAGATTTGCCCGAGAGCATAGCCTATGAAACTTTACTAAACAGTCACAGGACTTTCCTTCATCAGATGCGAAGGGGTACCCGTCGAGGACGAGGTAGATATCCGAATACCCCCCGGAGCGCGGCGAGCAGGAGAAACAGATCCATTCCACCATCATCGTCACGTGCTCGGTCCACATCTGACAGTACCACCTTGCAACGTAGCCGCAGCCACGCATCACCAAGACGCTCTGCCCGCTTAGCAGAGTTACTCAACGGAGAAACCCACCATCAAGTCAACGGCGCCACTTCCTCCATGGCTGACGTTGCGAGACCCAGGGCGCTAGGGAGTAGGTCCGTCCGGTCAAGGCATCAAACTCGCACCTCAGGACGACCAAGACCGGACCATTCTTCCCTATCCCCAGAGGACATACGCTACGCCATGGACATAATCGTCCAGCCCCCCCGAAGCGCACGTGTTGGCCAGGCCCTCCCAGGATCCATCGTCGTGCGCCTCCGCACCACAAACGCCGACCCAGAAGACGCAGTCGCAGACTCACCAAACCTCGTCGCCGTCGCCACCCTCCTCCCTGGAAACCCCTCCGCCCCCGCAGACCCCTCCATCCTCAACACCCTCCTCGCTGGCCGCCGCTTCGACTCCATCCACCCCTTTGCCGACGACGAAGCAGACGGCTCCATCGCCTCCATGGACATGGCCGACCCCCTCGGCGTAGGCTACATGCGCTTTCCAGACCTCGTCATCAGACAAACGGGCACCTTCCGCATACGCATCACCCTCGTTCGCATCCGCAATTCCGCCTCTGATCCACCCGTTTCTTCGGCCGGGAATGGCGCCTCCGTTCACGCTGTCGATTCTAATCTCGTGGTCGTCTTGGGCGCCACGCAAGCTGCGGGGCATTCGTCTACTACTCCTGCGTATAATGGTAAGTACCTTGTAGCCACCTTTTGAAAAACCCCTTCCTTTCCTTGCATCTTTTTTATATTTTCGGACTTTCTCCTGATTTTTGGTTTTTTTGTGAACGGTTTAGGGCTCGGCAGTGATTCGTTTTTTGGCAGTTATGATGGGGATGATGATGGGGGGTGGGGGGAGGTTTTGAGGACGATTAGGGAGAGGAGGGGCGGGGTGTAGGTGTAGGTGTAGGTGAATGATGCGGTTGGGTTTTCGGGGAACATGAAAGTTCTTTTTGGACGCAAGAAGCATCCTCACTACTTTTGCTTTTGTGTTTCTTCACTGGGGGCGAGTTTTTTCTTGTACGATGTTTTGTGTCTCGTGTACCGGTTTGTGTAGGACTACATGTGTGTGTGTGTCTATTCTTGTACGCGTCGGAAGAGTAAGGGAAAGATGCTTTCCCTTTCCTTCCCCTCCCCGTTGTTTGGGGCTTTTACGAATCGGACCATGGGTTGTATTCACGCCCTCTGCTAGGATGCACCATGATCTTTTTTCCTTTTTTTTTTTTTGGTGAGCTTTGGCGTTTTAAGGGGGATAGATAACGGAGGCGTTTTTATTTTTTATTTTTTTTTGGATTCTTTGCTTCTTTTTTAGGGTTGGGTTGGGAAGGGAAGTGGGAAAGGAGGAGGGGATTAGAGAGATTGACTATTTTTTATAGTAGGTAGTAGGGTATTGAGTAGATTTTTTGCAGATTGTGTTGAGCGCGTTCCTTTTTTGGGTGGGTGAGACTTGTTTTGGTTTGTTTTGTTTTGTTTTGATGGGGTTTTTTTTGGTAGCAGGTGGTGGGTGGATGAGGTTTACGGGTTGAAGTTTGGGGTTTGGAGGGGGAGGATTTGTTACTGACTAGTTACCTGGCGCTCCAAAGATATTTCTTTTCGAACATGGTAATACTTTTTTTTTTTTTTGACTATTAATCTAACCCAAGTTTTGAAAATATTCGGTTAAAATTTTCGACGTTTCAATTCTTCTGCTTATTTTGGGGGGGGGGAAATAAATTTGGATTTGGGCTTGTGAGTTGTTGCCGAAAGGGATTTATTTTGTTTTGAAATTAGGTGTTTCTCTTAATGGTGTTTTTATCTTGTTTTCAAATTAATTGTTTTCTTCTTTCTGGGTTTCACGACATAATAACAGTTTACACGTTATCACTTAGTTGAGAGCGAATCTGCAAAATTTTGGCACTACACTCCTTTTTCAAGCACGGAATGCAACCACAGGAAGTCAAATGAATTGGCAAAACCAACCGGCACATAGACAATTAAATACATCGATTCACAACAACATACGAAACGAGCTCCACTATTTACAGCCAACTATTTACAAGCCAACTACTCCTAGCTTCTCATCCATTCTCCACCTACTCGCATCCTAGATCTTTTAGGATTAACCAATCTACTGGCCAGCAATGACCTCGCTGCTTGGGTTTCCAATGCCAATGGTGTCGTCACCACCGCTGCCGGAGCCGGATCCGGGAGTGCACTTCCTCCAAGAAACATGGACCTGCTGGGTGAAAGCAACGGTAGCATCGTCGGTGGACAATTCACCGGTACCTTCCTTAGTCTTGCTGGTAAGGGAGATACGATTGTTGATGTTGAGGATACCGTTGCTGCCGCATGGCGACCAGATGGTGGCGGTGGTCTCGACAGTGTCCTGCTTGGTGTAGATCTGGCCGTTGACAAGGGCTCCTCCACCGACGAATGAAGAGCGGGTGCTTTGCTGTTGGTTTGTTAGCGTGGTAAATGGCTGCTTGTAATGCCCGCAACTTACGGTCTTTCCAGCATCCTGGGAGAAGTAGTAGCTGGTGATGAAGCTTCCAGTCACACCCTCGTCAAGACGAGCCCAGCCGTGGTAGGTGGCATCAACGACGGCGTACTGGAAACCGCCGGGGTACTTGAGGTTCAAGTGGAGCTGGCAGTTCTTGCTCTTCTGGGTGGCGGGGACCGTGGGGCCGATGTAGGTCTGGAATTGATCAAAGCCATAAGTGATGATCTGTAGAATGTAAGTAAAGGTTTTCTCACCGTGAATGCTACCCGTGACGTTGGAACAGATAGTAGATACAAGTCAGGGGTGATCATCTCAAACAGCTTCAATCATTGAGATTGGATTTCCGAGAAAAGATGCTGTGGAATACTGACGGTCTTGTCCGTGGAGCTCGAGGTAGAGACTGAACCCTGGGGGCAGCCGTTGCCAGAGTAACTGGTGCTGGCAATGGTGATCAGCTCTGGGCTGGGTGCGTTCGCCTGGGGGTAAGCCGCGGCGAGGACCGGGAGGACAAGAGCAGCGATCTTGGAATGCATTTTGAAGATTGGGAGACTGGAAGCGGTGGTAAGCCGAGCGAGTGGTGATTGATGAGAAGCTGAGAGTGAATGCTGGTGGTGATCTGTGATGAGCAACAATAGGAGGGGATCAAAGCCAGCTTTATACTAATGTGTGAGGTTCGATATTAATCAATCTTGAAGTCTAGGTACATACACTCTAAGCCATCTGGCCCTTTCCACACAATTGGCTGCCATGGTGGTATAATGGTAAAAGTATCACAACATCCTCTTCCAGCTAGGCTGATGCTAATCTTAGCCCAAATACGGGCCCTCCGGTATTAAGACTACCATCTCCTAATAGCTCCGCCGGGTTCTTTGCGTAACACGACTGTAGGACCGAGAGCATCAGATATTGAGTGATATGATGGACTCGTAGTTGAGAGCTTCCCTGGATGAAAAATACGAGTTTTTGACAACCAAGAACCGTAAATCGAAATATGAAACGACCAGTAAGATTGACGATCATCCTTGAATTACGAGACACACGACAACTGGTGTCGCCGGCGGTGGCGCGACCAAGGGCCGAGAGTGACAGAACAAAGACTTAAAGTGTGGATACGAAAAGCTTCGATGGAAGGTTAATTGAATATCCCCCGCAAAACCGCCTCTGGACCTGCATGTTGTCGCGGCATAACCCTCCAAACCGCCAAAAATAACATCGACAGGGGCAGGTTAATATGACAGGCCCTGGGAACGTGATGCCAGAGTCAGGTGATGCGTGGTTAGCGATTCCAAGACCGTCAATGGGGAAATACCTAGGTAGTATTGCCAGGCTGTTCGCCAAAAACCCATATATAATCCCGATGCCCGGGGTAGTCAAGCTTACAGAACAAGGTCTCGACCTAGTTGGCTGCAATTTATTGGCTAATATACATCCTTGGCAACGGGTCGCTTAATTGGGTAATATGCGATCTGGAAAAGGTGCGCGCGCCTTTTCCGATCCCCCTGCAGACAGACGCAAAGATCAGCAAAGCCCACGCGCCCCCCGGGTGATCTTACCATGCATGTTCGAGAAGAATGTATATGAGTATTAAGTACCCGAAGATCCACCCATCGTGTTTCTTGTCCAATCTCTGTACATATGAATGTACATTAATCGATCCATTGTTCGTCGACTCCGCCCCAATCCTCGGCTGCCTGCACGCCTCGTCTCCGGATAATTCGCATACGAAGTCAACACTTATCATCGTTACTCGAGAGCCCGTTTTCGCGAGCAATTGTGCGATCCACTTCTCGTACAACTCTACTCACTAATGATCTTTTGCTTTGTCAGATCAAGACAGTTGGTCTAGACTACTATTTCAATTTCTTGTTGTTGATTACTGGACGCCTAGAATGCATTCAAGTAGGACAAAAATGCGGAAGCCAGCATAAGCCGTTAGTATGTCTCGCCGCTTCCGCTTGGTCAAGCCGCGGCTCGCGACAAGAAACATCAAGCAATTCGCCTCAACGACATCGTTCTAATACACAAACGCCACAACCTCCGAGACGTGCGCTGTGATGTGCATAGAGTTGCTAGTCAACCGTCGGTAGTAGTTCCATCGACCTCAACATACTCATAACTCTTGAGCATCAGCCATCGGCAGTCGCGAACTATTGCAGGCAGAGCTCATGGTAGACATGCTAAATTGTACCTATATCCAGTCGGAGTCTTACCGGACCTTGAGTGTCGTGCGACTTGCAGATACAGGGTACCTAAGTTTAGAACATATACGAGACCGAAATCCCCACTTCCAGGTAACAATTCTCACCTGACATCAACTATCCCATCCAGATTGTCTTGGCGATATTGCCCAGTACCTTGAACTGATGCCTTGTACGATTATTCCGCCTATAGTATCCTGTAGCCATAAGATGTATTGTCTGCTGAGTGCTCCAGGCCAATGCTCGCTGACGGGACGAAAGTCTTGGAGAAAAAGAATATCGCAATCGATACTATGAATGGACCAAGTTGATTGCAATGCCGGTCTAGTGTAGATGTGAAATCTGATTGAATATGGTCAGCCGCTAGAAAACATTGTCGGGTATGTAAGGTGGCAATGCCGACTTGACTAGCGCTGAACTATTTCTCATTTCTCAGTTGACATGCAAGAAGATATTGTATTCCAGTAATGTGTAGAAAAGCACACAACTGCTCGAACAGGGTGTCTCGTATCACCGTAGCAAATGTGAGTAATTGTAAGGGGTGCCTAGCTTCAAAACTTCTTTGAAGATGCTCTGTTAAGTAATTCAATAAAATTGTAGCTAACGAAGTCATAGTCAAAATAAGAAAGTAAAATTCTCAAGCACAGCAAGCTTAAAAACACTCAAATCACAAAATTTAAAGAATAATATTTGCCAAGGATGATTTTGGTAACAATATGGTCAAACCTGTTTAGGAAGATAGACTTGTATTGGCTACTCTTCTTGCCTTCTGGAATCTTAATAACTATTAACGAAAAATTATGGTGTAGATAAATGATTGTGCGTTTTCGCAAAATATTGTCGGGGTAGGTAATCGAAGCCTTTCGTACGTCTCTGACCAAAACTACACACCTGCACTTCGTCATCCCATCGCCACAGTTTTGAAGGAGGTGGAATCATTTTGTTGAATTCGAGGGCAGTATATTCATAGCGAGGTACTTTGGTCACCATAGATGTTCGTAGGAATGGTTCTTCCGACGGTAAAGAATCTGTACGTGTACAATTCACTCTGATTTTTACTCGTATACCTGCGCGAGGTTGCTATATGAGCCCTTATACTAATGCATCCGCACCTAACATATCTTCCTTTGGTAGTTTGTATGTTTCCTCTGATTAGAGCTGTTGTTACAAGACGAAATTATACATGGGTATTAGCTTTCTGCGTGCTTCTTCACTGAAACCGTACAATAATATGCCGAGGGTATGATTTTCCAATATGTGGCATCCAAAAAGCTTGGTTTGTGGCTAAGAGACATCCTTAAGTCGGTCACGCAATTCCGCCTTTGTTCGGAAGCACTGGCATGAAAAAGTTGATCCATCGTAGTCAACAGCATCTTACTGACTGGGTACTCCTTTCTTTTTGAGATGGATTTGCCCACCTGTTTTTGCTGTTTTGTCCAAGCGCGTCGATGAGGAAATACGGAACGAGAAGGTTCCAGCCAGAATATGGCAGCAACCTTTTTTTGAGAGTGTACCCAGGACCTCATTTCCCAGGCTGCCTGAAAAGAAAAATGCATGGCGCTCATCAATCTAAATTGGCCATCCGAGCAGGGCGCGGTCTGCTATCGGAAAAATATGTCAAAAGATATTGTTAGTTCTCCTGTCCCTTCAATAATGGCTGTGAAACTTGCGTTTGATTTCACGGGTGAGCTTAAGTGAGGATTCCTCAAAGTCGAAGACTAGGCAATCATTACTGCACTAGGATAGCATTGGTACACTTCGATTCATACTATATATTACCTCTCTATGCCTATATAATATCTTGGTCTGCCTATATGGCCTTTTCGACTAATAAGCTCTTTGAAGCTCTTGGAGGAGTTCGAAGATTGATTCGTGATAAGCTGCTATGCTTAGTCTTCACAGTTGGCCTCTTATTAGAGGACAGTCTCAAGAATATTTTCATCCTTGGCGGCAAGGACCTATGCGGGGAGTTGTAGAGCCCAGAGCGTTGTGATAAACTCTACTACCAGTTTTTGAGAGTTGGAACGTATCATCCGCCGCTCCCGAATATAATCCTATGATTATTATATCGTAGTGACATTTGTTGATCGAAATGGAGCAATAGTCTATATCCATTTTTAGTTTTGCATACAATAATCATGCCATTGCACCTAGGGACGAGGAATGACTTCTAATTTTCATAGCTCATTTTACATTGCAGGTATTGCGATAGTAGAGTCATGCAGAGGCTATTGAGTAGTCGTGGCAGGTAGCTCTTTAAGCCTTTTGCAAGCAACGAGGTGCATTGTGGTCGAGGCCTGTTTCATGTTGACGTTAGACAGGCTGGTGAATGACTAACTAATACCATGGCAAATGGCTAAAAGCCACTTATGGCTGATGGTATTCTCTCCATACAAAGGCTTGATATTATTTCCACTGCGGATCTTGATAGGCCATAAGGGTAGATTTGAGCCTACAACCGGGCAGAGTTCACCCGCGCGCTTACATGAATTTCGATGTTCCGACTCACCGGTTGTATATGCTACTTCGGCTGCGCACCACCTATCAAACTGCATGTGACCTAGCGGTCCAATACAAGAAGGTCACGTCTCATCGCTTGATTGGTCAGTGAACAGGGTGCGTTTTCACCCTACATGATCTGATACTTGCACAGCCCGGCTGGTAGTGCGCAGCTGTGCCGCATTCCTTCGACTCGCTCATTACTTTGAAGAAGAAACCAGACATTTCATCCTTTCGTAACTAATACCCATCCACTAGCTGCATTTTAGCTCATCTCAAAACTTCGGCTTATGTTGCCGTGTTATGATGGCCTCCGTCGGTTCCATAATGTGGCTCCCACCAAAACAGTCCATACGCACCAAACACCTGCAGGGCGTGAATACTATTGACGATGGGTGCTTCAAACATCCAGTTCTCGTTCTAGCCGTGGACTCAGAAAATGTAGAGGCCGTTATTCTAATAGTCTGTATCTTCCACATACTCTCTTGCTTGTCATAACGAAATCGTAGATCACATCATTCGGTGGTACAGACCTGTTAGAACGGCATCAATGGGATGCCAGAGCCCGGTCTCTCCACCTTCCAATATACCCTAGCGACATTCACCCAGATAACAATATGCGCTTGTTTCTTGCGGGCCACCAACGATTTCTCAAAAATAGCTACGTGAAATTACATCCGTGGCGGACGACAACTGTAGTGCTGAAGCCATGGGAGCGTGGAAGTTTCAAACTCAGGTCTGACTCCATGCGTGAGTTGATCACACATATCGACTTTGAGTCCCCGTGGCCAAAAGCCAGGCGTGTATCGCAGGGAATTCACCGACCACAGCCAGTGCATCACCCAATATCAGGACCTGGATATCACAACACTATCCAAACCACCTCTAATCCCTGGATTTATCGTACACCAGTTCAACCAGCCAACCTCTCGCATCAGTCAAGACGTTTGTACGTACCACACGAGCAAACACCCCTACTTCGATCAACGTACAACCCTGTCCACCCGCCCGTGAGAGAGAACTTCGTACCGACCTGGGTCATTTGGCTATTGGTGCTGTTGTTCTTCGCTCTAGTGGTGGGAGTGTGGTATTACATTATGCAATAATCACAACATCTTATCTCTTCGAGAAGAGAAAAGTCAATCGAAATTTCGCAAAACCGCGAGTGATATTTTCCGAGACCATCCTCACAAGACTTAAGTGGAGATTTATGAAGAAAAGATCGGAGTTCGCCGAGAAGGGAAATGGAGTGGACAGCGCTTGGGAACAAGACGGGGTTTAGGGTGTACAGGGAATAGGAAATTGTAGAGGTTAGATACCTATCAGTAGTGTTGTCATCTCACGGAATGATGTTTTACCGTGTGTTGCAGGCCAATCGTCTTTTGGAAGGTAAAAGACAAACATATTGGCACCACAGCAAGTTCAATACTAAAATGGTCGTTCAGAAATGCAATATCAGCACGTGATTGAGATGATTGAGTTCTCCAGAAAGGGTACACTACGTCCAGCACCTATTAGTGAGGATGCTTTAGAATGAATCAACGCTAGTTAGTGGGCCATGTTACTTTCTGGAAAGCCACCTAGCAATCCACAATCAAACGAACATTACCTCAAATACTGAGCTTGTTGATCTTATGATGGAGATCGAAGGCGAAGTTACAATTGAAGCTCCATGTAATTACTAAGATGGTAAGGGCATGACATTCATCTTTTGTGTGGGAGCTCTTGCCAGATCCGAAGATTACTTTTGGAGATGAAATGAAGGTCTAGCATGTACATATGATACACGGCCTAAGCTTCTAATCTCCCTAAATTAGGAAATGGACAGCCAGGCGCCAGGCTAAGCTGTGCACAAGTCAATGGTCCAGAAGTGCTCAGACACAACTTCATACGCTTGAAGTGGTTTACCCCACAGGTAGCCATACGTAGTATATCTTTTTCATACTAGTAGAACCTAATGGGTAGTATTTTCGCATCACGCCAAAATATGGACGCTACACTAGCCATCCCGTAGTTTCCTTTAGCTCACAAACACTATTATAATACTAAGACCGTATTTTCCTAGGCACAAAAATGACAAATTATCTCGACAATCCTATAAACTTAGAAGTTCGTAATAGGGATCATTTCTGGCCTAAACAAGGTTGCATTAGAAAGGCACCCTCCACAAGAGAAAAAAGAGTTTGAATCTGCTGAATTATATTATCAAAGCTTTCACCTAATAAGATAGTATTGAGAGAGTAGTGTTTAGCTCATTACGTTATTAGCTTATCATGCTATTAAGAGGTAGGTTCGTATTTCGATTATGTAAATACTTTCAAGTAGATATTGAAAGAGCGAGAGCTCATCGTTAGGTTTGCGATAGCTGTGGAGTCCTTTGATTGCCATGTAAATCTGTAAGATTTCTTGCTTACACAATCTATCAATCTAGTTGATGCAACATCAATGTAATTTTCCTAGTGGTAAATTATAGAAGATGCGAGTAATATAAGGTGGAGATTTAATAGCGCTGTTACAGGTGAATGGTACATTCGCATCTAAGCATACATGGAGGGCATCAGCTACTGTAAAATTAGAACGATGAAACAAAGCCTAGAGCTAGATGCTTTTGATAGAGCACCCGATAATTCTCTATGCAGTCTCTAGATATTATATAAATTTTCTGAGGGTCGCTGGCTTTAATAGTCGATGATAATAGGTAAGTGACAACCATCATCCTCAGATGACAGTTCTCTGAATTTACTCTATATATTAAATGAATCACTTCGTAGCATGATCAAACTATCTCGAAATCCCTTAGCCGAGCATGTCCCATCTCATGCCCAAACAGCTCACCACCCATTATACCGTATACATACGTTTCTCCCACAAGAGTGTACTGTTTCTTCTTTGGCCTTAAAATATAAGGTGTACATCCACCCAGAAGAACGACAATGGCATCTCCTTTTTGCGCGTTCCAAGGCGCCAGCCCAATGAAACCCTTTGATGTGACAAACAGAGCTCTGTTCTTGGCAGCTTTGTTGATTCTGGAACGTATCTCCTTATATCGTTTCTTGCTGTATTCCATTGCGGTAAATACATCTTTCGTTACGTTATACACGATGCTTGCAACATTGCCATGGGCGAGAATTTCATCTGCGTCAAACGATGCTCCCTGGACATGTCCGGCCATCTCACCAAGGGCTTGGTTTTCATCTATCTGTTTTCCGAATTCCCAAATTGACTTGAGTTTCTTGTGCTCCAAATCGGCTGCTTTCGGTGTCCATCCGCTTTTGTCACACCATGCATCGAAATAAGTCTTGTCTTGTTCCGGCAGAGCATTGTCCCCGGCATAATCAGCGAGATGGGCTCGCCAGAAAGCATTGACGCGGCCACCGTTGGCTTCGTAAGGACAGCTTGAGGGCTCCTTAAGTGCTAGGTGTTCCCATTCTACGAGTACTTCGACGCCGCTCCTAGAAATAGGCAGGTTTTCGCCTTCTGGGAACCACGGCGACGCAATACTATCGATCGTGTCGAACAGGGCACCCCGTAAACCGAGAACACTCGAGTCTGGATCTGATGTCGGGACGAAGTGTACCGGTCGATTCTTTCCGCTTGCCCAGTAATAAGAACTTGGATCTGACAAGTTCGGCAGTGGCTCAGGGTCTCTGACGCTGTAATAGTCCCAGTTGGGAACCCATGAGGGTAGATCCAACGGCTCGGGTTTGGTAGGTGTTTCAGCATGATACGTGAATTTGACTTTCCCCAAGTTATCCCAATCTTTACTCCAGCCCTCAGGGACTCGCCGATAGTTTTCTACAGTTTGTGGGGCTGATACTACGCCTTTAAGGGGGCTATCACTTTGTTTCCCGCCTTGAGCCTCGCCAGAGTTGTGATTACGGAACCAAGTACCCTCTTTGTCGACGGTTCTCTCCCAACCATCCGGAAGGCGAATCCAGCCCTCTCGAGGTTTAGCATTTGGATCATCCACCACTTCCGCTTGGGGATCGACAAAGCGACCTTGATCCAGTGTGCTGTAGATGCGGGCCAGCTCGTGGGGTATAACACCTACATATGGCTCTCTTTTACAGTTCAGTATTAACAAGTGCTTGTGTACAGCCATCAAAGTTCTTGCAGTGTGAGAGTACAACTCAGCCAGAGACTTGTCGTAATCCACCTTAATTCCAGCACTCTGCTCTGCAGTCACCAGCCCGAGGAATCCGTAGACTCGATCTTCCGAATTTGTACATAGAAAACGACGGAACTGGAAGAGGAGATCGTAGTAGGATATATCCAAGGTCCCAGCTTCCCTAGCCATTCGCATCTTGTCAAGTATTTCGTGCTCTGCGTTGGGCCATTGAAAGTCGCCGCTGATGACTGTACCATTATGAGAACGTAAGGGCTTGAACAATCCACTATTCGAATTGAGAGCAAACGTTCCTTTAGTTCTCAGCCTTGCTTTGATACTTTCCCAGGGAACTTCATCAGAGCCACACATTATAAAGATCTTCTTTGCTAGAACGACCTCTTGAACGATCCAGACGCGCCGCCACCACGGCCTATCCAGAAGTTGTGCTATTTGACCAATCTCCGACTCTAGGGCGCCAATGCCGCGATCTACTTCGCCAGTAAGGAGACCATTGGTACCTGCCAGCCATCCTCTTTGCACCCCGTGTTTGCGCTGCGCCCGCCAAATTCTAACGTTGTTAGTAAGGCTGAAGTTCTTGGTTGCAAGCGATGCCATTGCAGAGCGATTATCGTTATCTGGTTCCCCAAGCCAGACGATTACCTGAGTAGCATTGCTATAGATGTGATTCATCAAAGCTAACTGTATGGCCTTCTCATTGTAATCATCTTGGTTGATACAGATTGCGTCAATCCAGAAAGTTCGTGCCTTTTTAGGTTGGCGCAAGCGATAGAGACCTGCAGCGAGGTTCTGGAAAGTGTTGAAATCTTGACCGTTGAGTTTGATGGATACTTTTGAATCTGGTCGGCCCCAGGTATAGGAAAGTGCCTCATAGTTCAAATCATTGTCCAGTGATGCGTGGGTCAATGTGCAGCTAAGAGGCGCAGATTTGTTTTTTGAGGGTTGTATGTCGAGAAGGCGGATGTATCTACCAGTCGGCTCCAGTGGCTGATACAAGGTTGACATTGTTCGCGCACTCAAGTACTTGAAATATCAAGTCGAATTCACTACGTTCGCAAGTAACACAATCAAAGTTTGGGAGAAGCTGTGAACGCTCTACTGAGCTGAAGGGAAATGCGCACATGGACTTTGGCCAAGCCTCGGCATAAAAGTATACGACCGAAGGTCCAATGGGGCCATTCATTCTCAGCCTCATCGCCTAAACGATGAGCGCCACTGATGCCTGATCGTACGATAGGGTAATCAAGGATCAGCAAATATGTTACACAGAGTTTACTTAGAATGATGAGAATATTCTAGTGTAGTTAAATGTAACAGTCATTTTCACTATCCAAGTGTGATCAGGGAAAGGTACTGAATATTGCTGGGACCTATTTATAGTGGTAGAAAGAGTGCAGGATTCCAATGAGCTAGCTTGTACGAATTATAGACGAGCGCTGTAAATATGGTGGTTTGACATTTGATTTCGGCTGGTCTGTTGCAGCCTTATGCTAGCAAGGTAATTTTGGCTTGGGAGATAGGTTCTGGATATTGTTTAAGTTTTTGATGCAGTATAATCATTTAGCTTATCCTTGAAACCTGTTTTTGGTTTTCTTAATTCTATTCGATATTTGTTTTGATGGTTATGCTGTCTTCGATTAATAAGGAGCTGTTCTTGACATCAATACACATACGTCGATATAACACCCTGAATTCCTCTTCTCATGAGATGATAAATTCATCTTGTGGTTGTCAAGCCCACCGCACTTAGATCAAGACTCCCCTTCGTGTTTTATATCACGCGAAGACCATGGTTATTAATAGCCCACGGGATCATAAGAGATTGCTTATCAAAGCTTCATATGAAGTTATCCTCTTGAGTAAGAAGGAATTTGATGGAGAATGGTATAAATTCATTGGAATCTTTGGTTTTCTACGTCTAAATAGTACGTGCAATGTTAGCCATATTATTCAAGTAAAGACTGGAGATCGTACTAATAGTACTAAATAGAAAACTCACCACTGCCATAACCACAAATCTGACATCTGAAACTGTATCCTTCTACGACGCTTATAATTTGGCTAAGCCGGGCTATTCCAGCCAATACCAGTCTGCCGAGTGATTGAATCCTCTCCTCAAGCACACTAACCTCACCACTCAATAGCTTGTTTTTATGACTACGTATCATCAAACCAGGTCCCGGATTCTATGTTTGCTCTCAATATACGACACCTCATTCCAAACACTAGTCGAGGGATGTATTGCGATATTGTAATCATTTGAACGGGAATTCCTATCCCAAGTTTCAACCACATTACTTAGAAGAAAGTGTGGGAATTTTCGACCAGCCAAGCCCTCAATCTCTTCCCATGTCAAAATGCGTAGAACAACGACGCAATCTGTGTGCACCACGTAACGTTCTCCTGCGTCGTCGAGGGCCTCTAGATCAACTAGCCGACGATTAATTTTCGTCCATGTGGCCCTAGGAGGCACGCTTCCGTCTTTAGTTGCATATTTACCCCTTGCCACGGGTTTATGCTGGATATTAGGTTGCTCGGGGAAATTTTTCGTAGGCATGCGTAGTATGCCTCCAGATTCCCTCCGCCCCTCTTGATTAGCATCAGCTGGGTGGACAGCCGGAGGAAATGGAAATGTTTGATTTTCCAAATTTTGGTGCTGCGCCTGTTCCATTGACCACCCCTGGGTTCTCCAATTAACACCAAAGTTTTCAAAATATTCTGTTGGGCCCAGCATAGGGTAACTCTTCTCAGGCCGTTCGGCAGCTTGTGACCGTGACTCTGCGGATGGCGATTGGATCTCTGGTTGAGGTCGTGTCCCTGGGGTCTGAGATGAGCTCCTGTCATCAGGGAGTTCTTTTGTTCCTAGATCCCGCCATCTCACTCTTGTACGAGGGGCAAAATTGGTCTTATCTGAATCCTTAACGCTTGAAGGTTCAATACTCTCCCCTGGTGTAATATTAGCACACATTGTGGGCGAAATAACGCCATCATTACGGATACTGAGGATCTCGTTGGTGCCGTTTCTTAGGGAAAGCTTGCTAAGCGTTTCGCCAACCTCATTCCCTGCTGTTTCTATTATAGCAGCCTCTCCTTGTCGATCCGTTTCGGCAAGCCCTTCGTCTACGTCTTCACTTATCCAAGAATGAACACTCTCGGCAGCATCCTCATCCTCCAAGCAACACCGGCCAATGTAAAGATATTGTGTTTCTAAATCTGTGGCATGCTCCTGAATGCATTCTAAGATTTCAAGGGCGGACCATCTGCTGTGACGATCTCGTTGAAGCATGTGCTTAATCCATGTGGAGGGAAGCGAGTCTGAAACAGTACCAGGGAGCTCCTCAATGTGAGAAATCATCGCTGAAATCTGTGTATCTTTTGAATGATATGGTAAGATACGCCCTTCGCTGGTGGTGAAGACTGCAAGATCCTTGAGGGATGCACCTCTCAATACAGTCCAGATCTCCAGAAAGACGCAGCCTAGAGACCATATATCTGAGGAAGAGTTGCGAGGCTCAAAGGCCGCGACCTCGGGCGCACCGTATCGGGGTGTCATTGCCGTGGGCCCATAGGTCATACTATGGCCAACCCCGGTCCAATCCAATGCCAGACCGAAATCAGTGAAGTAAGGTTCGTTATCCTTTATCAGAATGTTCTGTGGCTTGATGTCCTTGTGCCGAATATTCTCGGCATGGAGAAAGCTCAAAGCGGATGTCAGACATCCGAAGTAGGTACGAAGGGACCAACGTCTCTCGCTGAGATCAGGCCTGCCCATGACCGCGGCTAAATCGCAGTCAGCTACAGGAAATAGTATACCAACGTATTTTGGTTCGGTATAGCTTCCAACCAGGTCGATGATATGTCTGTGCCCCTTAGATAGCTTTTTTAGATTAAAGAGTTCCTTTTCAAAGTCCCGCAATATTTTCTTGTCTTTCTTGAAAGTTTTACCTCTTTTGATTAACTTCAATGCATACTGCTTGTATGTGACTGTGCTGATGACAAGGTCCACATATCCAGAACTTCCCTTACCAAGCTCTCCGATCTTCTTCAGAGGGATCTCGCTCGGATCCCGGAAATGACCATGACTTGAATCTTTCCGTTCAAGGTTGAGGGCATTCTTGTTACAGACAAGTGTTTGAGTTTGTAAAAATAGTTTGGAGTGGCTGCGCAATCCTTCTGGTAAGCTATGCTGAGTGAAAGGAAACCAGGCGTCTGAAATTTCTTGTTGAATGAGGCTGCTGATGAAATCTAGTCGATCAATGATGCGAAGAACGACATAGACTCTGGGAATCCGACTCCATGCACCACCCTCGATGTGTTCCAGGATGTTTGAAATCTCACGGATATCCTTCTCGGTAAAAGGGCTGTGTTCGGTTCCATGGCTAGGTCGCGGAAACCAACGTTGGAGAAGCTCTTCTTCGTAGCCTTGCGGAGCCATCGGGCTCCTACTGGCGGGGTATTAGGATAGCAAAATGATAGACGTAGTCACTACCACCGTATAACCCTACTAGAGGACTATGGGAGATGTCATTTTTGCTTTCGCAAAAACAGCTAATTGTGTGTGTATATCAAATGCGCAAGCACGTTGATGAGCGGGGTATGCGACTGTGCGGTTTACAGGGCTGCCTGGGTGTCCATTCCCTAGCCTTGCCGCTAGAACGCCACCGATATCTCGGCATCTGATAAGACGGGCAAGCACAACTATAACGCTCCTAGTACGAGGTAAATAAAGAGTATTAAATATAGAGGGTTGCTGAAAAATTGTATTACTCGAGTAAGTTGCAAAGGTAGGTTGAGAGTTGTACAGTAGTCCTATTGCTTGGTTTTCTCAATAGTAAAAAACACCACCTACTAATAAAGTAGTGCCCCTTTCGGCTGCCTAGGATCTATATTCGGTCGCAACCTTATATCGTTACTATAACAATTTAATTATAGAAAATAAATACCTAGGTACAAACTCTTGATATACATTAATGTACTACTGGAAGGTTTTTCAAGTAGTATATAGGATTCAAAAGACAAAACACCTAGCATTCTACACCTAATTATAGTTATTAATGAAGTTGGATAGACACCAGACCAACCGCACACCTGTATGGCCGAACAGAGCGCTCCCATAATAAATACCTAGCTACGACCAAATATCCACACCTAAATGACACCTAAAGTCCTCGCAATAGGCACGACATACGAACGCCTACGCAAGCCATCATGCCCAACGCAAACATCCTAAGTCGACGTTAGAATCAATACATGCAAACAATCCTACTACCCAAACAACTAACGTACCCACATTCCCACCCTCTATTAGCATTGATACCCAATTATGAGGATTTATTCCTCAACATGCCTCCATCCGTGCACCACGCAAACACATCACACGCAAACAACACCGTTTTTCGCATTCGCTTGTCGTGGCGAGATCAAGTGCGCATGTGTACACATTGTTTGATGCACATGTTTGTCGTATTTGCAAGGAACGGCGGAAGGAGGGTGTAGAGAGGATGGGAAAGATGTGAGTGGTTAGGAATGGAAAAAGGTCGAAGTAAATAGTGGGGTTTCATATCCCAGAGAGACAAAGCTACCGAAACAACAAGACATGACGTCCAAACAACACCATGCCACACCACATCACATGACCAAACCCACACCCACACCCCATCCCCAAAATTGCCAATATAATCCATTTCATTATCCGATCGCACTGACCGCTTGTCCTCCCAGCGAATCAACCTGGTATCTCAAGGATATAAACTTAGCGCCTCTGTAGAAAACAGGCTTGACATGCTTAGCCTTTGCCCCAAAATTTGGATGGCATGGCCTATCAAGCCAAAAACTGATCCATCAGACCAGCACGTTCACGACGCTCTCTCCTATAAAAACAATCAAACAAAACTCACCCCCCCCCGCAGCGCCTTCCACAGCCCCTTAACCTGCCGTTTCACAGCGCGCCACTCAGGACCGCGACACGCGTGCCCATCGCGCGCCCCCGGCTGTCCAGCATTTTTCGCACGAGACAACTCTTCCTCAGCGCGGGCGACAGCAACAGCAACAGATTCGAGGTCCACAGGATCCACAGTAGAGGAATGGAAGTGGGTGAATACGGGATCCAGGGGCCTCGCCTCATGCTAATCGATGCCGTGTTGTTTTTTGAGTTTTTCTAAGTTTTCCTGGCGTTCTGCGAGGTCGGAGGCTGCTTTGAGCATCTTGTCGGGTTGGTGGTATAGTACTGTGAAGTCATCATTAATACAACATGGCAACGCAAGGTTGAAGGCAGAGTGAATGATGGGATTGTGTGAGACGTACCGACGAGATAGCGGTTCTGAAAGTTGAAGCCATTGAGTTTGTCGCAAGCCGACTTGGCATCCATTACGTCTTCATAGACAACGAAAGCTGTGCCTTTGGTGTTGTTGGCGATGCCTTGGCGGATTTGACTGCAGGGAAAGTTAGTCGGTCGCGTGGTGATGGGGAAGGAGCGAGTGTGTTGACGTACCGAACCGGGCCGAATTTGCCAAAGAGGTCGAAGAGTTCCTCCGGAGTGACGTTGAAGCTGCGCAGGATTAGCAGGTAACAAGACGCAGCGGATAGGGCTGAGTAACCTCAAGTTCTTTACAAAGAGAGCTCTATATGGTAAGACATGTTAGCGGAGGTGATGCAGTTGGCCGCAAGTAAGCGCAAAGAATGAGGGAAGTAAGGCTGGATGCTGCGAGGCACGTAGTGCAGACTTGCCTGTTGATTTCTGGGGCTATGCTCTTTCCACCGCGACTCATACTTTGGCGACTGTGGCGGAGTGAATTGATGGGAGGCTTCTGGATGCGCGATCAGAAGAAGGAGAGGGCGGGTGGGTGGAGGTGGAGAGATGGCAGCAGATTCGTGGATGTCGCGGATTCGATCAGGGCTTGGGAACCGCGGGTCTTAGCGTCGTCACGTGATGGAGAGTGGATGGAGAGGCGGAGAGGTCTTGGCATTACCGAGCGGCGAGAGACGACGACGAGAGTGCAGAAGCAGGCAATTGGATGGAAAAAATAAAGAATCATGTCTATTCAGCGACATTAGTTTTTCAATGGCATACCCAGATATCTACCCATCTGGATGCTCAAGCCATGACTTTGATTTGTTTACTTTACGTATGCATGGCGTGCATCTAGTCTACCAGTCGGAGTCGTCTGCAACGCCGAGTCTGTGCGCGCGATGAGCATAGGCTTGGCCTCGCATGGAACGGTCATCGCATCTACCTCAGTACCTTACTACTCCCCACCCATCAACCCAGCCGCATTTCACTGCAACCCACCCCCAATTCACTCATTTATCCTTTCTTTTGCGCCATTGTCGCTACGATTCTGGGACATGCGGGTGTTTGGTTGCTGTGTCCTCTTGTCCAGCGCTGTCGCCCCATAGCTTGCTTGCTTGCATGCTTGCTGGCCCCGACTCGCTTTCGCAAGTAGCAGCCCATCCACCACCATAACACCTCGGCCATGAAGAAGATCACTTCCTTCAAGGCGCAGTATCGCCAAGCTCCCGGTCGCTCTGATCCTCCTCTACGGCCAGTTTCAGAGCCATTATCGCCTGTTCTGGGTCCTGTCGAGTATCCGGCGACAAGCACCCCCGCGGCCGCCCTTCCCCAACCTGTCTATCCATATCCGTATCAACACCACCACAACCATGACAGGCCAGCCAAACGCGCGCGGTCGGAGTACCATACCTCGCCTCCCTATGGCCACCACCCATCGCGGCCTGCCACCAGCCATATCCCGGGCTACAATGTCGAACTCATGATGGACACGGGCACGCGCATGTTTCAGGAGACCAGACCACCTCTGCCAGCGCTGCCCTCATCATCGCAGTCGCTGCAAACAGGCGGGCCCAACGGCGACAAGATGCTCTCCGATGCCGAGCTGCTTCTCTTCTTCTCCAATGTGTCCGCCCACACTGCCCAGACTCCACCCTCGACAGCTAAGCGGTGGAGTCTTTCGCGCTCCCAGCCATCGCTCTCACCTAATAGAAACATGCCTGCCGCTGCCCTGCCTGCGCAAACACGCACCCCACCAAGAGAGACAGCCATTGCGACCCAGCTGCCGCCCGTTCAGGAAGTAGCGCCTGTAGAAGACACAAAAGACAACAAAGACACAAAAAACATACTAGACACCACCAAGCCAAAGAAACAGGGCTGGCCCCGGGGCAAACCTCGTGGCTCTCGTACCACCCCGTCGGCTGGTAAGCGAAAAAAGTCGACGTCAAAGCCAAAAAACGCGTCCTCTACTGCCACCTCCGTAGGCCCAGATCATCAATTACAGTCACCGCAGAGTTTGCCAGCCGAGCAGCCGGATGCAATGGTGCTGGATGGCCCTAGTACTACGCCAACCAATGTCGAACCATCACAACCACCAGAACTACAACAACCAAGCGCAACTAGCCCAAACAACCGCCGCCATTCCTTCTCCACCCAAATCTCTCAGTCCTCACTTCTGCGCCCACCACCTGATGATGCCTTTCGCGCTCAATCCCTCCCTTTAGCCTCTCAAACCACCACAACGGTACCCAATGACCTCCATCTCCAACACATTCCACGCCCAAAAAACGCAGTCGCCGAGCAGCCAGACCTCATCTGCGCGGCCTGCAAATCCTCCGACTCGGAAGTCAAGGTCGGCGATGGCGAGCAGTGGATTGGCTGCGACGGTTGCAAAGAATGGTACCACTACGCATGTGCCGGCTTCAGCAGCGAGCGCGAGGTGCGCGAAGTCAACAAGTTCTACTGCGACCCGTGTAGACCCAAGTTTGGTGAAACAACGAGTAGGTCTACCGACGCACAACGTAGGTACAATTCTAACCACGTTCAGAGGTTCGCAAGTCGGTCAGAGCCCACACGACAGTTGACTACGCCGGTCTCAATGAAGGTGTCCTCAAGACTTCCGACGACAACCCCGAGCATCACTACATCGCGGCTTTCAAGAATGGAGATTTAGACTTCACCCTGGAGTCCTTTGCTCGCATGCCGCCAGAGTTGATTACCGCAGAGTTTCTGGAAAAGAGCAATGGCTTCAAGGAGCCCATTCTGCTCCCTGGCGCACTGAATACGTGCACTGCAGTCGAGCAGCCAATGGACCAGTCTGAGCTCTCCGAGTCTTCACAGTTTGAGTACGCGGTGGTAGACGATGTCGGCCAGGACAAGCTGGATATGGTCATACCGGAGGGCCTTACGGTTCGCCGTGTGGCCGAGCTCTATGGCGCAAACGAGCCTGTGCCTGTCATCGACGTCAAAGCACAGGAGGGCGAGGGAAAAAAGTGGACCATGGGGAAATGGGCCGACTACTATGAGCAGCAAGGCGAAAAGCCAGTACGGAATGTGATTAGTCTCGAGGTATCTCGGAGCAGGCTGGGAAGACTGATCCGCCGACCAAAGGCGGTACGGGATATGGATTTGCAGGATTCCGTCTGGCGAGAAGACGACAAGTTTGCACCACCACCGGTACAGTTCTACTGTCTCATGTCGGTAGCAGACTGTTTTACCGATTTTCACATCGACTTTGGCGGTTCCTCGGTCTACTACCATATTGTCAAGGGAAGAAAGGTCTTCTTCTTCATCCCTCCGACAAAGAAGAATCTCCAAAAGTACGAAGACTGGTGTCTCTCCCCAAACCAAGGGCACGACTGGCTTGGGAAGCAGGTCAAAGAATGCTACCGGGTGGACTTGTACCCTGGAGATACAATGCTGATTCCTTCGGGTTGGATTCACGCAGTATGGACGCCAGAGGACAGCCTTGTCATTGGCGGCAACTTTCTCACCCGCATCCACTATGGCATGCAGATCAAGGTGTTGGAAATTGAGAAAAACACCAAGGTCGCACTTCAATTTCGATACCCCTTCTTTCAGAAGATCATGTGGTTGACCGTCATCAAATATCTCGAAGAAGATCCACTTCCAGAGCCCATCCTGCGTCTCCTCCAGAGCGGAGAGCAATTTGAGCGCGCCATTCCTATCTACTGTGAGCCTGACAAATTTGGCCACAACTCGCACCTGGGCCCGACCTACTATAACAGACGCTACTACTCAAAGCATGAATTAGAAGGACTGACAGACCTGCTTAATTACATTTGGCGGACGGTTTTGATATCGCTCGACAAGATTGATGTGCTGCAGAAAACTAGGAGCGCAGTTACGAGATCGATTCCCAAGGGTCATGGCGAACCCCTTTTCTTGGCCAAGAGGTTTGCAATGTGGATTGCATGGAAGCGAGGGAACGAAACCATCCCAACCTGGGCCTTACTCGACGCCAGCTTGCCCGACGTAGTCGAGACCAGTGAGAAGAAGCCCAGCGCAGCACAAGTAAAGAAGAAGGAAAGGGAATCACTCAGCGAAGCATTACGAGCAACAGCCGAACGGTCCTCAGCCCGCATACGCGCCTCCGAACCCTCTCCCCCCAAAATCGAAGAAGTCATCATCCCCAACGGCGACATATCCCCCCCAAACGACATCGACATCGAACCTCCCCACCTCGACCTCTTCTCCCCCCTAACCGGCTTCCTCCGCCCTGCCCCAAATAACCCCCACATCACCACGCCCAAAACCTCACAACTGGGCCCCAAGCGCGTCGCCTGCGACGCCTGTCGCAAGCGGCGCATCCGCTGCAAACACAAAGACGAGCTCATCGACACGTCTAAGCCCGGCATGCACACCATCGACCTCTCTGGCTCCTATGGCATCTCTGTTAAGCGCAGACTTAGCGATCACTCGCTTGCTGATGCGGCGCAGTCTGGTTCGTCGACGACGGGCGGCCCGCTGAATGGTGGGGCAGGGCCAATTATGGCGGATGGTACGGGCGATCCGTATGCGCTTAAGTCGGGGCGGGTTAAGGCTTGTGCGGATTGTCGGAAGAGTAAGGTAAGATATCTACATTTAATAGACTCGTGCTTAAGTTGCATAGTTGAAGGGGCTAACCACTTACATTAGCGCCGCTGCATCCACGATGAATACGGCAACGTAGACCCCGTAAAAGCAAACGAAATCCCTATCCCCCGCGGCTCTGCTACTAAGAAACGACGCAGCAGCGATAACATGCAGGCTCAGCAACCACCTTCCAAACGCCTCCGCAACACCTCCTTATCCTCCTCCTCCGACAACACCTTTTCCACGAGACACAGACACTCCTTTCCCAATCCCTTCGCCTCTACATCCTCCTCGCTGCTCCTGCGCGATCTGGCGTTCGAGGCCCTCGCACAGGACGTCGATGTCGATGTCCCTATTGATCCGGCGTTGGAGGGATATGGGGGCGTTGTAAGTTCTATCGAGGGTTTTACCACCCACCGCTCCGAGGACAACGACGACGATGGCAACGGCGACGTCAACGCACATACCCCGTTTGTGGCAAATGGGGAGCACGCTCGTTCGGTAGATGGGGAAGGTGAAGGTGAGGCACCGATCAAACTCGAAGCAGAACTCGCAGACCATCGGAATGGAGCCGGAGCCGGAGCCAGAGGCGTTGGGGGGATACGACGACGACAACAACAACAGTTGCTTTTCAGGGTCTAGAAGCGTTACTTGGTGTTGATGCGTGTGGGAACGAGGTTTTGGGTCTCGATCAGGCGAGTTTGGATTTGATTCGGCAGTTACAGGCTGAGGAGAGGGGTTGCGGAGGAGGAGTCGCTGATTATTATTATTTTTTCCTTTCCTTTCCTTTCCTTTCCTTTGCTTTTCGGCTTCGGCTTCTGTCTGGGTGGATCATCCGGGGGTGGGGGGACGTGGGATAGAGCCGCGGGGGCTAGGGATGGGATGGGATGGAGTTGCATATTGATTGTGCTGCCGCGGCGCGCGCGCACATTTGGGTGTTTTGGTGTTTTTTTTTCACTACTCTTTATTTCTTCTTTCGTTTGTTGGGGTTGTTGGCTATGGGATGGGATTTGCTAGTGGGGGGGGGGGGGGGAGTTGGAATTAGTTATACCCTTGGGATGTTGTGAGATATGCTGGGATAGCGTAATGTATTCCGGTTATTTTGTTGTTTCGTTTGTTTGTTTGTGGGTCTTGGTGGTGGTGGTGTGGTTGAGGGTAAATAGAGATGTGTAGAGGGGTAGATGGGTAGATAAATGTGAAGAGTATTTGAAATCATTAGTGTTTGGGAGATTTGTGGGATTAGTGAGTTGTTATCCATTGTCAACACATCACAGCTAAAAGCCCCACATCATGGCAATCTATTTCATTGTCTATTCATGTCATATCGCCATTGCTCATGCATGCATTTACCCCTAATCCAACGCACTCGTAACATTCGAAAACTCGCCCTTGCTCAGCTTCGTCTCCCAGAAAATCGGGTTCGTATCACTGAACCCATGCTTGACCCATCCATCCTCCTTGACATGGTACAGGTTGATGAAACCACCAGAGTACGCGTCACGATGCGTAGCAGCAAGAATGCTTCGTCGCCCAAGTTCCAGCGCCTCGTCGTCCTCCAACTCGTACTTGTACTCTGCGTCGAGCACGCCGTACGCAAATGTCTGACCGGACCCGACGCAGAAGAGGTTGCCTGCAAGACGCGTGCCGTCGCTGTCGATGTAGTACAGCGCAGGTCCTTCTTGGGGTGTAACGCCGGCGCACATTGTGCCCTGTTTCAATCAATTAGATAATAGCCTCAGGCAGAGACAGGGTGACGACATACCATGCTCAATCCCATGCCCTTGTACGAGTACACAAGGTTAGCCAGGATCTTCGACGCCGCAGCAACGGAGATACGGCGCTTATGCCTCAGCTCATGAAGACGGCACTGCATGCCCAAATACGCGAGCCAGTATTGACAATCCTAATCACCCAATCAGCTTTCATCCCTACCAAACATCTGCGATTCAACATACCGCAGCACCGCCAGCCATGGTTCCTAGCAGGCAGTTGTTGATCTCAATAACCTTCTTGACGGTCTGACTTGCAATCCAGTTTCCGGCTGTGGCGCGCGAGTCGGTGGCGACGATGATGCCGCCTTTGAAGCGGAAGGCGAGGGTTGTGGTGCCGTGGGCGATCTTGATGGGGCAGTTTGGGTTGGAGTAGTCGTCCGTCATTGCTCGGAGCCATGATGCAGACTGTCATGTGATTAGATTTACTTTTAGTTATTTTCATTTGCTCTTAGTTGCTAGAGCGAGGCAATGTACCTGGGCGACTGGGGGTAAGGCAAACTTGAGAGACAGCTCTGGGGTCCCGCTGTACAGTTGCAGCTGCTCTTCTGGTGACGGTCCCTCCTCGGCATCGGCGGGCCGGCTGTATTGCGCCACTAATGAATCCATGGCTGGGTGAATGTGTGGCGGGAGGGTGCGTATTGGTGGAGTGGGAGGTGGTGAAGTCGTGATATTGAGGTTGTGGTTGTGCTTGACGTTGGAGCTCAGTGAGCTCTATGACGCACGGACCTCCGCCGCGTCTCGCTGCTACCTAGCGCTAGCCTCTTACCACTCCAGTAGTCTAACCTCACCACTCATCACTCACAACCACCCCTTACACATGTATCAACATCAAATTTGATGACGTTGATCCCAAATCTAGCCTAGAAATAACTCTACCCAAATAATAGTCATCGAGTCTCTGCTAACTACCATCCCTCCCCAACTGGTCACATGCCGTCATGGGTCTCGAGGTCACCCTCCTTATCACTTATCCAAGACATGCGCCCACCAGCCTCAGTCATCCGCCCGGGAACCAGAACACATGTTTGCATCGACGGCTATGCAGGCACCGTCAACTATCATGCAGGCACAAATCCCATCCCACCTGTCTCATCTCTCCTAGTCTGTTGACATGACGTCCTACCCGCGTGCCGTCTTTAACGAGTACGTGACGGGCGCAAATGATTCGCGTGAGCTGTGTATATACGACCAAGTGCGCCATCAAGTCTACAGGTAAGAACAGGATTCACTCATCAGTTTACTCGGTGCCATCTCCTTATTATCTTCGCCTCCCACTTTCTCATTCTCATTCTCTCTCTCAATGCCCCGTCACGAATCGCGCTCTCGCAATCCATATTTCCAGCCTTACCCACCACGACCACCATCAAGTTACATTCCAACCTTTACCGTATCTGGATACCATCGTATCGCTCCCCCCACAAGAATACATCCACTACCCACGCGCGTCGACTCTGGTGTTGACATCTCGCGCCCTCGACATGTGCTGGTTCACCCTCAGTCCAGCCAAGTCAAAGAAACATCGTCACGACCATCATTCTTCCGACTCTTCGTCTGCCGAACAGCTCGTCCGCGTTCACCGTAGCCCATCCCATCGCCACTTCACCGACGTAAAAGTAAAACTCCCAAGCAACCTCTCTATCGAAATGTCAGAAGACCATCACCACCATCATCACCCCCATTTACATCACCACCACCCTCACCTTCATCCCCATGTCCCCCATCCCCATATTCCCCACCTCCACCACCACCATCTACATCCACTCCACCTTCACCCTATCCACAACCACCACCACACATCCCTCCTCCACGGACACGGCCGCAAACGCCGCTCCCCACCCCCAGGCCCCCACCCCCAACCCGCGACCCCTCAAGATGTCGCCCCCCTTCACCTCACCACCACCATGAACCCCTCTACCACACCCAAATTGTCGAGCCAACCACACACCTCCGCGAAACAACCCGCGTCGCCCTCCGAGCTGTTCAATCTGAGCGCCAACGCGGGCGGCTGCGTCGTGTCGCTGGCTACGAGGTCTTGGGTAATCAGGTCCCGTTTGATTGGGATTGCGTGAGTAGTACCGTTGGGAGTAGTGGCGGTGGGGGCAAGTGGGTTAGGCGGAGGGGGAGGAGTGGTGGTGTTGGGAGGGGAGGTGGAGGGGCAGGGGGACCGAGGTATCCGCCTTTTGGGAGTTTGGATAGGTGGTTGTGACGGAGTTTGGGGAAAGAGGTTTCGTAAAATTGATACCAATCTTTATGTATGCGAATGGGATTTAATTTATGATATATTGTTCACTGTGAAAGTGTGTGCGTGGTGCTATTTCTTTTTTATGTTTTAGTGTTTCTATCGTCACTGTGATTGAATTCTTTTTGCAAAACACAACTAAAGCTATATGAGGCGCTACCTTTTCGTAAATGGAAGCTACGAGGCTCAGAGACAAACCCCGATTCAGACATACGTAATGTTATACCGAAGAATCAATATTGCGATTCTAATGTGGTGATGAAAACGAATTTAGGAACAATGAGGAGATAAGCCATCAATATTTCCTAGAAAAAGAGAGTAAAATATACCAAAGGAGCGTCAGAAATCGATTGTCCCCACTACGTGTTTCACGGTATTAATTGG
The DNA here is from genome assembly GCA_021365335.1 of Phaeosphaeriaceae sp. PMI808. Taxonomy (NCBI): domain Eukaryota; kingdom Fungi; phylum Ascomycota; class Dothideomycetes; order Pleosporales; family Phaeosphaeriaceae; species Phaeosphaeriaceae sp. PMI808. The sequence goes on from JAJTIZ010000048.1 coordinate 175,556, forward strand.
GCAAGTAGTTCAACGTACTTGGATCGAACGCTCCAAACTTCCCTTCCGTACTCGTTTCCAGAGCTTAGAGTGGCAGTGCAAAGTTCTTATATTTTGCAAGACCTATAAAGCTTTTTCCTAATAGCCATATAAAGCTATCAAACATCAAAATGGAAGGTAACTGCTACCTACAAGCATGAAGTGGCCCATCCCTACCTAGTTGGCGTGCACAGCCAACCTTTGCCAAGCCTTGTATCACCCAACGCATAATTTCAGCACAACTCTGGATATACACACTAGTAATTGTCCCTTACCCAGCCATTACCCACGCTCTGTGTGCTCTACTCTCTCTAGGTAAATCTCAATTTCGATCTTAGAGGATGCTTGTTACGCACTCTAGAAGTACCTTCTCGGACAACGGTTCCTCATCGACGCTGCATGGAAGCTTTCCACCGAGGCTCATGGATAATCAAGACTTAACTGCGCGTGCAGTCCTCTCTGGCCTTCTAATTGGAGTGTTAATTAATGTTTCAAATACCTACTGTGGCCTTCGTGTTGGGGCTGGCGGTCAAATGTCTATGATATCAGCTCTACTTGGTTTCATCGGCTTCAAATTGTATCTACACGCCGCTTGTTTGTCGCTAGCAGAAAATATTCTACTTATCAGTGTAGCTACAGCCACAGGATGCATGCCGATAACAGCTGGATTAATCCAAACTATTCCTGCACTCGAATTTCTTATCGGACCAGGTGAATATGGCCCATTACCTCGAGATATCGGTGATCTGATTATATGGTCCCTTGGAGTGTCCTTTTGGAGTGTCCTTCTTTGGCATAATATTTGTTGCCCTCCTTAGAAAACAGCTGGTCGATAAAGATACGAAATCGCTATGGCCTGGAGCCAGCGCTACTGCCTATCTCGTCAACACACTTCATAATACAAATGGTGCAAATAAATCTGAGAATTCTGGTCGTAGTGGTGGCGATGTTCAGTGGGAACTACAACTGCAGAGCCTTTCCTTGGGTGCAGCTACATCTGCTATTATGGTATGACTTTCGGCTGCTTGTTTCAAAGCTTCGTGCTAATTGCTAGTCTACTCTCATAATTCCCTTCCCAGGACTACACAATATACCGACATTCGGTCACAGAGCAGAACTTTGGCTTTGGACGTGAACTTGTCCCCCGGATTCGTTGGGCAAGGCATGATCATGGGGCCTTATATCTCAATGCATATGTTGAGTGATGCAATCGTAGGATGGGCATTATTATCACTGCTTGTTAAATACAAGGGATGGAAACCTAGTAATGTTGATGGCTGAGCGAATGAGTCAAGAAGATGGATCGTCCGGGTTAGCCTAGCTTCATTATTGGCAGACTCCTCTGTCAAATTAGTATGGATCGCTCTTCGACCGTTATGGAACGAATATGGCGGGATTAGACAACTCAAAGTCTCGTTGCAGGTTCTCTGGTCTGGATATATTACGCCACAATTCGTACGATGATCGCAAAGAAATTACGTTCTCTTAGCAACTAAAGCGAATATTGATGATGATCTGTCGCAAGAGTCAGAAAATACCACGGCACCTAACTCACCTATCGTTTCTCTATCTTGATCAGAAACCTCATCTCGTGGTCTTATCTCAACAAGGAGTCTTGTAGTCTTATTTTATTTGTCAGTTGTTGTCTGCATATTCACGACTAGTCATGTATTTGGCGATTTCATGCCATGGCGGTTTACACCACTCGCAGTGGCATTGTCACTTCCCATGGCAGCAGTGGGAATACGTTCTCTTGCAGAGACTGATTACAATCTAGATAGTACAATAGGTAAGATCTGAACCCCATGAGACGACCTTAGTATACCACGCTAATATTTTGGTACAGTATCCCAACTCGTATTCGCAACTTTGATATCTCACAACAACCCTGATGCAGTCATCCCCAACCTAATTTCAGCAGGTCTAGCAGTCGCAGGGGCAAATCAAGCAGGGGACCTCGCGTATGATTTAAAGGTTGGAACTCTTGTTGGTGCAAATCCACTCGCCCAGGTCCAAAGACAATTTATTGGTTCAATATTCGGGGCATTCATTTCATGTGGTATATATAAGCTGTGCAGCTTGCAATATTTCATCCCTGGACCAATTTTCGAGGTTCCTTCGGCATACCTAGTTCTCAACACTGCTAGGCTATTGCCCGGGGAAAGCTTACCGGCTGGCGTTTTGTCTTTTGTGATCGGAGCAGCATTGATCTCAACCGCAATCATTATTGTCAAGATACGCTTCGAGTCTCACTGGTGGCAAGGATTTGTTCCCAGTGGAGTCTCATTTGCTATGGGTACTGCCATTCTCCCTGATGCCGAAAATGTCTGGCGTACCAATACTAACGCGTCCTAGGCATCTATCTTATGCCTTCTTTTAGCATTACACGTGCAATTGATGGTTTATATTCATCGGAACGGAGGACATGCCGATAACATTATACTCCTCGCCAGCGGTCTCGTCATCGGTGAAGCTGTCACTGGCTTTCTCAGTGTCGTACTTGCAACACTGCGTGTGACCAATTGAGTCACATGTATCTTTCACAATCTGTGGCGAGCCAAGCGACAACTTCAACATCTGGATACGAGCAATCTTGTCTCAGAACTCGTTTTATTCATTACACAACACGAAAAAGACCAACCACGCGCATAGCCTTTCTCTCCCTCATATAGACCAAGAGCATACCAAATTGTCGAAATCAACGGTCTCAAGTTCTCATCTGGTAGAATCTCATGCCGAAGGACTTTAGTTCGTTCAATCCAACGAGCCCCCAAATCAAAATTCACCTTACCCCCAAGAGACTGTAAATGCGTACCTCTCAGGTATGATGAACGGGCGGATTAATTTTTGTACCGTTGTCGGTCACCCCATATGGTCAAGGCGCGATCAAGGTATTTTCTGCAATTCTGTATCAGAACGGCTTACTTTTCACTTTCATTTTGATGTTGCTGCTTACTGCGCTAGAGAGTGTTCTTTCCGACGGGTGTAATGTTTGGCTAGCTTATGGCAAGCATCCGCGGTGCGGTGATTAAATCTGCCAAATGTTGATTCGTACTATTGCAAGCAGTCTGTATGCATAGCGAACGATTGATCTCAGAATATCTTCGCACCCATGTCGTTGCCTGAAGCTTCTAGCTGCATTGCTTTACTTGCTCTCACGTTGCCTAGCGCTTGCAACACCCTTCCAATTCTATACTCGTTAGTCGGTAATGGTCGCTAGCGGAATTCTGTTCAGGGTGTATACTCATATTTGTATGAAACTTTTTCCAGTTTCCCGTGTAGTTTCTCACGTTGGCTTAAAAGATCAGTGAGTGTTAAGTCAGCATTATCTAATTCGCCTTGGACCCAGAATGGCAGACCAAGATGGACAGACAAAGGGTGTTGTGTTTAACACATGGCCGAGGATCGTTTGTTTCGTTCGATAATGCTCCCATCATGAGATGAATGTTGCTAATCATTAGTTCGGTCGCAATTTTTGCTTGTTCACATGAAGAAAGTGCTAGTCGCAAGTATGATTTTCCCTCGTGTGAGAAACCGCGCTCGTGAAGCGATCTAAGACGCAGTCGCGACGCTTGGCAGTGCTCCGTTGTGTAACGTGAAAAGTTTGCCACCTTCGATACTGCCGAGCTCAGTTGTCGAGGATTTCTTTTCTTCCGTCAAATTCCAGTGACAATCTAAGCTAGGTTAGGCATGACACTGAGAAACGTCACCTCTCAGGCGATGGCAATGTCTGCTCGACCATCGCAGGGCTCATGCGTTCTTTGTGATATGGAATTGGAAGTCTCTGTCGGCAGTGTCCAATACTATCTGGTTCCAAATGAAGAGGTTGTAACCCATTTCTAGTCTCACTTTTCTCATTCAGCACAGCCCCTTATCCCTCCGCTCCATTCTCCGTTCATCCCACGTACGACTATTTCATTTATTAAGTTACTGCTCTTGCCAGAATTTCCTACTGGAAAGTCCACTCAACAGGAGTATTCCAACCCTGGTCTTGATTTACGGTATCACACCTAGTGTGTCTATTAGCCTATAATTATAGGGCTTATAGGCTAAGTTAGCTTATAATCCAATAGCTTATTAGATAGTAGCTTTAGAGTATTACTATCTATCTTTTTGGTATAGGGTAGTTAATTGATTAAGTGTCTATCTATCTTATCTGCATTTTCCTTTATAAACCCTCGGCGCTCGGTTCTCCCTTGTAACCGTTTATTCCCCTATCGCGGCCCGAACGCCGTGGTGCTCTACTACAATAGTAGTAACATAAGTTACTCTAGTATAGCTAGAAATAGTACTACTACTAGACTTTCTAACTCCCCTATTAGTTACTAGGCTACTTAAAGTTATAGTATGTTAGTTTTTAACTAGTATTGATAAGGCTTATATTTCTTCCCAATTATAGGCCCCTTATCCTAGTTTTGGGCCATCGTGCTTTGATAAACTATTAGCATTGCATTTTCTACTACCTAAAGCTAAAAATTGAAGCAGTTGGTTGCAAACGAACTAATATCATCATTATAATTCCCAAGAGACTTATATTGCTTAGTCTCACATGTCCAATACGATAACGCAAAACCATTGCCACATCCAGGGGAGCCATATAGCTGTAGACAGCAATATCCACCGAATTCTGTATCAGCATAGAACTTGAGAGAGCTGATCGTCCCGGTGTCCCCGTTGAGATCTTCGACGCTATGGCATGCCCATCCTTCTCTTCCAGGGCCACGGTAAGTGTTGTGGTCTCCCCCAAAGTTGGCATCTTGATAAATATCGAGTCTCCAGGCGTTGGTGATGGATGCAATAGCCAGCGTTGTGGCAGCAGTGAGGACAGAAAAGTGCATTGTTGAGGTAGTTGCCTTTCTAATGGAAGGTCAGTCTATGCTGTTTTCTGATAGAATAACTCAAGAAGATAGGACAACATACCTGAAACAATGAGATGATGGTTTGGCTCGCTGATTAGTCTTCAAGATGACTTTTGAATTCTAGAAATTCTTCCTAATTTCTAGGGTGAAATTAATCTATTATTTACCCAAGTCTGTCTTCTGTCCCAGGAACTCCTCGCACAACAAGAACTTCCAGCCGCTCTTCATAGAGAGTCTACCCAAATTATTGCCAGGATTGTCAAGCCTCCAAGCTTTATTCCAGCACCTACTCGTGCCTTCATACTCCTTTGAGGTACAACGCCCGACTTAGCAGACTAAAGCCATCTGCTTTATCAAGTTCGCCGTGGATTTATTGCCAATCAATCGCGCACGAGTCCCTTAACGTCAACTCTGTATGAACTATTTATATTAGTGCTGCTCGGCATCATTACCAAAGAGCACTTTTTCTAGACGACATTGGGCGACGCTGCGTCCAAGATCGTATTTTGTTCGTATAAAGTTAACGATAAAGTTAACGAGGCGGCAGGTGTAGACTCTACCAAGCTTAGAGCTCGACGTAATTAGGTAGAAATGTTCCATGCAGGTGAAAAACTTGAGGCGAGAAAACCGAGAATACGAAGAGCTCGTATTTTTTGAGTTGTAAGCTTTAGGCCAAATCTGGTGTAACACCAAAACTCAATATAAACGAGATCCTTCGTGCGCAGCTTTGGGCTAGGATCGAAGGTGACTGTGTGTCTCGATTGCAACCCCGCAGCTACCAAAACGATGCCTCTGAAGAAAATAGCAGTTTTGAAAGAAATCACTTTCCGTGTGGCCACCGCTAGCAAGGAGCATGACGTGTTTCCTGTGTCCGGACCACTGTGCGGAGTATTAGTAGACTGTGTCTGGACCGCCTTGCGGAAGGTTTGCGCAGGCGAGGATTGTCTGCAGTTGACAGTTTACGGGATTATTTTCAGTGTATAAGGCCCTATTTAGTGCGCGCGCACTGGAGTAGCCAGTACGACCCTTAGTACACTCAGAATTGGGCCGAATAAGTAGCCGAGGCCATCTTTAGCGGTAGGCTTATATTTGGTACAAGGTCTAGTACAAGGTTCAGTACAAGATCACGTGACTTAAAAATATTCAAAATTTGACAGATTTGAGCTCGTGCGACGCTAGATAGTCTATCACATGACTTATGCTGGAGGTCAACTTTTGCACTGCACCTCTTGACCAGCAGTACAGTTTGCAACTCCAGTACAGCCTTAAAACGGCATAGACGCGGTCATTTTGGCGCTTGTAGGGGTGGCGCACCTAGCGCCTCCACTGGCGTGACGAGTACCTGCGCGATCACCAAACACGAGCCCCAGTAAACTCCAGTACTGCTTTGTAAGCGCACTGGAGGCCGCACTGGCCTCTCCAGTACAGTCACCAAACTGGGCCTAAGACTGCTCGCAGGTCGGCAACACTCATGGATTGTAAGGGGTCGAGGATTGCAAGGATAGAGGCTAGTCCTACTAGTACTAGTAGTTATCTCTCCCTAACGAGCCCTAACTACTGAGTCCCTACTATATATTCTATACTGCTATAGCTAGTACTACTAAGCTATTAGCTACTCTCTTTAAGGTCTAGGTTAGTAGTACTAGCTCCCTTACAGTGCCTCATGTACTCGGTGAGAGGTCGTAGATGTGTCTTTGATTGTAGCCGGTGAGCGCCCTAAGAACGGCCTTTGATTGGCTAGCTGCAACGAATGCATATCTGGCAGCACGCGCATGAGCTGACGCCAATCTAATGCTCTTTAGTTACAACGTGACAACGAAAGATAACGAGTAGTAATCTCTGCTAGTTCTGTTGCGCGTCGATATTGTTTGTCTCTGCAAACTTGATCCTATAACAATTCACACATGCTAGTTCCCTACAAAAAATCAATATTTGAAAGGTATAAAAAAGAGGACATGCGCCCATGGAGACGAGTTATCATTGTGGCACTTTTCCTTGTTACCCTTATCATAGTCTGGTATTCTCAATATTTGTTTAGTCATAAGCAGACTTGGAGTCCCGACCAGTCACCATTGGCACTAGCGCCTTGGCAAGCACACATTATATACTGTCACTGCCCACTAGTTAGAACAGACAGCCTTGTTTCCCCACTGTTGTGCTCTGTTTTGTACCTCGCGCCACTGCGGCCGTGACAGCATGGCAGAGTCATGGCAAGAAAAGGCTCTCGCGAAGCGGGAGGGTGAGTTGAAAAAGATTCCAGAGGAGTGGAGACTCTCAAAATCAGTGCTAGAGGACTCAAAGAAACGAAGAGTGCTTGCTGGGGCATATATCGAGAGTCTACTGGACAAGGAGACCTTGCGCATCACTTCGCTCGACCCTGTGGAGTTGGTCGAGTGTACAACAAATGGCTCCATGACTGCATACGCTGTAGTCAATGCATTCTCCAAGAGAGCCGCATATGGGCACCAGATGGTATGTTATATTGTCACAAAATATGAACTACCGTTAATGTGCAAACAGAGTCTTAATCTACTTGAAGTAGGGTTCATGGTTGCCTTGGACCGAGCTCGAGAATTTGATTTGTACTACAAAACGAATGGAAGGCCATTTGGACCTTTACATGGTCTACCAATCACGTTAAAATATCACTGGCATGTCAAGGACATGGAGACCACGTTTGCGTATGTCGGCTGGATTGGAACCTTTGAAGGAGAAAAGGGAACTGGACGAGAACGAGTATTTGAAAGTGAGCTGATCCAGGAGCTAGTCAGCCTTGGTGCCGTGGTTATTGGAAAGGTGACACATCTTATTTCGTCGTTTTACAGATCATCCAACATGGATTAGTCATCTCTTGCTGTGACGACGTGGGCCCCCGAATCTAACAATAATATCGTCGGATACCAACTCAATCCTTGGAACCAACTCCTTTCCGCCGGTGGCTCCTCTGGGGGCGAAGGTTCCGTGCAAGCCCTACGAGGAAGTGCAATAGGCTTTGGTTCTGATTCCAGCGGCTCTGTAGGCATGCCTGCTGCATTCAACGGTGTGTTCAGCCTGAAGCCTTCAAGTGGACGTTTATCTTTCAAAGATGCGCCGAGATCTGCAAAGGCTAATTTGGTCATTCCCAACGTTGTTGGGATACTCGGTCCTTCTATTGCAGCCCTTAAACTGATGTTCAAATCACTGCAATCCACTGAGGCCTGGAAGCGTGATCCATATGTGCTGCCGCTTGGTTATCGTGAGGACCTAGAATATTCCCCGCATCGAGACCACAAACCAGCGTTCGGAATCATGAAAGATGACGGATTAGTTAGACCCCATCCACCGATTGCCCGAGCTCTCCAAATTGTTGAAAAGGCTTTGCATCAGGCAGGGATCAATACAGTACCTTGGAACCCTCCTTCGCATGGGGAGACAATAGATATTCATGGCCCAATTGCTCGCGGAGATGGATGTCCTGATGCCTACAAGAATCTTCAACTTTCGGGCGAATCCATTGTCCCGCAGATTGCACACTTGTTTCCTGATAACAAGCTAAGACCACCCTTAGGTTTGATCCAGTGGGAAGATGTTGTACTCTACCTGCAAGACTATCGAACGAGATACAAGGCATACTGGGAGTCTACGTCAAATATCACAGCAGAGAGAAAACTAGTTAGTGCTTACATCCTTCCCATAGCACCCACTGCTGCGGTCATTCCGGGCAAGTTCTACCATTCGCGTAGGTGCCTAATTCAAGACGAAAAAATTCAGACTAACACCACGCAGCGTACTCTAGTTCTGTGAATGTTCTCGATTATTGCTCAGTTGTTGTTCAAGTCACCACAGCAAGCAAGGGTATCGATGTTTCTCGGAAAGAGTATAAGCCACTTAGCGAGAAAGATAAGATGAACATGGATGCTTGTAGGTTCCAGCCTGTTCGAAAGAATTCTATCTTTCGTTTCTGACGTTAATCTAGATGATGCGGAAGTTTATGATGGTGCTCCAGCAGCTATCCAAATTGTTGGGAAGCAGCATGATGAAGAGCATTTGTTATCATTAGCTCAACTGGTAGTTGGTGCTCTGGAAAAGTACAAAGGAGAGAAAATCCATTAATGTAAGGATATCAAAATATCGCCAGAGATAAATGTTAGTTCAAATTATAAGATCCTCTAGTCTGGCAAAAGCGGTGCCCGACTTAGGGCTTTCATCGCCAACGTCTTGATTTTTCAAAGCTTCACGAATCTTCTGAGATGTCTTACTTCCAGTCCGATTGCGAAATTTGCACCGATTTAGATTGGTGTTTGATCTCGTGTCATGATATAAGATGTAAGTTTATTTTGTGGACTTCAGACTCCAGAGTTGTCAACAATCAATTATACTCAATCAAGAGCTCCAAGTTTGTTTTGATTGACTCGCGAGCAGCGTTACTTTGTTTTGTTTAAGTTGACTCAACTTTGAGTCAATTAATTGCAATTAATTGAGTAAGTTAACTCAAAAGATAGTATTATTCTCCATAATAATACAACGGTGGAGTCTCCCACTCATTAATTTTGTAATCTCGTATAATTTGCTCCTCAGTCAGCCTACTCCCATCACTACAATATGGTGTTTTGAAGCCAGCTTTTACCTAAGACCTTACTAATTGAAGAGCTACAAGTTATTGGCTGCTAAGCTTGCGACGTTTAGGTTCGAGTAAGTCGCCTAACTGACTAAAGAGGCGCTCACAATCGCTACTAGATGCTAGGATTATTATAATATTAATTGCAAAACGCGCTAAGTTAGAGTATTTTGGCCTTATTTGAATCTAGTACTTAACTAGGTTGCTATCCGCCTTATATTACTCCTTTATCTACGCTAGTTCTAGTGTTTTCTAGCACTTATACTTATTATCTAGAGCCTCTAGGGCACCGCTACAGTATAGAAACGCGCTAATAGCGTTATCAAGACTGTTTATACTTGCTATAATTACCTAAGGTAAGCGCGAGCGCTAAGGTTTATACTCTACCTAAAGACGCTAGAAGCTAATATTAGTAGCCTAGAGCTACTTAGGTTTCTCTACCTAGCTATTCTTATAGTAGTATTTATATCGTAGGTATAAATAGGTAGTAGCGTAGTATATAGGCGACTCGTTAAGCTTATTGTAGTAATCGTTGGCTTTGCTCTAAGCTGCGCGGAGGTTAATAGTAAGGTAATCTTTAGGAGCGTAAGGGTGAGCGTTGAAATTAACTTGCGAGTATAGGTATTAGCGCGCTTTAAGTCTACTTAAGATAACTTTATATACTAGTATAATCTCGTAAATAGTACTATATTTGCCTATCCTACTGCGCCCTTTAAGTTGCAGCGTAGTAAAGTTTAGCGGCTCTAAGTACGCTTAGTACTCTATAATTACTGCCTAGTTAGCTGTAGTAAGCCTACTAGATCTTATCTACTTAGGCGCGCTAGGCGGCTAAGTATTAGAGCGCGTAGCGTGCGTATTAGCCTTATAAGTAGTATAAATGTAGTAGTTAGCGTACTTATTATAGGTAGCGTGAAGCTTTATAGCGCGCTTAAAAGCTGCGTAAAATAAGGTCTATTAAGTTGGAACTAGCTTAACTAGTTTAAGTATTTTAGGGCGTCCTTTAGTAGGTAGCTTCTCGTTTACGCGCTACTAATAGTCGTAGAAAAGCTTATATTGTTGCGGCGTTTTAATGTAGTTGATTATATCAACTAAGACGCCTAATAGGCCCTTATCATACTACTCCTGTATGTATCGCTCCTCCTTAGTATGGTACTCTTTAGCGTTATTAAAGGAGTCTTTATAGGTGCTAAATATAAGCCTCTAGCCGACGAGATTAAGCGTATAGCAGCTACAACGAAGGCGCTAGTGCGTAGGATTAAAGGTATAATCTCTAGTAATTGCAGCAACTATAGTATTATTATTAGCGGCGTTATTAAGTATAAAGTAGCCTAACTTATTAGTAGTTATACTATATGTTTTAAGCGTTTAAGCGATAGCTTTAGTAATAGCTTTACCTATATAGGCGCCTACGAGTTGCGGTAAGTTAATAGGTAAGTCTAGTATTGTACTAGAGGCGTTAGTAAAGTAGGTAATAATACTAAAGAAGCTACGTTTACCACCTTTTATTATCTACCTGTTAAAGCTTATATGTATCTTACTTATTGTAGTTAATAACGCGTTAATAACCTATAGCTGTAAGTGCTTGAAGAGCTTTATTATAAAGGTAGTAGCGCTGTTATGACTTGTCTATAAAGCTCTCTTAGCCTCTAGGTTAGCGTGCCTTATTAGCGTGCGAAAAGCGTCTATCTTAAGCTCGTGAAATAGGTAGTTATTTTTAATAAGCTAGAGTACTAGACTGCGCTAAAACGTCTATATGTTGAAGTTTCCTATCGCGTTAGTAGTATCTTAGTTAACTATAATACTAGCTTTAAATACTTACTGTAATAAGAGCTAGCTATAAGGTAGTTTAACTTGCTTGCGTAGACTATCTTTTATAAGATTATAGCTAACCTTGCGCTAGCTAAGATAATACGCCGTAGACGAGGTAGCCCTTATGACGTTAAATATACTACTACTGCTAAAGTTGTTTTAATAGTAGTATCTATATATAAACTACGTTGTAGATAGGTTTTTAAGCTTAGTTACGCGGTAGCTATGCCTAAAAATCCAACTTAATTAACGCTGCTAAGTTGCTAGAGGCTTTATATATGTAGTTAGGCGCGCCTAGTTAATGCCCTTATAGTCCTTAGTAGTATAGCTGTCTAGCGTCTCGCAATTACTACTATCTCTATCCTTAGTTATAGCTACTATACTAACGTAGCTACTATTAGTAGGCGGCGTAATATCTGCCTTAGGCTAAGACTCTAATAACTGCAACTCAAACGATATATCTGAACGCGTAGAAACGGTAGCCTAGCTTATAGTAGCTAGCGCTTTACGAGGTGATCAGCGCGGCGATATAGGCTTGAATGTAGGATATAAGATGTGGGATATAGGCTCTATATTTGGCGTTAATGTAGGCGTCAACGTAGTTTTAGATAGGGCGCCGGCACTGCGAGCAGCAACTCGGGTACGTTTAGCAGCGGGCTTTACAGCTAATATGTAGTATTTGGGAGGCATATTAATTGATAAAACACTAGAAAACGCGTTGATATGGGTAGTATAGGTAGTAGTTAAGTATCAAAACAGTGGTGTTATGGGCGCGTGTGGCCTAGATGAGTAACTGGGCCCCATATTAGGTTAACCTAAGTTAGTAAGTTATGGCGTTTGGGCGCAACCCTATAAGATTATCGCAATATTAATTCGATGGTAAACTCAATAACCTTACAAGATATATACGCATAATGAGTCAACTTTAGTCAATTAATTGCAATTAATTGACTACTGTTGATTGACTCAAGTTGACTGGCACGGCAGCCTTGATTTGTTTTGTTTTACTTCGAGTCAACTCAATCAAAACCAATTAATTGACTGTGGTTGATTGTTGACAACTCTGTCAGACTCGATATTCTCAAAGACTTGTCTCGTCCCGAAGATTGATGCGAGGTATGCATCCCGAAAATCTGGGAAGCGTCTACAGAAGCCGTCCAGTGCCTGGCACAGATGCTTAGAAATACTGAACCCGGGTATGATAGCCAGATGCCCCAGAGTTGGGTGGCTGAGTAAATGCTGAAGCCGCCAAACAGAATCGATGAACGTGTGGCTGATTCCTATGATTAAGTTACATGGGTAGCTTGCGTTTTGATAAAGAGCGACCCAAGGGAATGAAGAGCATAAACATCTACACTATCTGTACTCCCTAGTTGCCTCAGCCTGGTATGTATACAAGGATATCGTGCACAGACACAACGAGTCTGTTTTCATGACAACCTCCTATTGACTGTAAGCAGACGCTGTACTCTATCCTTCCTGAATGAGGAGGCAAATGAATATGTTGTCAACAGCCTATCGAAAATGGCACAGATGCGAGAAAGTTGCAGTGAACACAGGCTTACCGGTTGCTGGAGTTATTTGTCACATATTGGCTGTTGGTTCCAGGGTGCTTCTTCTAAGTGACAATATAGGGAAGACATACACATCGCGCGCAGCCCCACCATCATTCCGATGATCTCTAGATATCTGTTGGATCAGCCCTAAAATCAACGTGGTTTGGGGCAAAGGTGGGGTGCTAACTAAGACCGGTACCACCGGGCGACCCCGCGAAGCTACCGTGGCTACTGAAGCAGAATTCGTGTGATCGTTTATTTAAGTGAGCAGATGATGCGACTGTAAATTGAGGCTCGATTTGAATTTATAGATAGTTCAGCACACCACCGCCTCTTCTAGGATTCAACGATAGGGATTCAGTATCTTCTTCTGCATTGGAAACTAGCGTTTCCAGCGATATTGGATGGCTGCACATAAATCTAACTGAGACGTGTGCAGCAGACCCAAGTACAGAGGAGTTCCTCATTCCAACAGCATTTCAAGCCTGCGATGATCTGTATCAGGCCGCAAAATTGGAATACCTCCTTAACAGCGATATTCAACCTGACCAAATCATGCTTATGGTGACCTTAACGCAGCGAATGAGACATATGTACGGAGCACGGTAACCATCTCTGAGCATCCAACTCATGATCAGGGGCCGGAGAACTTGGTGGCATTGAACAAAACGCCCTCTAACTCTTTCCTATCGTTCTTGGTGGTGCTTACTCCACCAACTTGGCAGCTGATTTGTGTAGCGCGAATTCCTTCAGCAAATGTATACGTAATATACGCACTTCTGGAATGGCCAATGGGGTGATCTGGTTCCTGCGGGAGGGCAAGCGTCGACGGCGTCGCCGAAAGGCTGAGACGGATTAATTATCATTTGTCCTACAAGGGGGGGACATGTACGGGCGAGTAGCGCGTTCGGTGGGGGGAGATCCGTGCATAGAAGACTCGAGAATCAAGGACACTGTTTTATATACAATTTTACTAGTAATCAAATGTGCCAATTCTTACTTAATCCCTTGCCGCCTCAATACTATGCCTAAAACACCTGACCGCCACCTCACGTATAAGGAACGCGTTCAGATATAGACCCTCAGAGAGGAGGGCCTTGCTTAGAAGGATATTGCGCAGAAGCTGGGCATTCCTCAGCAAACTATTTCTCGCTGTCTTAGGACGCTGCTAACGCCTTTAAAGCTAATAGGCCAGCTACCTATCCTTAATACCCCCCTTTAAAAGCTACTCGTACGCTATGCTACCCAGAACGCTGAGTAACGCCGTAAGACGCGCGAAGAAATCGCTGACGAGCTTAGTATTAAGGTCTGCCGCCGTACGTTAATTAAGGCCTTTGAGAAGGAGCTCTATCACCGCCGCAAGGCTACAGAAAAGCCTTTTCTTACACCTAAGTAGATATACTGTCGCCTTATGTAGGCCTAGGATTACGTATTCTAGACTGAGGAGGACTGGGATAGATGTAGCTAGGGCGATAAGATGTTAATTGTACTTAGCTAGGGCCAGGTCTACGTAACAAGGAAGGCTAAGGAGAAGTACCTACCTAAGTATTGTATACCTAAATTCCGCGGCTACTCCTTAGGCTAGATGTGGGCTATAATATTAACGCGACAAAAAGGCCCTTTAATCTACTTTGAGAAGGACTAGCTATTAGCTAAGGGTATAGTTAATTCTAAGGTATATATACGTCGGATTCTACTATATATATAGGACTTCCTAAGGGCTGAGGCTGAGCACTAGCGCTAGCGCGAGTACTAGCGCGAGCACGAGTACTAGAGCGAGGGTAGGCAACTAATCTATATTAAGGATAATAATAGTATCCACGTCTCTTATAAAACTATAAGGGCCTATAGGGCGATAGGCATCCTTAAAGTAGAGTAGCTAGCAAACTCGCTAGATTTAAACCCTATTGAGAACGTTTGGCGCCTTCTGAAATATTGAGTATAAAAGCGATATCCGTACATAGAGGCCGAGCTGATGTAGTACGTAAGAGAGGAGTGGGAAAAAATTAGAACTGACGACTACCTCAAATATATCAGATCTATAAAGCAACGCTGCTGGGCGGTAATAATGGTGGGTAGCGGCTACACAAAATGGTAATCAAATGTATTTTACTTAGTAATCTCTATATAAAAGGCATAGTCAATACATTTAGTTAGTGGGGCCCGAACCACGCTACTCGCCCGCACATGTCCCCCCCTTGTACGAAGGACTCGATACGCCTTTGAGGGTAAGCTGGAGGATGATACGAGCATGACCCCTCAGGTCAGTGCTCCGGCAAACCCCTGTCCTGCCCTGTTCGCGTAAACATCTTTCGGTAAGCTATCCGAGAACCCTCCCTAATCAGAGACGATCCCCGTAGTGTTGACGAATCCTCGCTTACCCTGGTTATTGTGCATCCAGATAAAATACCAAAATTGTCAATTTGTCAATGTTCCTCATTCTGTCGTGGCCTCCTTCTTTCACAGTCAGCAGTAGTTACTACCAGTACTAGCGCCTTAGTACTCCCACTGTATATTATCGGAGCTGCCCAATAGTTTTGATGAGCTGATCTTATTTCCCAGATTTGCAGTTCTTTTGCACTCACGCCATTACGAGCCGTGACTCATTCTATGTGAAATCAAATAATTGAATCGAGAAAAAGGTCAGGTGCACGAAAAATATGATGGTGAAGTCAAAAGAGTCACTTTGTTCTTGTTGCGCAAGTATCAATTTTGGGAACAACACTTGGTTTGCTCTCTCTCAGTTGAGCACCATCACAGCCTCTGCGAAAGGAGGATGTCCAGGCTGCGAGTTCTTCGTCAAGATTATCGGGCAATCGATTGATCGTTACATTGACCAAGAGGTTCATATATTCTTGCAGAGACGAAGAGCAAATAGAAGCCGGGTATACTTGATGATAGCAGACGAAAAGCTCAGGGTGATTCAAGTGGAGGGCCTTCGTATTTGTAACTCCTACGGTATTCTCTTCAATGAAGACTCGAGTAACCGAATGAAACTGATCAGATTAGGCGTGGAACCGACGATATCAGCCGAGTACAATGAAGAAGATGAAGAGTTTGGCCGTGTCGTTGCAGCGCATGCCGCGGATACCCACTGTTTGGACCTGGCTAAGGAATGGTTTCATCGATGCGCCAGCTCACATGGTAAATTATGTGCAGTCGAAGATGATGCAATCATGCCTACAAGGCTTGTTTATCTCCCGTTGGACGAAGAAGAGCCCCTTAAGCTTCAAGTCACTAAAGGCCTAAGGGGACTAAAGTATGCGGCTCTTTCTTACTGCTGGGGGGAGGATCAATATTCATGACAACACAAGACACCTTTGAAGACCATGTATCCGGCTTCTCCATGAGTACCCTCCCCAAATTGTTACAAGAAGCAGTCAAATTAGTGCGGAACTTTGGTCTGCGGTGGATATGGATCGATGCAATTTGTATTGTGCAAGGAAATTCAAAAGATTGGAGTGGTGAGTCTGCGTTAATGGCAGACGTTTATGGGAACGCCACCTTCACCATCTGCACTGATCATGCTAGTAGTACGGACGAAGGACTTCTAATCCCACGAGATCTTCCAGTGTCTCCCTGTTTTGGACCCAACGACTTGGACACATTCTGTTTCCAGCGCATTTCAAATGATTGGGAAGGAATGTGTGGCCAAGCTCTTTATCGACGGGGGTGGGCGTTCCAAGAACGTATCCTTGCGCCACGAACTATCCACTTCCTTAACGATCAGATTGCATGGGAATGCAATACTACACTGTATCAAGAAGGATTCCATGGCCGTATGCCTTCTCCCACAGGCCACTTCTCAAAGCCACACTTTGGGCCGTATTTTCATCAAAGGCGCTTTTTAGAGAATGCTCCAACCACCGGGCATGGCGATGACATGGACCTGCATGAGCGGCTTCAAAGATGGAATGGAGTTGCCCAAGAGATTTCTGTTCGTTCCTTTACAGTGGACAGCGATACTCTCCCGGCCATTTCTGGCCTGGCGTCCGCAATACAAGTGCCAGGCTTGGGAAAATACTTTGCTGGTGTTTGGGAGTATAATCCTTTTCTTTCCATGTATTGGCATGTACGATATCCCCAGGCAGTATGGAATACCCATTATAGGGCACCTTCCTGGAGTTGGGCTTGGACATATCATCAACTGATGTGGCGTCCACACGTCCTTCGACTCGACATAACCGTTGAACTCGTTGACGCATGGAGGGCCTGGGATTTGAAATGGGGCCCACGCCTATTAGAGCATCATATGATATTGAAGACTGCGGACCCTAAGGGCGAGGTTTTAGAGGGCAGTTATCTTGTCATGACTGGTTTCTGTAGATACGTCCGTATTGTACCAGATTGTGATATTCAATACGATCCTTGGTACTGGGCCGACGATGAGGTACATGAAAAGGGGGTTTATGCCTTTATGGATCAGTGGGTCGATTCAACGGGATTTGTTTCGAGTTTTACGGCAAACGGCCACGAAGTATATCCCGGGGCTGAGCCAACAAGCGATATGTGCTATCTTTGCGTACAGGTTGCTCAAGAGAAAAGGCTTGCTATTGGTGTTCCGAAGACTCTTGCATTAGTACTGGAGAATGTCGAGGGATCAGAGGCTTTCAGAAGAGTTGGATTGCTCGCTTTCGATTTCGAAGAAGCTGATCATGGTGGGTGGACAAGGCGAGAACTGAAGCTTGTTTAAGCGGCGCCAACATTGCATATGCCCAATTTCAAAGCAAGATGAGGTATTTCATCTCGCTTATAATTTTGACAGGCGTAGCTCTTATTTAATTCCAGAGGCGTTCCCTTACTACTTCATACTTTCGTAGGGCTTCATGTTTCAAGAACTTGTGGCCTTCCTCGCTATTATATAAAGAGTTTCCAGGCCCACCTCTCACCACTATGACGCCATAGTTGAAACATCATTTTAATGAATTATGCCGCAGAAATTCTCCAGGTTTTCCTGTCTTACGGTGGTTTTGCTGTGAGGCATTCAAATCATCTAGAACTAGCCAAGAGGCAGTCATCGCTGCTCCGAAGATTTCCTTTGTGCGCATGATTTTAATGTAGCATCTACCGCACTAAGATTACAGCCATGTCAATATGACACTAAAATATAGTTGTTAATAAGGGCTCAGTCTCAACCTTAAGTAAGAAGGTATACCTTCTTGATAATGCGCAAGTGCCGCAATTCTCATATCCGCCTAGGCTTCATTGTAACTCACCAAACTATAAGTCAAGTCTTGGTTCACACCACGTTTCTACCTTTATTCTGTTATTACCCCATATGCCAACTATAGTTTCCCACAAAATTAAATTGGCCGTCTCTTTAAAGAAAGAAAACAAGGTTTACAACTAGGTCAATCTTTTCTAAATCATATTTCAGTTTACCATTCCTCTAACTGCGTTGAAGCAGATAGACACGCTAGTCATTTTGGTGGCTTTGATAAAAAATAGGTTATGAATTTGCCATCTACAAACGATTTCTTTAAACAGATGCAACTGTGGTAACATGACTCCATACTTCTCATCTCTCTTGAACTTTCCTGTTCCCAGAACTTCAGCCACCAATGCCTACTATAGCTTAATACAAGCCGTTTTGAATTTCAAATCTGCTTCATCTCAATTTACGGCGTCGGAGCGGCCGCCTTGTAGTTGTATGGCGGTGCGGCTCCTTTATACCACGGATCAAAAGTAAAGAGATTGAACCCAGGGTCTTCAGGAGCAAGCATATTCGGCCAGCACGGATTGTCCCACAATGCATCGTCCCTTTCAGGTCGTCCCGTGTGTCCATAAGTGCCAAAGCTAAACTCCGGTCGATCATCAGTTTCAATCTGTGCCAACCTCTGCGTTACACCCCGCTTGTTGCGTGGGACTTTATTGCTCGCAGCAGTGAACTTTTTCTCAAACTCGGCATCGCTCATCTTTTCCAAAGCTGGCATGAAACACACACTCCTCCATTTCTTGCCAGCATTTTGGTTTTCATCCCAGGGAATCCAGCGTATAAGTTGGCCATTGACGTTTTGCCCACTGTTGACGTACGCGGGACTTTGTGGACCCAGAAGGTATAGTGGAGGAAACTCATCTCTGTCACAGAATTCCTCTTGCCGGTATTGCTCATCCTGCCAGTTAGCACCGTTGTGCTGATTACTCCAGGATGCAGGTGCTTTTCTTGGCATTTCCCACGCTGTTGCTGCGGCCTCGGGTGGACAGGTAAGTGTCCGCCATGATGGGTTGTTACGTATAACAGAGCTGTAGTGGAAGCAGGCTTGTCGATGTTCTAAATCGCAGTGCTTTATGACCGGAAGCGGGGTTGGATTGGGTTTATACTTCAGCGACGTGACAACCATGTCACTCTTTTGGGTTTTGCCGCCGACGCACTTCTGCCTTCGTAGTGTATTCTTAGCCTCGCCCATCCGCATGAGCTCCATGCCTGGTCTAATAGAGCATTTCTTCGTATTGGAGGAACCACCAGTACCGTTAGGACCCTTGCCAGTACCGCCTTTAGGCTTACTTCGGTCGGTAGGATTGGCGTCATCACCCTTCTTTCCGCTGCCTTTACCTTTGTCATTTTTCGGTTTCTTGAAACTCGATATACCATCCGGTATGCTGTTGAGAATGCCGAAGACCTTTTTAATCTCATCCGGGACGAGTTCAGTTCCGCCGCACGGGCTTAGCCACCATGAAAATGCGCCCTCTGGGTCTTGTTCATCCGGGTAGAAGTAGGAGGCCATCTGCGCAGCAGTAGCGGCCATATCTAGAAGTTCCGTTAGTCCATATATACCGTGAGAAGTTGAGGTTCAGTCCAAAGGGCTATCATATTGCCTATCCTGGTACATCATAATGTAACAAGCTTTAGCACAAGATAGACGTACCTAAGCCAGCCTCCAAAACTCTCCCTGTGCCTCCAGTGAGGAAAGTCACGCCTACATCGAGGACGAACTTCAACGAAGACATGAGAATATAGCAGCCGATCTGAAACGTTAGTAGTATTCTTTACATGGTGATGTTTGAATTTGCGTACCTGGGCAATGATTGGCAATGCTTCGATGATGGTGTCAGCGATTTCATTAAGTAGCCAGTTATCACAGGAACATTTGGCAGGCGCAACCAACTCGCTTTTCCCTGGGTACTTCGCCCATGGTATTCCGTTTGGATATTGGGCTGTCGGGAAAAATCCCACACACCCGTAATTGGTCGTTCGACCCTCCGCTTTGGCTTCGTCCATTGCAGGCTTACACACCGAATAGCACTGTGCCACACTGGCATCTCGATACTTTGGGTCTTTGTATATCAGGCAGTTCATCGCGTTTGCCTGCCTTGCTGCATCGTAGTCGAATTGATTCGGGTCATTCTCGGGATCGTACATCACAACGCCGTCCTCATCTGGATCGGGAACGGGGTGTGTACAAATGGTGTCTGGGCAGTATCCATGCTTGCAGGCAAATTTGCAAAGACGATTGAGATCCACGTCAAGTTCGTCCAATGCAATGATATCATCCATACCACCGACCTCTGCTGGTAAAGCCCTGATTCTACCTTCAACCCTGCATTCGCAGAGTGTCTCAGGGCAGAAGTCAAAGGAACAGGAGAATGCACAGAGGTCTCCAGCGTTGACGTTGATTTCTCGACCTCCGACGCAACCTCGCTCGCCAGGTTTGCCGGTCTTGGGCGGTGCGTCAAAGTCGTCGCTTGTGAATTCTTGTAAATCAACCGCCCAATCAATACTGCCAGCAAAATTCAGGCCCTTCCAATCATCACGCCGTGTGTTCTTGGTCGTATCGGTCATATAGGAGATATAGTCTCCGTTGTAGAGAATGATGTCTGAGTTGGAGGCACCGTCGTGAAAACTCTGGGCACCTACACTGCGTCCAAGAATCTCATTGATTTCCGCGAGAGCGATATATCCGCCTTCTCCAGTGCACCTTCCGGGTGATGCATCTGATTTGGTACGTGTCCCAGTGAATTCACACATAGGACCCCAACACCCGTCCTTGGCCATGTGGAACGATCGGCCGTAACTTGACTCTCCTACGAAAATCTTGTTATTTGGTACACCAGCTTTGGTAACTAGAATGTTGTTAGCCGTATACTTGAAGTAGGTCTACAGCAAAAAGATATCAGTCTTAGCATATTTGTCCAACATATTACCCATTTTAAGGGAACACGTCGTGCCATAAACTTTACCCCAATACTGTATTACTTGAACTTACTAATAGACAGGACATTTCGCGTCTCAGTAAGATTAACTATAAGTTCATTGTCAGAAAATGAAAATCATGATTAGACTCTGATATGGCCTACCATGGCTTCGAATGCATTTTCCAGAGGGACAGGAATCGAAGGCATTTGGGTTACCATAATCCCCTGAGAGTGTTAGCGTAGGCCCTAAAGTTAGGCTAATTCGCCCTTACATTGACCGTGTAGGTCATAAGTCATATAGACAATGTAGTCAATAACGGCAGCGATACGGTCGATCGGGAAAGCCTTCAGATACCAGTATGACGCAGGTGCAGCGATCGAGACTGACTTGGTTCCAACCTTTTGTTTCAGAACGGTAAGAAATCTGAGATACATCTGACCGTCGCTTGCTTGACCTATTGGCTGACCACCCACCATAATATCCGGGGCCTGTAAATTAAAGTCAACAACAGTCACGTTCCTTCTATGGGTGTGTCACTTACACCAGGGTACTCCCAGTCAATGTCCACGCCATCTAGACCCTCATCGTTGAGAAATTGTGCTATATTCGTGGCGAATGTGTCCCGATTTTGGATAATCGCGCTTCGAATAATGTTATAAGTAGCAGCCTCCGTCGAATACGCCCACCCGCCAAAAGAGATGATGCGTTTGATATTTTTAAGTTTCTTGAAGTCACCCCATTGTTTATACTTGTCAACAATAACTGGCTTAAATGTCTTGGGGTCGATCTCAATGAAGCCCCAGTGCATGTGCGTGTAGCTTCCATCGGTGTTAGCATTCTTAGACCTCAGCCAGAGACATTTACGACCCATGTTCCACGACTCGTAGTATCCAATACGTTGGAAAGCTGCGGGAGGACCGCCGTTCTTCTTGATCTCGTTGCCGCAATTTGAGACACAGGTTGTGCTGAACTCGGGTAGTTTCGCACCTGGACCACCACCTTCGAGTATATACGTTAGCAAAGCGAGACTTATCACTTACAGTCTCGTAGAAACTCACCTGGTGGAGCATGGATATCGCAATGTTCTGGAAATGGACCGCAGAAACCCCAGTTACTGCAACAGGCCTTCAGAGGACAGGGGTTAAGGTCAGCGATTGATGCAGACTTGTTCGACGGTTGTTGAGTGCCAGGAACCAAAGGCCCACACTCAGTACCCTGTTGAGGAGGGGGTAGTGGTGTTGCGCCGTCGCTCAAGCACATATTATAACCCAGCAGCATGTTTTTACATTCAGTCCACGCCCATGTTCTGCCTTTGTTCCATTTCTCAATATCACTAACAGAGACTCCATACTTCTTAGACAAACTGTCGCAGTTGTCATTTGTAACGATTAGATGCGTGGCACAAGTGCCGTCGGATCCCGGCTTCGGCGGGTCAGGCTTAGGGTCAGTATGTGGATCGCCACTCGAACAACAAACGTAGTCTCCTGCTTTTAAAGATGAGCAGAGATTAGAGGCCGGATTGAATTTCGTGAAGTCGGCAGCAGATATCCCGCATTTGGATACAAGAGAGCCGCAACCGTCGCCACTGACAACAGTGATGTATCGGCATTCTGCACGCTTGTGCATGTGTCGGTGGTGCATGTGTACATGGGAGGGTTCTTTCCGTGCCTGAGGGTCATCAGTATAGCGCTTGGCCCTAGCTACAGCTTTAGGAAAAAATATAAAGCCCACAGCAATGATACCAATTATGGGTAACACAATGTATGAGCTTTTTGTGGGATTTCAATAATTTCGCAAGTGGGTTTTGCTTACCATTCTTGGAAGAGTTCTGTTGGTAGCTGGTAATGTGCTATTGCTGAGAGTTCCGTTTCCGCCTGCGATTTCCCACGTCTTGACATTTCGTGAGCTTTGGGCATTGCTTAGTCCTTCCGTCTCAGCGCACTCTCCCTTACTCCACGCTGCAGCAGCTTTTTGGGCGGCGATGAGATCGCCGTTTCCGTTGAGGAACAGGCCAAGTGCACCCCCGGACGGGGCTCGACTACCACAGATCTGAGCGAAAGTACTACCAGAGCCTACTCCAGATGACTTCACAGCACTGAGTAAGGATGATGCAGTTGCCTTGCCGTATCCGTTGCCGATGTATATGCTCGCCACGGTCTTTTTGTAGTACGCAAAGATGCCGTTTTCGTCACAGTTGTCCTTTGCCTCGAAGAATTTCTGCAGACCTTCCAAGACTTTGACAACTTCTGTTGGGTTCGCTTTCGCACTACCTTCAGCAGACAGGCTCAGATCCCTCGTAGTTTCGGCTCCGCCAGCGAAGCATGCTGGCGCAGTCTCGAGACTACTTTCGAGGAGGCCTTCCTCCTTTTTGGGGTTCTCAACCGGCTTCACGTTTGTTTCGTTCCCCGACTGTTGCCCCTCAAGCGTGCAGCTTCGTATGAGCACTGTTGTCTTAGGGTCGTCAAGCGGCTTCGAGATCTCGAACTGGAGAAGCATTGGCTCCTGGCAGCGTTGAAGGCGCTCAACTGAAATATATGGCGTCCAACTGTGCATGTTTGCATAGTCGGAACATGTGAGTGGACAATCATGTTGATCCGGATAATAGGTTCTTAGGTCGCCGATAGGTGAAGGGTCATTGACGTCAAGAGGCTCAGTGACTTGATTGCCATTGATGTCCAACGCGCAACGAGCGAGATGGGCTCCAAGGGCGACCGCAATCGCTATGGATCTCATCTTGACAATTATGTGGATCCAGCAAAAATGTGATTGAGTTGTGAGAACCGTCCCATGGGTGGGGGAAAATAAACTTTACGCGTTGGAAAAGACTATTAGAGCGAGAAGAAGCTACTTGAGCTTCGCCTTGACCAAGATGTATTCCAATGTAAACAGTAGGACCTGGACCTCACACTAAGCAATTTGCCTCAAGACGTGGTAGTAAAGATGACAATTAGGTCCCTGCGCTAAAGGCGGCCCACCGGGGGAGCATGCAGGGGCTACATTTGAGATCGGTCAGCCCGACCAGGATGATCAATCCAATTGCTAGCTTACATCCATCGGAAAACTAGACCAAATTGCAAGTAGGGATGGCAATATACGGTACATTGGCAAACTTTTGTATGTCCCGTACCAGTATAAGTTACCACCAAAATTAGATATACATGGGTAGGTAGGGATTGTCCGTGCGCCAACTTTTCACAATCTGTACAAGCTAGATTCTGCTCAAGTTTAGGTATGTACTGGTAGTAATTTGAACAAACTGGTTTCCTCCGGCCCAAGTCTCGCCCCCCTAGTTATCAATCTCATTCACTTGGCTGACCACCCTACTCTCCTGACTTACTTTATTTACATTTGTGCGCAATATGTTCACACAGACACCGGTATTAGGCCCCCTGCCAATTTTAAGTGATGTACGGATATCGCCAGTATTTGCACGTGTAACACGATAAGTTGGCAGCCCTGGTTGCAGGGCATGAACAGCAGTAGTGCTTACACGCCCCGAGGCCAGTGCTTCGGTGGACTAACGTAGGTTTGGTGTACCTGCATAAGCGGTGAATACAGGATTCAGCCTTGTCCGATGCTCTACCTGTAAATCGGCCCGACTTGGCAAGTACCTAGGTAGAAAGTAGTTTTTGGGGACCAACCTGAATCCTAGATTTAAGCGCCAAGGTAGAACGAAAGGAACGGTTTTATGGATCTATATCGGCCTAGTCTTAGGGGAAATCTTGGCCACTTCACATCGCCGTTAGGCCACCCGACATAGCGCGTGCATGAAAAAGTCGGACTCGATCAAGTTTGTACGAGGCCGAGGTCTTGGCGATGTTGAGAATCTTGGCGAGCATGGGGCGGAGTAAGCCTCGTGAACACCTCGGAAGCCTCGACAAGCACTAGGCCTCCGGTACTGGTGACGATGGTGCAATGGTGTTTTGAACATACAAAAAAATACATTAGAATAAGAATGTGTGTTAAGTAGATTGCCAAATACATTTCTAGGATACTATTGAAATGAAAATATAGCTGCTACAGGTGTGAAACACCTAGGACTACAAAATGCCATCACTGAACTTAGACAATATCGTAACTACTGTGCCTTTACCGCGGTGCTGAGAGAGAGCGCTTCCAACTCCCATTTCTAACTTTTCTTCGAAGTAGACGAAGTGGAAACAGCGGTCGTACTTGGCTTCGGATGCGCCACATCATAACACTTCGCATGCACAACCGTCTGATTCAACCATGCTTGGTCAATAGGCCCCACCTTATCCCACGTAACTGGACAATCTTTCTTGATGCTTTCAATCGCGGAGCTTTTTGCACCGTACCAAGACGCTGCAGCGCTGCCGTAGGCGGAATATCTTGTTTGTATCGCAGGCCTAGCGTCGGTTGCAAAGCCGCACCATTTGGATGTCTCGGATACGGAGCACGATAGAATGTCGAGCCCGGTGGCAGTAGCGAGGCAAGGTTTGAGAAGCACGTCGCCGTAGGATTCGAGAGCAGAGAGGAGCGCCGCAGTAGGTTTTGGAACATCAAAATATTGCGTTATATTCTTGGTTGCGCATTGCCATGGGTCTGGCGACTGACGACTCGTTGGTGGAGGGGTACTGGTTGGCAAGAACGAAGTCGTTAATGGAGCTATTGGAATGGTCGATGACCTGGCAGTAAAAGTAGTGGTTTGTCCGGTTGATAGAGGAGCATTTGTGAGAAATGCGAACACAGCACCGAGAAGAAATGAGTTGTACATTGTAAAAATTGCCGTTCAAGACGATCAAAGATAGTATTGAGGAGAAGTGTTGTATCGAAAGCGGAGAGGTTTTCTCGAGTAGTATCAAGCAAAGTCAATCGTATACGACAACGAAAATCTTTTACAACTGCAATGCAGTCAGCCTCATATCCAAATGAGAAGACATGGTATGTGAACGGTTGATTAAAGTGGATTATACGTTGCGCCCCTGTACAAGCATGTGCCTAGCTTGGCAAGCGACCTGGCCGTAGGATCGTTAGTATGCAGCCCAATATTAGGCCACCCAAATGTCTACATCCTGGTAACAGGTAAAACCCTGTTATCCTACCCA
This sequence comes from Phaeosphaeriaceae sp. PMI808, assembly GCA_021365335.1. Taxonomy (NCBI): domain Eukaryota; kingdom Fungi; phylum Ascomycota; class Dothideomycetes; order Pleosporales; family Phaeosphaeriaceae; species Phaeosphaeriaceae sp. PMI808. Next base: position 201,595 of record JAJTIZ010000048.1, read on the forward strand.
CTATCAAAAACGCCTTCGCTTAATGAGCCAGTAGGCTAGTATGCGAGAGCTACCCCTCGATCGTGCCGACTGAACCTCTGCAACAACTTGCTAGTTCGGTACTTTGCGCATCTTCCTTGAGTCACTCGACACTTATTTATTGGCCTGTTATGCCAGGACAACATTCGGAAAACGATGATAATGCACCCCTGATAGCAAAAAAAAGGTGTGTTCTGGGCACTATTCTGGTGGGCCTTAAGATGTTTTTAAGTGGGTCTCCGCTATATTTGCCTTTCATCCAAGCGAGTCGGTGAACATACAACGGGACGGGACTAACGCCCTAAGGTGTGTATTGGGGGTAGTTCTCCTCAATGAATTTTGCGACAGCCTTCAGGCACTCATTCTTGTCATATCGCTCCAAATCAGGCCATCCATGCTGGCGGTAAATTTCTTGCACCCCGGCAAGCATAGCCTCGTAGTCCGGAGGAGATGTTTTCCACACATGAACAACCTTCCTAGAGCTTAGCGGGACAAAATTGAGCCGCTGGAAATGATCTTTCAATTCCGCGAAGAAGTCTGGGATTGACCAGGTCTCGCCCTCTTCGCGCCATTCCGCCTCTTCTCCATCTGAGCAATAGTCATATGGGTCATCCTCGACTATTTCGCGAATCGGGTCGTCGCTGATGCCTCCAGGGCACTTGTACCACAATACGGTACCGAGCTTTACATCGAGTAGGAATCTGGGGTTGTAGCTCCCACCACACGTGAGACCGACGACGTGTTTGGGGATGTTGTCACTGATTGAGGAATCCTCTGTACCTATTCGGATAGTTCTGCGATCTGCACCACGCTGGAAAATGTCTTGCCAGTCGGCGAACGTGCAATCAGGAGCACCTTCTGCATCGACTGTGTCGTTGAGGGTACATTTGATGTACGGAAGATGACGAAGAAGATTGATCACCTCCTTTGACTTGTCCAAGGTGAAAGAACGGGTGGTGATGTCTGGCCATCCATCCGCAGGTGGCTCAATAACTTTAGCCTCATCCAGGTACATCTTCGTGAGAAATTGGTAGTAATCGCGGACGGCGGCGATGGCCTCTTCGCGCGAGTACGTGATATCCTCAAGGCTCGTCATTTTGGGTGCGTGGTGGTTTGTAGTGGTGAGAAGGCAAGATCGACAAATGAATGTGGGGTCGACGGTTATTAAGCCTATTTGTGCATTGCGGTCACGTGACTATACATATTCAACGCTTATATTTTGCATGACTTCATAGGATGCTGCGTATGCTCAACTACCCCATGCAGTAAAATATAGAGTAAAGCTACATATAGCAGCGAATTGACTTGTGAAAAGGTCTATCACTAGATTGTTTTTTGATCAGACGTCAGGCTGGTGTGGAGCTAGTTTGTCATGGACAGGAGTCATATCAAGAAGATAAGAATCTTTTTCCACACCGATATTCAAAATTTATGTCTACCACTTGAAATATAGTGTAGATACTTTGTGGTGAAAAATAGATGTCCGGCCTGGGATCTAGTTTATCTACACAGTTGACTAAATTTTCAAAACTATCGCAGTCAGTACAAAGTTGCGCATGCCTAAAGTTTGATGTACAGTGAAACATAGTTGTATTGACACGGAAAATCAATAACAAAACATGACTTTTGTCAAGATATATACATATATTGAGCTGCCCTCACCTGACTCGATGTATCGGGGCTACGACTGCTGTGTACTCAATGGGAATAGTAATATTCATGCAAACACGAAATCACACCAGGCGACGATTTATACCAAGGTTCCGTCTGCCTGAGGAGCAGAGGATTTGATGCAAGCAAGGCAAGGTAAGGCAAACAGAGCTATCTTGACGACTGAGCTACATTGACGGAAAGTTGCTAGTACGCCTGTTGTCTGTTATAGGATTCATATAGCTGTAAAACTGGGCCGAGGGAGTGGTTACGGTTAGATTCAGCAGGAGATTTACGCAAATAATACGAGGCAGATTTATACAGGCAACAGGCTGTACTAATGGAGAGTCCCAGAATTGACATGGTTCCTGACCATTTGAAATTCATGCATAAACGAAGTTACGCCCGGAAAGGATGATACAACTTTTGCCTGCCCTGGATAGTTGGGAAATTTATACAGAGTAGGGCCGATACTACGACTGATATGATTTATTCAGTGGCGGAGTTGCGGTGAGGGAGGGATTTGCATTAAGGTTTGCTCCTGAATGTCGGGGAAATCTAAAACATGATTCGATTCTACTCTGCTATCTGCAGACCTTGCCGAGGAAACTTCATAGTAACGCAGCTGGCTCTTGCGAGCCGGACTGGGCGGGTAAAATACAAAGATGATTTATTTCAGAAGTCTCACGCTGCAAAGACCTAAACCCTCCAAGTAGTAGCCCGAAAGCACTGAAACGCATCCCAGAAAAAGTCATCCTACACATCCAGCCTCACCTCTACAGTACATCACCACGGCTTAGCATGAATAAGTTCATTTGGTATGGGTGAGTTGTACCGGTCCGCCATGATAGCCCATCAAAACCCGAGCATTCGGCACTAAAGCTATTGACTCGTGGGCACGTTAGCTGAAAAGTAACTGAAGAGTCAGGCTATTACAATCTTACAATAAGTATTTCTGCCTCCATGGCAACAACAAACGGCCACAATGTCTTGTGTATCCCCGTCATTGCTCTCAGATCCAACCAAGCTTAAAAGGATACGGAGCATAGTATTCTGGGGGATATATGTCAACCCTGTGGTGCAGCACGGCCTTCTTCACAGCTGCCACTGTTGTAAATGGTTCGATCTTGCCTTGTGCCTGTGCACGCGCCAATCGTTTTTCTCCATAATCCTGCGCTTCTCTCTCCCACTTCATAAACGGATGGTCTGGTTCCCTCGATATATGAGGTGCTGCCACAGCGGATTCTGGAAATTTGGCTTCTTCACGTAATAGAAGGTTAGCCACAAAATGGACGCCAACTTGCAAAGGGATTCGAATAACATCAATGGTTCCCATGTCTTCACTTCTTGCGAGAGGTAAGGCTTTATCCTTCAAAGACTCGAAGCTAATAGGTGCGCTAAGTCCATTTTCGTGACCCGTTCGGGCCAATATGATGCTCTGGATCTGGGCAAAGTCGTCGTAGTGACGGAAGCCGTCTGCGTGCTTCTCAGCGGCCACGTAGTTGTACTCGTCGAACACTACTATAAGTGCTTCGCAAATCGGATGTAGTTTGAAGTACCTTGGGTCCGGCCAAGGCTTGCACCTTTTGATAAGGGCATTAGCTCTGCTGTTTTCTTCCACCGTCTTTCGAACCTGAGCGCAAATGTGCTCGTGCACTCGTAGTATCCCTGGGACTGTCTTTGCATATTCTTCCTTAACGCATACGGGAACAGCAAAGAATTCATCAAGTTGTATTTGTGGTTCCCTGCCCAGAGCATCGGACCAAGCATTCCAGATACCACCTAGGATCACCGGCCCACTACGGCCGACCATTTTGGTTGCTGACTGAGTCCAGTAGAATACTGTGGCTTTGTTGTAGAATAGGTATTCCTTCCATGTATCGATGTACGGTATTTTATGGCCTCGTTTTTGGGGATTCTCGATGCTGTAGAGTTCAAGCATTTTATGATCGAGGTAAAGTGGATTGGGAGGTGACCAGATGTGCTCGAGCTCAAGTCGATATTCGTCACTTTCTGTTATGAACCAGTCTCGTCTGAGGTCCTCCCTCAACTCTGCGACGACTTCTGGTGAGAGGAGTGGTGATACGTCCATAGTCGACTCGTAAATTGTCTGCCCAATCTTAATGTTCCTCTGGTCTTGATGTTTGGGAATATTTCCCTAGAGTCTTGTTTCGGCCTTTGAATCGTGAAGCTCGATTCCTAGACTGAGCGCCGAGGCGCCACAACGGCTCGAGGGCCTGCTGTCCCACTCAAAAGTAATGCACGTCCTTGATTGCAATTTGTCGCAGGCATACACAAAATTTGACCGGCCTTGGGTTAGAAAGTGTGATGGATGAAGGATGCAGAATGTCCTTTGCCAAAGTCGCGCGAAATAGATTCTGCTTGCGTGTAGTCCGTAGCACAAGAAGCAGGTGAGAAAGGTAGGGACGATGACTCGAATTGGGATCTGGACTAGCCGGAAAAGCTGTTTCCCCGCAACACCACGTGACCATGCCTCAAAATGGACGACTCGATGCCATAAATTTCTTCAAATTACCTTATGCAGTCGACTGATTACAACCCTGCAGTATAAACCTAGCAAGTTCATCAACGCGACAGTGTTGCTAAGGTTCAACAAAGGTCCCACAAAACCTCTCACTACTCGCCGCACTGGCCAAGGTGCTCCGCACCTTGGCCGTGGACAGCTCAACGGCACTTTTGATCAACTTTTTATCTTTCGCACGCGTTTTTTTCGCGACGCCGCCATGTTTTCGCGATTTGGATCATACAGCGATGTTGAGCAGCGTATTGAGCTCTGTTTGGAGTCCTTGGACGTATCTAAAAAGCCCAATTTTGCTGCGTTATTGCATGAGTACAATGTGCCAGTCAACCGGTTACGGCGCAGAGCCAAAGGCTTCAACTCAAAAATCTCGCGCCCAGCCGCAAATAAACGTCTCAGCGACGCGCAGGAGGAGACTATAAGACAATATATTGCTCGCTGCGATCGATTGCATATGCCAGCGCTAGTACCGCAGCTACAAAGTACTATCCAGAGTATCTTAGATGACGACGATCCATCTAGCCAAGCTCCTCCACTCGGCCAGCACTTTATCGCGCGCTAGCTTAAGCGCAATCCTGATTGCCGCAGAGTTCGCCAGAAGCCTCAAGAGCTCGCGAGGCTTGCGAGCGCGCGGCTCGACGTCTATACGGACCATTTTACGGAGTTGAAGGAGGTTATAACGAAGTATGGTATCCAGCGCGCCGACTACTATAATATGGATGAGACTGGGTTTCAAATTGGAGTTAGAGGCTCGTAGTGGATCGTAACTTTCGATTGGGACTGCTAACAAAGCAGCGCAAGTGAGACGAATCGCGATTTTGTTACTGCCGCCTATGCTTATCGCCAAAGGCGCCGTACATCTCGAAAAATGGTATACTTAGACGTCTCTACCCGGCGAGTATAGTATGGGTTTGAGTAGTAGTGGCTATACAAACGATACGCTCATGCTGGAGTGGCTGAAGCACTTTTACTCTCACTCGTTACTGCGCCAAGTAGGTGCCTGGAGACTACTTATCTTAGATGGGTTCGGCGCCCACTGAACTCTAGAGTTTCTTAAATACTGTGATAATCACAAGATAATCCTATTTACGCTACTACCTCATACCTCGCAGGACTTGTAGCCACTTGATTTAGTTTGTTTTCAGCCTTATAAATACTACTATAAACGCAAAGTTGAAGCGGCTACGCGCACCGGCTGCATTAACTTTAATAAACTAGAGTTTTTCGCTATAATAGAAGGTATTAGAGCGCAAGCTTTTAAGCTATCTATAGTTAAAAAGGCGTGGGAGTTAGCAGGTATTTAGCCGTGGAATCCACTGATTGTATACCAAAAGCTACTGCGCAGCGCTGAGAGCTCTGAGAGTTCTGAGAGCGAGCCACGGCTAGAGCGCCGCCGGCTACGAGATCTCTCTAAATACGATGAGTTTATAGATGGAGTTGGAGAGCTACTCGCAGAGCAGGACCGCCAAAGCTGCCCAGATATAGAGTTATTGAGTATACTCGAGTGGGCTGAGGTGCACGCTAGGTCTGCTCGCACTGCAGAGCGTGAGCTACACCAGATAACTGCAGTCCAACGAGAGCGACAACAACGCCAAAAAGCTGGCCAGAGGCAAGCCAAAGGCGATAAACAGTCTGGAGTACTTACTGCAGCTTCAGCTTGAGCTGCAGTAGACGCGCGCATTGAAAAGGATGCCGAGAAGGTCGCGCGCGCTGCAGCAAGGAAGTACAAAGCTGACCAACAACGCATTGCAGACCAGCGCGCAGCGGTAGTCTCCAAATTGCGACTCTGTATTATATATATACTATACTCAAACTTGACTATTTTGGAGCCTCACTTTTCACCTGCGTTGAGTAGTTATTTGCGTTGAGGCCTCTGGCTCTACGCTGTAGCTGCCCAACTTGTACGTCTCTCGGTTAACTCTAAAAGTGGGATAAACACGCTAACCGAGCTGCGCGCGCCATTCTCGTGTGCGCGTCCCATCTACAACTTGAACTCTACACATCCACATTAGCTATAATACTATAGTAAAACTTGATATTTTGATGCACCTGCTTCTTTTGATTGATTCTATACCGATTTTGCCATGCCGCGACACCAATTGAAGCTCACAACGCCGCCGCCCGAGCTAGTCTCGCGAGACCGCGATGAACGCGCTCCTCAGCTCGAAACGCCGCAGCGCTCCGCCATCTTAGCTGTATACTAGTTCTGCCAAAGAGAGGAGTTAAGTTGTAGCCTTGAGGCTATTGAGAGAGTTTTTAGAGTAGCAACTACGACTGCGAACCGAGTTTTGAAGAGTCGTAGATACCGCAGGCTTCAAAACTCTGATGAAAACGAAACTCGCGGCTACAATAGCCACAATAACTCAACGTTTACGGCCAGCGACGCTCTTGCCGTTATAGAGTATATTAATAATTGTAATTTTAATGAGAAGAGTGATCCTTGGAAAGATCTGGCTGCCTGGGCAGGTGTAACAAAGCAATATATTGACGAGAAGGGTAAAGAGAACCTGCAGTGGCATACAACTACGATCCAACGCCATGTAACTCGTAAGACTGGTGTGAAAACTCATAGAGCAGTTGTTAAGGAACTACACACGCTAGCTCAGCTCGATATGCGGCGTGATTATCTCAATATTCAGCTCGAGTTACGGCCTTACGCCCAAGATTGGAGAGGAGTACTTTGGTGTGACGAAATACACTATGTGGCTGGCCCAAAGTACCAAAAATATATTAAAAGACGCCTAGGAGATAAGGAAAAGTACGCTAAAAAGAATATCTAATATAAGAAGGATTATAAACCTAATCTAAATCTTTAAACGCACTTTTATATCTACTATGTTGTAGGGTATAATTTTACCTTCGCTATACTGTATAACGCTGGGAATTGTAATAGAAAGATGAATACAAAGACGTATACTACTATCATCCTCCTAGCTCTACAAAGCTATATATTAACTAGAGGTGGAGAGTGGACGTTATGGCAGGACCGTGATTCAGCTCACATCTCTAAAACCACACTTTCTTGGATAGATAAGCACGGCATGGACTATATACTATCCCCTTCAAAGTCACCTAATATGAGCATAATGGAGACCTGGGCATCACTTCTTAAAAGGAAATTTTATGATTAACGCTGCCGGAGTGAGGCAGCAGGTATAAAGAGGTTCTACAAGGTGTGGAAGGAGCTTGGGCAAGAGAAGATAAACCGCACCATAGACAATTATCCCAAACGCCTGCTTGAAATTAGGGATAGGTATGATGGTCTAGCATCCAGATTTTAAATTTCAGACCAATTCATATGCAAAACGTTGAGAAATTAGGTGTTGTTTGGGGGTGTGGAGCATTGGATTTGGTGCGCTAGCGTGTTTATCCCACTTTTAGAGTTAACCGAGAGTACGTCTACTCGCGCGATAACTCCACGAACTTAAGTAGTTTATACTCAAAACTGCTACTCTATATAGTATATATACTATACTCAAATTTACTCGTTTTAGAGCTTCAATTTACATCTGCGTTGTAGAGTTATTAACGTTGCAAGACAAATTTGTACGAAAAAGTGCCGTTGAGCTGGTAGGTACCGTTGAACTGTCCACGGCCAAGGTGCTCCGCACCTTGGCCAGTGCGGCGAGTATCGCCAGCGAGGGGCGAACAGCAACACCGGATCAGGAAGAATTTCACTTTAATTTGGTAGCAAAAAAAATAATCAAATATCCAAGCATTGATAGATCGATATAACGAACATAGAGTTTGAGCAACTTCCCATCAAGCTCAGGAAGTCTTTCCACTAGTCTCATCTTCCCCACCTCCATCTCCATCTCCATCTACAAGGGGGGATCATGAACGGGCTATTAGCGCGGTTCGGTGGCGCGCACACAGATGTAAGCATTATGCCGCTTTCTGTGTATTTTATACAGTAATATATTGTAAGCTATCCTCTCCGACAGTTATATCTGAGGCGGTGATTCGGTGATTTGGGCATTGTGGAGGATTAGCGCGGAATTTAGTACCTCTAGTTGCTAGTAAAACGCTTATAAAATAAGGTATTTGATTCTCGCACCTTCCACGCACAGGCCTCCCCCCACCGAACGCGCTAATAGCCCGCTCATGATCCCCCCTGTACCTACACATCCAGCTCACCAACGACGAACCTTAAAATCTCCGGTAAGAACTTCCCCGTATTACTCTAAAATAAATAGCCTCTCCTAAAAGTTCTACAATTTCAAGCTCCCAGCGCCTCATAGCTGCTCTCATTCCATTCCCCCATCTCACCGATCAGTCTTCGCATCCAACTCGCTCGGTAACAACACCCCCCAAAATCTCAGGCAACACCTTCCCCGCATCACCTTCATGATTGTCGTTCGGTCCTGTAAGAAGCTGGTTACCCAAGGTGCTCTATCTGCCTCCAAATCTCCGTTGCTTGAGGTTGTGGATGAGTCTCGGGTGTGACAAGTTAGTGAGAGTAATGTGGCACTCCCTACCTCCTAGGTCTTGTGTATGGTTGAGGTCATGTGTAAGGCAACTTCGTAGGAGAGACCTTTCCTTCCACCGATGTGGTTCGGTGGTAATATGTCTTCTGTCTCCGTCAGGTAACTGATCCGGGTGGCCATGATTGATTCGAAGACCTTTCCGAGGGTGTTGAGGAGTGCAATGGCCGCCACTGTGCCGATTTTGTCTTCTCCGGGCTTCTTTAGCGGTATCGTGATCGATTGTCTGAAATATGTAGGGTGATATCCGGGTCGCAAGTTCCAGTTGAAAAGCCAGTGCGCCAGGTGGGTTAATAATGTGGTGTGTTCGCTTGACGACTTCGTCGTTGACATCATCTGAACTGGGCGGTTTCCCTGACTTTAGGTTCTTGGTGGCAATTGTAATCTCTGCCGCTGTGATGTCGGGGCAGTCGATCGGTTCTGGGTACTGGTGGTTGGCGACGAACTCCTCGATGTTACTCAGGTCTGTTGCTACCAGGGGAAGAGAAGAACCTTTCTCCCAGAAGTACCACTCCTCCGGTGTTGTCTCCGTCTTTCCATTGTATGTGATGTCGGGTTGCTATGCAGTGCGCAACGCACGTTAATGCACTTGACAGTGTAGAGAGAGCCACGCAGAAGTTTGAGCTGTTCTAGTGGGTTGTTTTCTCGAAGGGACCACCCTTGGGATACTCCCATAAGCTGATGCAGGGTGGATTACTGCCGTCATCCTAGTTTTGAGCATGATATTGATTCCAGGTTGTGCCTTCTAAGATCCCTGGGGAATGTCAGCTGGGTTATTCCAAGCGCAGGATGAGAAAGAGACCTCATGCCGCGTCGCCGGAATGCGACCATGGCAGAGGGAAGGGAATCCACTCGCAAGTATCAATTCCAGACATTACGGCATTACGAAAAGGATGAAGTTTAAGTCGACAGCCGATTTGGGTACAATCCACCTGTTGATTCTGATGCTTGCGCTAGCAGGATCCTTGAGTACGAAAGGGGCACTGCTTCAACCCTTCCTACTGAGTGAATCAACCGGTGTACAAAAGTGGAGATGGACGATGTGCCGGCGATTGGCTTCCAGATTGCCCTTGCACAATCTTCGTGTAAATGTGCTTGGGTTCCCTGACTGGTTCAAGACCGTCCGTAGGACACCGATCACTTCCCACATCATTCCAATTGCATTCTTTGCTGCCACAAGAGAGGTGGTTCAAGTTGCTCTTATGAGAGCCTTTGTCTCGGAGCCGGCATCACCACTTGCAATGTTTGCGTGCGCAGGCCAGTGCGAAACTCCTCATGGAACAATACCGAAATATCGACCTCGCCCCTTGCTTCTGATTACCACATCTACTGTAAGTCGCATCGCCTTCCTCGAACTTTAAGTGTTCCCTTCTGTGAAGCATTTTCAACGCCTTCCTCACATGTACAAAGCAAACTTGCTCACGACAATCGCCTAGCCCCCTTGCTGTCCGTGACGCAGACACATTTCAGACTAATGTTGAGTCGACTTTGGCAGCAAAGTAGTGCAGTCTTTCTTGTCTGCCCGATATGTGTTGCATGATCAGGGGCTGACGAGTTGTAGCGAGAGAAAAGCATTTTCTGGACGGATGGTGTCCATTGACTGATTTTGAGTAATGATTCTTAGCGATGTCTCGGATTAAAGTGAAGGAGAACCGTCGCTCGTTGAGAGAAGTGGATAAATCTTCTTGCTCCTGAGCAGGATCAGATTGGTGTCTCGTAAAACCAAAGGTCGCGACGATGCCAAGTAAGAACTCAGAACTCAGAAGGGAATTCTTTTCTTTCATGATACGTAGACCCAGTTGGAAACTCGGAGCATCAGGTGCAATACATCATTCGCCTTGTCAGCTCAGCGTTATGTTATTATCGTGTGATTTGTGCGTAAATTTACGGCGAACTCGATCAGAAGGAGAACACATGCAGCAATCGCGGGCCCACGTTGAATGTCCTTCAGCAGGATTCTATATGGGTCGCTAGACGGACGGAGCGTGAAGTTGATCCTGGTATCTTCTTGGCCATAGAACATGGCCAGAGTCCTTGAAAGTATTGAGGATATATGGAAATGAGAGGCCCTACATGGTTTGGACAACACACGCCCACGGGAACACTTAGTGTACGAAATTGCAACAGTTGAGCCCTTGACATTGGAGCGCTGGCATTTGAGTGTTGGCGCAATGAAGCTGGCAGTGGAGAGCTGGCCGTTGGGAGAGTTACTATTTGAGCGCTGGCTTCGGAGAGAGCTAGCAATAGAGCTATTTGAGCGCAGGCTTTTGGGTTTGTAATTGAGAGAGCTGGCTTCGGAGAGAGCTTGCCGTTGAGAGATGGCATTTGAGAGAGCTGGCTTTTGAGTTTGCAATTGGGGGAGCTGGTAATGGAGAGCGTGTCCAAGAAGGGAGGGTTGCTGACTCCACAAAAATGCCAGAGACACTTCGTAGAGAGTAGAGAAGTGCAGAGCATTCCAATCCGGAAATTGTTGAGTACCAGGACAGCAGACTGGTCAACAAGCAAACAATTTGCAAGTATTTGCTTGTATTATTTGCCAAGACAAATACAAATACAAACAAAATATGCTGTCTGGCCTTCCAAACAAAACAAATATAAACCCTGAAAAATATTTGCAAATATTTAGTATATTTGGTAGAAGTCGTCGCTATGCGCAAGGTGTTGAAGTTATTGAGTTTACTGTAAAGTTGATCTCGCGATACTTTTTTTGGTGTTGCAAACTAGCTTACTCAGCTCAGTCTTAGTCATCTCATCTCAGTTGTGCTCCTTTTTGATGCTTGTTTTGATGCTCAACCTTACTGTTATTGCCCATCTCAGCGCGTATTTTTGCCCAATATGCCACCTAAACGCCGCGCACCCACTCTCTCTATACATGCTAAACGATCGAAGAGCGCTGGCCGCAGAGCTGGCGCCCTACACCAGAGTTATCATCTCAGCGCCAGACACCACGTCAAGCCCTAGCTACCGCGAGCTAGGCCACTACTGCGCGTCCTGAGCGTACGTTTGAGTCGCAGTTGTTGGAGTCACAAGCCGAGGCTGAGATTATACCGCCTACTAATGGCAGCAACGCCACCTTAGCAGTGAGCAACTCTCAGCTCTACAGTTGATACGTGCGTGGATAAGAGCTAGATATACGCCTATATACGATCAAGACGAGAGCAAGCTCACTGACGAGCAGATCATAGAGGAGTTCCATATACAGGAGTAGGATACGCCAGCATAGTAATTTGTATGCAAGCGTATCACACAGTTTTGCTAAATACTTGCAAATATTTAATTATTTGCAAATAATCGCTTCCAAATACAAATACAAACAAAATATAGCCCTCTTAACACACAAACAAACAAATAATTTTGCTTATATTTGCTTTATTTGCTTGTTGACCAGTCTGCAGGACAGAAGTTGTACGCCATTGGCTATGATTTGATCGTGAGAAGATGCGTCTAGATCGAATCAATATTCGTCAATTGCTGAGTGATGTGGAGGACAATGCAGCCGTATTGAGGAAGGACCAAGATTTGCGATGCTCAGGAGCCCGTCCATGATCTATCGTGGCAGTGCCGCTACCGGGGATCATTGCAAGTCGCAGATTGTATTCTGGCCCTGTCGACACGTTTGATTTTGATTCTTGGAAATTGAACTAAAGCCTGTTTCGGATCGAGTGCTGGTTCTGTTGCTGATCTTAGACTCGGGTACAACGACCTTTCGTCCCATGGAGATGATTTGAATTGAGAGTCGTCAGTTATCAGCCATTAGTGCTGGACCGCTCGATCTATTGGAAGATGATTTCGCGCCTGTAGGAAGATTTTCGAAGTTTTGTTGATTGATTGATTGATTGATTGATTGATTGCTTGCTTGCTTGCTTGCTTGTTTGTTTGTTGAATCCGTTGGTGTTAACCACCCTAAACCACGCGGAGGTGGATCCGATAGGGCGCGTATGTTTTACAGGCTCGGCAGCCTGGGTCTGACTTTATTGCCGCCGTACCTGGCGGGATTGGTGCGCCCTACTTTTATAGCTCCCGGTACCTTGGGAATTGTATTTATATCCCGCCCTGCCTGGCGGTATCTCAACTTGGTGCGTCCCGCTGCTGTAGCTCCCGGTACCTAGGGAATTGTATTTTATACCCCGCCCTGCCTGGCGGCTGCCACGTCTCTCATCCGTATCCTACTCCTCAGTCCTGCGCTCCGACAAAACGAGAAAAAAAGATCAGCTTCTCGTAAAATCGTCCCGAAGATCCAGGGCGACGCCGTTCCTCGTGCATGGTAGTCCTCCAACCACGACAATCCTCTCCACAGTCCGATTGCCAAGCTCGGCCTTGTGGTCTATAAGTAGACGCATGGAACTCGCGCCATTGGTACTCCCTAGGATGGCATAAAAGCCGTCGTCTTCCTTGGTATATACAGCATAACCAGTCGAAGGATCCTCGACAAGGCTAGTCGATCTTCTTGCTGCATACCATATGGCCCTTCGGGCAGAAAGGTTGATGACAGCGGTCCTTACTATAATCCGAAGACTCGAGGGGTCGAAGGAGGGGAGTCTATCTCTGGCCAAGATCCAGGACTGCCATACGGCCTCGGAAGGCCAAAGTTGCTAGGATTGTGGGTTCAAGTCGTATGCCTTGAAGTTGGAGTAGTTTAGGAGGCATTTTTCTCGGACATTGAACCAGTTAATATAAGCCGCATCACGGCTTGGGATCGACGAAACAGTCACAAACTCGAAGTCCTCCATGTTGACGTTCCATTCCGTTATCAACGTCTCTACCTAGGGAATTGTATTTTATACCCCGCCCTGCCTGGCGGCTGCCACGTCTCTCATCCATATCCTACTCCTCAGTCCTGCGCTCCGACAAAACGAGAAAAAAAGATCGGCTTCTCGTAAAATCGTCCCGAAGATCCAGGGCGACGCCAGCGACGCCGTTCCTCAAGTATGGTAGTCCTCCAACCACGACAATCCTCTCCACAGTCCGATTGCCAAGCTCGGCCTTGTGGTCTATAAGTAGACGCATGGAACTCGCGCCATTGGTACTCCCTAGGATGGCATAAAAGCCGTCGTCTTCCTTGGTATATACAGCATAACCAGTCGAAGGATCCTCGACAAGGCTAGTCGATCTTCTTGCTGCATACCATATGGCTCTTCGGGCAGAAAGGTTGATGACAGCGGTCCTTGCTATAATCCGAAGACTCGAGGGGTCAAAGGAGGAGAGTCTATCTCCAGCCAAGATCCAGGACTGCCATACGGCCTCGGAAGGCCAAAGTCGCTGGGATTGTGGGTTCAAGTCGTTTGCCTTGAAGTTGGAGTAGTTCAGGAGGCATTTTTCTCGGACATTGAACCAGTTAATATAAGCCGCATCACGGCTTGGGATCGACGAAACAGTCACAAACTCGAAGTCCTCCATTTTGACGTTCCATTCCGTCATAAACGTCTCCTCCAAGGTTTTGTCTACCCTCGAGCGACTGGTTCCTCTCTCGATAGCGTACCAATTGGTAAGCTGGGATGCGGGCGCTGGGATGAGAACGACAGGCGGCACCAGACTCCTCGTCAATCTATCGTACAGAAATCTCCCCTTCGCAACGCTGTCATGGTAGAGATCTGGTTGGAAAAACTCGACAGCCTCTCTTCGTTATATAATTTCCGCAGGAGGAAGACCCTTTGCAAAAGGGGGGGCGCACGAAGACATCTTATACTGGGGCTGAAGAGCATGAAAATGTCGTTCCAAAGCACCATGTTTATTCCTCTCGCAGTTCGCACCTTCCTACGGAGAATTGCTATGACGGAGAATCTGAGTTGCAGAATTCCGTACTGAGGAAGGTACTATAGACACTTACCGATGCACTTGCGAATCTCTCCCACACTCACCGTCATTGCCCTGTTCATGCTCGGAAGTGGAATATGTGGCGGTGCGAACAACAGTGCGACTTTGATTGCCGGCCGCGCCGTTCAAGGCGCTGGCTCGGGTGGCATCTTGATGGCATATGGTGAGTATCAAAACTGGGATCAAGCGAGAGAGACTTGGGCTGACGCGGTAAACATTTCAGACACAATCATTTCTGATCTCGTGCCGTTGAGATATCGAGGAAACTACATTGCTATTGTGCTGCTGATCTACAGCATCGGTCCACGATGGGTGGGTTCATCGGTGGCGTCATCGTCGACAACATCTCGTGGCGGTGGGCCTTTTACATCAACCTACCGATTGGGGCCGTCTCTCTCGTGACCATGTTCTTCTTCCTCCGCGTCGGCCACCGCGATCACGGTGGCACGTTGTCCCCGCTCCGTCGCCTCCAGAGCATCGACTACGTCGGCAATGGCATTCTGATGGGTGGGGCGACGTCCATGTTGATCGCGCTGACATACGCGGGCACCCAGTACGCTTGGTCATCGTGGCACACGCTGGTGTCCTTGATCATCGGCTTTCTCAGTTTCTTTCTCTTTGGCTGGTTCGAGTCAAGCCGTTTCGCGCCCGCGATGCCCGTCATGCCGCCCCGTCTGTTCGCCAACAGGACCTCAGCCATCATCGCGGTAAACACATTTCTGTTTACCGCAATCATCTATTGGTCCATCTTCTTCTTGCCTGTCTACTTCCAGTCGGTCAAGCCGTACCCGCCCACGACGGCAGGCATCGACGTCATGCCCATCTCGCTGCTAGGCGTGCCAACGGCAGCGGCAGCAGACGCCGCCATGAGCTCCTGGGGTCGATATAAGGCAATCTATTTGCTAGGGTTCGCGCTCTACACGCTTGGTCTAGGCTTGTTCTCGCGTCTTGACGAAAATTCACCTACTTCCGAGTGGGTTGGCTACATGTTCACGGCGCCGTTCGGAGCTGGGCTCTTGCTGAACACGCAGTTGCCGGCCTTCCAGGCCCCCGTCCCAGAGTCAGATCAGGCCGCAGCCACAGGAAGCTGGAACTTCATTCGCACCCTCGGCAGCGTGTGGGGCGTGGCCATCCCAGCAGCCATCTTCAACAACTACGTCGACATCATGATCGCTGATGGGGCCATTTCCAGTCCTGTCGCCGCGGATTTATTGAAGGGCGGCGGCGGCGCGTATCAGTTCGCCTCGGCAACGTTCGTCCGCCGCTTCCCTCCTATCGTCCAGGATGAGATCCGCTCTGTCTACCAGCGAGCTATTCAACGGGTCTTGTACGCAGGGATTTCGTTCACAGCCTTCGCGTGGATCATTTGCTGGTTTGAGAAGGACATTCCCCTTCGCACCGAGCTTGTGACGGACTACGGTCTCAAGGAAGATCAGGGGGGCTGGGGTAAGAAGAAAGATATTGAACTGGGAAGAGTGCCTGGAGTAGAATCATCGTCACAACTAGATGAGGGGAAGGAACGTGTAGCTTAAAGTTGATTTATATCATAATTCGAAGCTGCCATGAAGTATAATTGAACTAACAATGCTTATGTGATGTATTGCTTATCGCGATACTTCAACGAACCTAACATACATTTCCGGCTTCTCAAAGAAGCCGTAGTGAAGCAAATCTTTCTCAAGATCAAAGCTCTGCCCTTCGACCTTACATACATCAAACGTCCAAAGGACTTTAGCCAGGAACAGCTTCGCCTGCGTCCACGCCATTTCTCGGCCCATGCAGATCCTCGGACCGAGGCTGAAAGTGTGCATGCTTTTGAGGTGGTCGTTGGCAAATGCGGGGTCGTGTAGTGGATGGGAATTAGGGAGCCAGCGTTGGGGTTGGAAGCGTAGTGGTTGATGGAAGTAGACTGAACACCGTGCTAACGCCCAGGGGCAGGACTGTACGTGGGCCCCTTTAGGAATGTACTGCCCATCCACCATAGCCCCCGGGCTAATTCGGGGTAGACCTGTGAGGTTGCTGGGAAGCATGCGCAATGTCTCTTCGATACAGGCGTGAAGATAAGGCAGGGATGTCAGCGTTTGCCCCGGTAGAATCTCCTCATAGCTTGAGAAGCTCGTCCTGATTTCCCTGGTCAAGTTTTGATATGTCTCGGGATTTTCGAGCAAAAGCACGAGGACACCGTAAAACAGGTCTGCCATCGGCCCCCAGCCAGCAAGCATTACCTGCAACGACACAGATCCTATGTGAAGGAGCTCCTTTTTGTCTGTTGGGCAGGGAGCATCCACTGGCAGGATGTAATCAAAGTAATCCGGATGCTCCGTATGACCTCTTTGCTCGATACGACGAAGCACACTATTTCGTGTTGCCTTCTCCATCTGTGCAAAAAGCGTGATCTTGCCGAAAGGCGCGAATAGGTACTGGAGCGGGCTGATGAGAGGGAAGCGTTTGAACACTTGGAGAACGGTCGCGAAGGAATTGAAGCTAAGCAACACCTCGAGATTCACTGAGTCTTTCATGTCTCTCATCTGGTGCATTTTTTCGTTCCACGCTAAGTCGGCCGACATGTCCATGGCCAACCAGTTGGTCCATCTCACGAGCGGTACACCATTGGTGTTCCCGCTCACAAAGATGTCCTTCATTCGCGCAATAAAATAGTCCATATGCTCGTGCACAATGGGCTCTAGGGTCCGTAGGAACCGAGTGCTGAAGGCCGGGGCGATCTGTCTGGCCACGCTGCGATGCTTGACAGGATCTTCTTCCCATATCAGACCACCAAGGTCCTTGCCGCGGTTCTGGAAGTTAGTCTTCACGAAGTCCTCTAGGTTCTTGTGCTGCGGCGAGTAGATGTCGCTGAAGGCCTGGGGAGTGAAGAAAGCGAGCTCGTTAGGCGCGATCCGCACGACCGACCCGTACTTGTGCAATGTCTTTTCGACCGCCCAGGGCCACCTTCCGGAGAACCAGTGGTAGGCATACCAGAGGTTGGAAACAGCGGCGAATTTTGGCCCTGGGAAACGGGACAGTGGATGGAAGTACAGCAAGTAGATAACACGCGACAACGAATAAGCGGAGATCTATCAAAAAACTTAGCATTGAGCTCCTGCCTAACAATTTGAAAGAGAGACACACAGTACCGATGATGGCAGTGGTCAGAGTGGTTGTGGTCAAGCCCAAGGCTTCCACGATAGATTGGGAAGCCATACTAGCTAGGCAGACTGTAGTGGCATGAAGGGTGAAGAAAAAATGAAATCGGAGGCTATTTCAAAAGCGGCGCAGCAGCAAACAAAATCTTTAGGCAAGGGGTGCTTTCTCCGTTGTGACAAACACGCACGACGCATCCGACGTGTTGGAACTACGGCCGGTGATACTTGATGTAAAAATGTACCTTTGCGCCCGATTATGCATGGTGTGCATGCAGGAACCCATGGTGTGTGTATCGTTGTTTGTACTACGGACATTTACTGGCGGGTGGCGACTCATGGAACCATGACAGCATGATTTATACATTCAAAAGTGGATCTATTCTGTACACTATATGGCCCCCACGGCCCCCAACTTGTTCCTCGTAGTCGGCCACGCTAACACGTGAAGTTCGGTGGAACGCCGTTTCATCGCATGATTGGCCGTATTTGCTCCATCCAATAGGGGACTTTGCTCAGACCCATACAGTCGCACGGCATATACGAATACCTTTCAGCGAACTACTCGCTAACATAACCTTATCATTTTAGTAGTTATCACAATTGACTACACTTTAAGATAACGCCAATCTAGAAGGAATAAACCAAAGGGGCGGGGTTGTTTCAATAGAGCAGGGGTAAATAACACAATTTGTAACGGTGAGTCGGGTATTTAGGCATAGCGATGCAAGCAAAGCTCGGAAGGCGGTTATCTTAGAAGCAAGGGACATAATAACAAGTCATAACCCAATTAGGGTTTAAAGCCACGCTACTAGAGTAATATTCTTGTATAAATGAAGAAAAATAATGTCTATGTTTCAAAGTTTAATTTATATTTCAATATAATTGAAGCACGTATAGAAAGGGAATATAATCTGACTAGGAGGTTTCAGATGCCAAAGAACTTCTCCCATTGAGTCTTCCTCTCCTGCAAGACACATACGACCTCGGTGTATACCGCGCTTTGTAGTGCTTCACTATTGAGATCATCATCACAAGAAAAGTCGCAGTGAATGCATTTTCTCACGATCTCAAGATACCACTTACCCAAAGTCTGAATGGAGTGATGTCCTTCATCAAGCAGCTTTCTTGCCTCGATGATTTCGTGAGGCATGTGTTCCAAGGTAGGCTTAGTGAGATTTTCTTTTCTACAAATCTCGAGCAGTGCAACACCAAGTTTAGCAAGTGTAAGATTTCGAATGCCATAGGTATGCTTCAAATCGAGAGAATCTTGCTTTGCTTCAAAATCAAGTGATTCGTGGTCTGGGAAGCGATTGCTGAGGTGTAGACTGTTCAGCATGTCTGATATTTCACTTGTGTCGGACTGCGTCGTGTTTGTGAAATAAGCAACGTCTTGTAGGGTCCAGGCCTCTGGCAACCACGAAGTCGAGTGGTACTGCAAAACCGCCACAGCTAATTTATGTGCAAGACTAAGCTGTTGCAATATTTTCAAGTGTTTGATGAGGCTATGAATAGGGGTCGCTTCCTGGGTTGTGGACAGCGAACTTGTTCCTTTGGTCGCAAGCTTGCTAGCGTCATAGAAAATGAATCGCGTTATTGGCATAGCCTTCGAAACTTCGAGATAGCCCACGCAACCATCTTGACAAAACGATGTTGAGGAACGCACCTGACTGACGTGACAGCATACACTCTTCTTCGTTTTCAGATCGAGCATAACGAAAGATTGAGCATGTGTTGTTCCTGTGCTCCCCAACACAAGCGTTCGAACACGTTTATCGTCATCCTCAGGATTATCAAACCGCACTCTTTTCTTCGAACTTGAACCTTTTTTCGATTCTATTGGGTTGGCTCTATTTGGGCTTTGCGCAATTCTACCTTCGAACTTTCCCTGTAAAGTTTTGACAAGTGTTTGTGGAGGCAACGCTGGTGCTTTCAGTGTCGTCGGTGACGTGATGGATCGAATCTGCAACCAGATGGGTATATCTAAAGTCGAATCTAGAGATGATCTAGTTATTGTTAGTGTTGTGCATCGTAACGATCTAGACAGACTTTGGTGGGCAATGCGCAACCGTTACTACATACTTTTGATGTCTTTTACCCGCCTTTAGTAGTGGCTGACAGGCAACAACAATGTCGAGCTGAACATCACCATGACCGCACTGTGCATCAAGTGATAACTTCGCCTGATGTCCGCTGTGAGAGGTGTTTGTACAGGACCACGAATCGTGAAGCGATTCTCCCAATTGCTGTGAGACGACGCGAATCTGCTGGTAGCTCCGCGGCGCCGCTTTCCGAATTATGCAAGTCGAAGCAGCATCGCGGCGTTTCTGAATCCTGCATCTTTGTTTCCGCAACTTGCCGAGCGCTTTATTCCATTTGTTTAAAGATTCGAGCTGTCGAATATACTCGTTCTCCTTGCGCGACGTGTTAAAAGCGTGCCAGATCTTACGCCTCAATTCGTGGTGCGGTTGTTTCGCAGTCTCCAAGCCTCCATCAAGCTTGACTAGGCTCTCCTGTGTTTCGCGTAGGATATTGCGTAGTCGCGTGACGATGTCCTGGCATAAGTCATAATCTTGTTGCATCAAGCTTCGCAGTCGCTTTTCGATATCCTTTCCCTGCTCCTGCCACCCATTGTGTGTCGGATCTTTGATCATCTCAGAAGCGTCGCCTGGATCAGGAACTACCGCCTGAAGCAGAAGGCGACAATCATTGTTGAAGTTTGCTGCTGCTACTTTGAAGCGTAGATGGATGTCGTATGCAACCTCGGCGTGTCGTGAGAAGGTTTCAAGTCTGCATTTGGCTGTGCTGTACGACTTCAGTATCTCCACAACTATCGGAACGACGCCCAAGGTCAGGGCTACAATTTCCAAACCGGACATGATGTTAAAGTCCAATGTTAGAGTCCGATGTTAGAGTTGGCCAGGCTGAGAAGAAATGGATTCCCAAAAAACGAGGCGCAGCTCTCGGCTGCAGCGCAATAGACCTGCATGCCCCTCCTGGGCGCAGCTCGATCACCATATGTGCTCAGCCGCACCGGCATTTCGTCAGATGAGGAACTTACAGCGTTTATGAACTTATACTAACACATCGTCGGTCACCTCATTAACGATCAGGTTTCTAGCCTGCAAAGCTGTCACGATAGCGTCGCAATTATCTCATTGGGAGAGAAAACCAGAGCTAGCCACCCCACATCGACAAACAACACAACGCTAAACGACCGAACGGCGCAAGAGAACACACGAAAAACTACACAACGAATCCCGTGGAAGGAGTCATCAACTTGAGGATAAAAGGAGAAGCTTTATAGCAATATGACTTCTGGCAAAGCTGATAGCCGGGCTTCAGATGTCGAAGATGTTGGTGTGAATATAGAACGCTGGCAGGCTGACACTGTCGTGCAAAAAGACCATGAGACCGGAACGGGGCCAATCGGATTGCTCTTCAACTCTCTTATAGAGCTCCTGAGGTTCATACTTATCGACATAAAAAAACGACTCAATATGTCGGAACATTACCAATCGTTGGAATCCAGTTCTGCAGCCTTGTTCTTTTGGGGTGCTGACCTTGGAGTGGCACGAGGGGAGCTTGATGAAGCGCTGCAAGATTCCTCCCAGCTGCGCGACACTTGTTTACTCGTTCTCGTATCTATTGGCCAATTTATCATCTCCTGTGTGTCTCAAATCCCGGATTCATCGCTCCATCTCGTCGCTGACATGGCTTAGCATTTGTTCGCCTACTTAGCAACAAAGATCGACAAAAAGAGATCCTAGACTCCACAGATATCGTGCCTATTCTCGAGAAAGCCATGAATATACTTGATAAACAACACTACTCTGCCCACCAACCTGAGCAGAATGAGGAAGATTTATGCCGCACTCTACGTATGAAGATTGATACTCTTATCATGCTAGGTCCTAGTCTCGAGTCTCCAGCTGAGGAGAATTTCGATGATGAGGAGCCTCGAGCCATTGAACATGTTGAAGGACACTTGCCAGAACAGACCTACATCAATAGTGTTGCACAAAGGTTTCCTCTAGCTGCACCAACGGTCGTAACCCGATTGGGTAAGCTGAACTGGGAACGATATAACCATATGCTTCATCTTCAACGTAACGCGATTCAGCAAGAGCTAGAGATGACGGTCTTGGAGAAGGCTAAAACGATCTTTCACGATTCAGCACTAGGAAGCTCAGTGCCAGCGCAATCAGAAGCCGGCCCGAGCGCAACATGCGTTCATTCAATTCCCCAAACCGTCTACGTGCCCTCAGTGGTATCTAGCAGAGCTGAAGCGAGTCACAGGCGTCTTCCACCTTTACCTCCCCAAGCACGGTCCGGTCAGCCGTTCACCTGCGTGATATGCAACAAGCAAGTGAGATATCAGAGGACCAAAGCTTGGAAGTGAGCTATTCTATCCGTAGAGAAATTCGCATGAAATGCTGACAGGTCGCCCTCCAGAAAGCACATATTCGACGATATCCTGGCATATGCCTGCCTCTTTCCTGAGTGCACCGTCGCCGATGTTTTCTTCGAAGATCGTTACGCGATGATGAGCCATTTAGAACAGTGCCACGACCTCGACGTTTCAGTCTCGAAGGTAACATGCCCTCTTTGCTTCGAATATACCTCCGAGGATCGTGATGCTCTATCGCTACACTTTGCTCGCCATATGGAGGAAACTGCTCTTGCCGTTCTACCTTCTGGTGTAGATTCCGATGATGAATCTGTAAACGATACCCCAAGTGAAGCTGAGACCCGGACTGAGAAGCGTATATCTTCTGAAGGATTGGTTACTGTGACTCCTCCTGCGAGCGATAGCGATTTTTACATTGAAACACCTGGTGCTGATTCATCCTCATCCGAAAGTGAAGACGAAGGATCAAATCGAGCTACCGCGAGGGGTTTCCAGCAAGCCGATGTTGGCACTAACAGTAATGTTGATTTTCCCAATATGTTCAGCCATGCATTACCTTGGGGGAAAGAAATCATGCTATGCTCCATCTGTAGCAACCAAGAATTTCCGGATGAGCCGTGGGGAGTGGGCAACCCTAGGCCTAATTTGATAAACAGCTTGGTAGGCGGCCTCTTCATAAAATGTTGCTTCTGCCTATCTCTTCAGCACCGCCGATGTGCTGGCATTCTAGACGAAGCTGCGGAGCCCGAAAGTTATTTGTGTGTGAATTGCCACGAAAAAGGCGCCACGGAATCCAAACCTTGGCAATTTTATTCAAAAGATTATCCCTCTTTCTCGCCGGAACCTTCCGTTTCTCGTAATGCACCTTCGCCTAGCAGTTCAGTCCTGGGCCAACCCTCAATATCTGAACTTGATACTCTTGATACTTTATTTTGTTTAAAAGAAGGATGTAAGAAGACATTTGGGGGTAAAAATAGAAGAGCGTCACTGCAAAGGCATATGCGATTAAAGCATATTAACGAGGAAGAGAGAGAATATACGTGTGAGGCAAACGGATGTGGCAGGATTTTCAAGCGCCCAGATGCCCGATTGAGGCATCATCGCGCAAAGCATCCTGAGCTGGGTGTCTCCGGTCCGGTGCGTCGTAAAGCGTAAAACAAACTCTATTTTATCCGTTTGACTATTGAATGCAAAGGCAACTCGGTCAACGGATTCAAGAGGAGGAACCTTGTAAAACACATGAGCACAAGTCAATAATCTCACAAGGGGTGAAACTCACGACTCCATGATTCACTTAAATTACATCGGACATACCGTGTCGCTCGATCTAGTTAAAAGACATCTCCACATCCGCCACTGTATCGTCTATAGACGTCATATCTGCTGGTTTCTGTACCATCAGATTTGCACAGCTTCTGGCGTACGCGAGCTGTAGATTCGTTACATCTAAAGCTATTGCCAGCGTTGTTTATACGAAGTCGCAAACTAGACCATAAGGATATGATTCCTAGCGCCAGGTCCATGCACATTGACTTGGCTCAAGCCTTTTCACATCGTAAGGGGTTGTATACTTTTGACAAACGTTTTTGGTTTAGCTATGCTCGCCCCAGGAAATGAGCTACGTAATATACACAATATGGATGACGTTGACTTGGATTCGGTTTACGGCATTAGTGGAGATAGATCTTGTTGAAGTTTTTCATATTCTAGTTTCTCCTACAAAGAATTACTTCAAGTTTTGCCTTTTGTCGGTGGACTTGATAAGCTTGACGACAACGAGGAACTTAATCAGCTTCCAACAATGCACCCTTTAGATAGTACTGAACTCATTTTCAGCTGGAAAAATTCCCGAAAAACTCGAGTTATTGCAGGCTAAGCTCATTAGGCGAAAAAATCTAAACGAAGGTTGGAGTGTGAGTAACTAGAATAAGTCCCTCGTGCATGATTAGGCATCTGTTGCAATGGATGGTTTGATGACTATAAAATTTCGAATATGGAACCTCTCCCTAGAGCTATTGTTATGAAAGTAGAATGTCACTTCTCAATAGTCAATAAAGTACAGGTTATACTTTGTACAGGTTGGAAATACTACTAGTAAGGTTCTAATCTTTTGCTAGTACCTACTTAGTAGACGTGTCCATTGACCATGGCTCTTAAAGAGCTTTTTGTTCAACCATCTCCACGCCCTCCTTTTTCAGTAACTCCCGGATAGGATCACAAATCTTTCGTATACGGGGCCAAGGCACCTGGTCTGCGCACAGCAGGACGGCCGTCCAGTAACAATTGGGTGGCGATTCCACATGTGACGCCGACTGATAAAGCCATCTTAGAATAGCGATCCGGGTCTCCGAAAAGCTTAAGCGTAGATGTAAACGTCTCCTGGATACATGATTTAGCTAGTCTTGGTGGTGACATAAAGGGCGGGTATATACCGTTTTCCTATTTAGCCACTCAATGACAAACTTGTGTTTAAGCATGACCAGGTCTCGTTCACTAGGTAGAAAGCTCATGAGCTTCTCAAGCCGTGCACAAAGTGTGTCAAGGAGGTTTTCATTGACGATTGTAGCTTTTTCTGAGGATATGATTCCCATCCATTTCAGATCGTCAACAATGCGCTGACTTTCTATTTCATCTAGAAAATGAGCAACATCTCTAATGTGGGATATAAGAGAACTTTTTTACCGCCAGCGAAGATTTTATGAGTTGGGGGTATGTGATCTACCTTTCTTCCGCGCTTGATGCACCGATTGCCTTCTGCTGAATCTCATACCATCCTTCAGCCAATCTTTCTTATCTTGCTCCAGCCAACCAAGCTTAGCCAACGCCTGCACGAAGGCCGGGTTACCCTCATACCGAAGCGAACCTCAGAGGACTGAGTCGCGGTTTGGATAAGCGACAAAATCGTACCCATCCATCACATAATACGGTGCCGCTGTCGCCATGAGCTTATCAGAGCTTACCTCCTGAATCTTACCATTCTTAAGAAATCGTGCGGAACCTCTCTGGGAGAGAAGAGCACCGCGCGGCAACCATTAAAACTTGAAGCCAAGGGGATTGTTGGCGCACTCTGGGGCAGAAGTCCTCCACGGTACGAGTAGAATTCGAGTACCCTCCCACCCTCAGCATGAACTTCGTCGATCTCCTTAATGGTATAGAGATGGCCAACGCCAGGGCCGACTCCCACTTCGTTGAGAACAGTAATACCAACTTTCTTGGTGTCCTCATCGAGCGCCCGGATGGCATCAGAAACGTAACTTGTCGTCACAACTTGAGTGTTACCCTTGATAACAGCTTTAATCACTGCGGTATAAAATATATATGTATGGAATCAAAGAAATGACAACGTCATGTTTTGCAACGTGATTCTCGAGGTCCACTTCTGAAGTTGTGTCTAGAGCAATGGTACGGGTACGAGGGAAACTTTTTGCAAGTCTCTCAGCTGATGCTAGAGTCCGACACGCTTTCGCAAATCAACTTGGCCTAGGGAGTCAGATAATAGTATGCCAACTTACGCACAGTGATCTCATTGTCAGGATTGCAGGAGAGATACTCGATGCAAGGCGGGGCCACCATTTCACAGCCAAGCACCAATATGCTCTTTTGGGTTTGAGAAGTCATCTCAAACTGACTGTGACTATCAATTTAAACAAGTGTAGAAAATCATTAAACCATTTGACAAAGGGTTTTTAGGTAGCTAGGTACAGTGAGGTTATATAGGCACAAGCAAGGTCGATGCCACAAACCATGGACCCTTCCTGATTAGTTTACCTTGCCCGCCGTAGTCCGATTGAGCTGGTCCGATCCGAACATCACTCC
Source organism: Phaeosphaeriaceae sp. PMI808 (assembly GCA_021365335.1). Classification (NCBI taxonomy): domain Eukaryota; kingdom Fungi; phylum Ascomycota; class Dothideomycetes; order Pleosporales; family Phaeosphaeriaceae; species Phaeosphaeriaceae sp. PMI808. The sequence continues at coordinate 227,467 of JAJTIZ010000048.1, forward strand.
GACCTGCATTCCGAATTCCGTTTCTAACCAGAAATTTAAGCGCACTCGGGATGCCGATATGGATCGGTGTATGCTTTTACGAGTAGCGTACCTTGGTAGCTGGTATAACGGGACGAGGCTAACGCTATTCTGTATGCGCACGCAAGTATGAATCATCGCCAATGAACAAATACACAATCACGATACTTTCCCTATCGACCACTCATATACTATTTTCCTATTCTATCAATATCAACCCACTAACTAACTTCGAAGTTTGATATTACGTAGATGCTGAACTAGTACAATCAAGGATCCAACAAGCCTTCTTTCAAATTTCGAAACGCACTTTGAGTAGAAAATATGCTCGTTTGAAGATGCGGACTGCTCGTCATCTTTCATACGGGTGCAAACTGCTTCTCTTCTCGCAGCGTTTCAGCCTAATACGTGGAGTTGGGACGCATTAGATAGCACTAGGAGCCCACTACCTGCAAGCCAAGCGTGGTACTACATTTCGTAATCGCCTGGCCTGTAGGAAGTTACTGAAGCCTTGTTAGCCCTCGATACCGGCTGCTATACAAGCCATCTTCAGCCATCTTCCTTTTCTATGTGCATAGTTAATCTCGTTTCGCGTAGGAGCAAAAGGTATTTGCATGGCATAATTGCTTGAGGTAAGCAGGACCGTACTCAGAATGTTGATAAAGACATGCAATGCTGTGCTCATGTACGATACTATTTTCCGAAGATGTCAAAATTGGAACTCCCCAAATATGGTTAATCGCTTGATCGGCTGTTTTGAAGATCCAGAAGATTCCGAGAACGGCATTGAGGGCGTCAGAGTCAAAGGAGAGTTCTCTTTTTGAATACTTCGAGATGAAGGTAGGTGGGGCTGGGCGTCAGGCGGCGAGATACACTAACAACTAGGCCCTAGCCTATTACAATATCCATGGACAACAAACACAAAGACCGCAATTTAAACCCCAAGCCACTAGAGCGAGAATGCCCGGAACCTGGTTTCTCCCCGTTGACTTTACCTTCACAGCCGACGGCCCGCTCCGTCTGGGCATGGTGATCCCGCACTGGTCCAAGCCAACCACTGTCCTCGCAGAAGTAGGCTCCGGCGCCGCCAGCACCGTCACGCTGCCCGCCACCAAAACCATCGTCGAGCCCAACCGGGCCTTCAACCGCTCCCAGTCGCGCTCCGACGGCGCCGGGCTGTGGGCCAAGTTCGAAGGCCTGGCGTCGGCATCGGCCAGCGCCGACGTCGGGAAGAGCCGCAGCGTCGACTACAGCAAGACCGACCATGAGATCCGCTTCTTCGCCGACCCGCTGATGCCCGAGACTGTCGGCGCCATCGCGAACCTGCCGGCGGTGCGGGCCCAGATCGACTCGGGCATGTTTGGCAAGCGCGCCGTGTATATCGTGACGGGGCTGCGCATCGCGACGTCGTCGTTTACTGTCACGAAGGAGGACTCGTCGAATTTTGCCGTCGCGGCCGAAGGGTCCGGGCCGCCGTCGGGTACGGTCGGGGTCGAGGTGGGTGCACGAGTGAAGCATGAGAGCGGGACGACGGCCAGGGATTTGTACGACACGGCACCGGGGATCGTGTTTGCGTATCGGCTTAATGTCATACGGACGCGCCGCGCTGGAGTGGAGACGGCGCTGTTTACGCACCAGAGCGCCTTCTTGACCGGCGATGGAGGCAAAAAAGAAGAGCCGTTGGTGGTGGTGGACGCCACCAGGGACGAAATCGACGAGGATCTGGAAGAAGAGATTGTGTATGAAAGTGCGGAAATTGGGCAGGACGAGACATGTATTTATCTCCCTCTGAAGCCGTAATGGCAGCGCTCCCATCTCAAATGCTAGATGCTATGCTAGAAAACAGAGGGTTGTCACTCCAGCGCCTCGTTGTTCATCTTATCAATGGCTCCGCATACAGAGACCCAGAGATCCATGTCCCTTTCCCTCTCTCCCCAGTACCATATAGGATTGATGAAGTGCTGCCGATACGAGGAACTCAGTGACATGGCCCGCAGCATGTGCTCCATGCCCTTCTTCGTGTAGAACTTCGCACAAACCTCCTCGGCCGCGTTACTTTTCAAAAGCGTCGGGAGCGCCGCGAGATAGGAGAGCGTCATGGCGGCGATTCCAGCCGCAATAGCAGCGGCTATGGACGACCCTGCACTAAAGTCCGCCTCGGGAAAGTGACCCTTGACTTCATTGACGATGGATGGTGGGATGTTCGTACCATAAGTGCCCAGCTTTTCAGGGCCTTTCCCAGTGTGGGCTGGATTCGACCATAGAAAAGTGCCCTTGGAATCGCCAGCGTATATTGGTATTACGTCTCTGTGGCTGGCCGGAAAGTCTCTTCTTCGCTCCCATGAGTTCCCGGCGCTGGCGAAAAACAGGATCGAGTCTTTACGACCTTTTTTCACTTTTTCGATGGCGTCTTCGATCATGCTGTGCTTCATACCTGGTTTGTCATAGTATCCAAAAGACATGGAAATGATATCAACGTTCCATTCCGGATCCAATCCGGCGAGCTCAATTGCCTGGTGTCACGCCGTCAATTCACAGTGCATACACCAACTAGTTGAAACACTTACCTTTGCAATGCTATGCTCGCTGTTTTGCAGATCGCTAGTATGCTCTGCCACACGAATCAAGTAAACATCCGCTATTGGTGCCACATGCATAAGCAGTCGCGCCATAAACGTCCCATGACCAAATGAATCGGTTTCCGTATCAGAGCCCTTGGTGGTCAGGTCTTTCCAGCGTTGGATCCGACTCAATCTTTCAGGTTTTTGGAAAAAGTCCAAATCCTTTTTACAACCAGTATCCAAAATCGCCACTCGAATTGGTTTCTTGATCTTGGCCATTCGTCGACAGCGTGTTATGTGGCCAGCAATCTTTTGCAGGTCATTCAGGAATCCTTCAGTGTTGCCTGTGCCACCGGAGAGGAAAGAAGGCTGGCTACGCTTTTCTCGCCAGAATAGCTGAAGTTCGTCATTGTCAGCAAAGGTCGATTGACGTCGTAATTTCTTCTTGATCGGCACTAATGGCACCTCCTCTGAGTCTTCGAATCCTGTCGCCAGCCAAAAGAGGGGTGCGACGACGTTCCGGAACAGAGCCTTTCTCCTTCCTTCTAGCAGTGCACCCAAAGATGCCGTACTGTCGCCTTTGCCGCCTTGATATCGTCCCTTTTGCCGTATTGGCGTGTCTTTGAAATTGCCGGACTCGAGACAGTTTCCGATTGCCTTGACAAAGTAGTCTTTCCACCGGAAACCATCCCACTTCGCCTCCTTTAGTTCCTTTAGCTTTGCCTTGGCCTTGGACCTGGCCGTGTTCACTTGCGCTTCGGGGCTCAGTCTCGAGTTCTTTTCCAGCCCCAGTGACTGTTGGAGGCCTATTTCTAGAAGAATGATGCCAAGATAGAGAATACGTGGGTAGCGGTGCAGGTACTGGTCTTTGCTGCAGAATTCGGCCGGAGCTTCGCGAAAGTGAGAGCCGAAAGGGAATGGAACAAATGCCCGGAGAGGTATCCCATCAGACTCTGCGAATTTTTCATCGAGAGGTATGAACCAGATGTCTTCGCTGGTCCACCTGGCGTTCATGAAATCTGAGCTGTAAAACTGCCAAAAGGCGCGAGTAATCGCGTACGACAACTTGATCTTGTGTTCTACAGTGAACTCGCCTTGCTTCAGGAGCTGCGAAAGTTGGATGCCACAGCCCGACGAGACGATATCGACTTCTTCTGGCTCGGGCCGTTCGTACAGCTGGCAATCTTCGTCCAGGTCTACACTGATTAGCAAGGATCATGGTAATTAGAGGTTGACTCGCCCAAGCAAATTCCAGCATATTTTGGATTTTCTAGCCATTCGCAAATCTTGCCGGATTTGAGCATTGGCAGATTTGGCTGATCAAAGGCGATGCACTGTTGCCGATTTTGCGTGTTTTTGGAGTCAGAATCTTTTCTATGATGCCATTAGCGACTTCATTCGTCACAACTCCCTGCTTTTGGAAAATGGCTGGCTGGTCCGAAGCCTAGAGACATGAAGCCGTAAGGTGCTAAGAGGGCCGCTCATTCGGGGTTGGTAGAAAGGAGTACCCGGGTAACGCTACTGACTCCAGAGCCTCGTACGGCGGGCAGACTTACATAGGAATATTGATGGTTATTTCTTGCCAGTACGACATTTGTGACGATGTTGTTATGATCTTGAACAAGGCAAGCTGGTCCTCGTATGACCGGAATCCAGAACTGAGGCATAATCTAGTGAGATGCCATTCGCTTGGGTTTGAGCTTATGCCCCTGTGATTTTCCGGTATACAGGATGCATGGCCTTTTATTCCTTTAAGAAGCAGCTGGTGAACTTCGTCAGGATACACGTCCTTCGCGAGAGGTTCAAGATGTGAATAGGCAGGGGCATCGGTGTTGGAACCGTGGAGATCGTCCGCATTCCTGGTAAGCTTGTCGGAGAGATCAACGAAATGGACTTTGAAATGCTTGATCGTGTCCGGTAGTTCCTTACAGAACTTGATGACTGACTGTTTGGTTTTTAATTTATCCTTCTGAACCCTGTGGCACAAATATCTATGTACTTCGACGGGGTTTTTCTTCCGATGGGGGCGTTCCTTTGATGATAGAGCCATGGGCCACTATCAATTAAGGTCAGCAAGCTATTCGAGGTGTTGTCCAAAGCCATAAGACTGTCCGTACTAGGCATATATCCAACAACTCATGGAGGGCTCTTTCCGATAGCTGCTGAGCATCCGCGGGCAGTTCGTAAAGCTGCTCGTTCGACAGCTCAGTCGCAATGTAGTTGAGCCGTACGGCAATCTCCCCGGCAAGACCATTCTTGTTCGCAATGGCGATGGGGAAGAGGAGGTTGGATGCCTCGAGCGCCACTGAGGCGAGCAACTCTGAAGGGAAGACATGGTCTTTCCATTGCCCCATGGCGACGCTCCTTCACTGCGCGACCATGCAAGAAACCAGTTTAGCGATGATAATCTATTGGCGTTGGTTTCGATGGTAGGTCGCACTTTGGAACCAGAAGCGCCGAGTCGCGTTGGTACTCTTCCCCGGCCTCCAGCGCATGGAGTCGCAGAATCACACGGCCAGCCAGAGGTCAGATGACTCGAGTAAAATCGCTTCAGCTCGCCTACTTCCAAAGCATCCCCACCCAGCCCCGCGTCCAAGTCTGGCGAATGAGATTTCAGAAGCGCCTGTGGCCCCCAACAACCGAGAAGCCCAACGTGACAGCGAAGAGCCTCCTTCGTTGGCTCCCAAAAGTCAGCTAAATCAGAATCTATTATTTTCGCAGGTACTTGCTCTTTGGTAACCATCAATCAGCAACCAAGAATCCGGGCGCATTCAAGGGTTGTCGAAATGTTCAACTAGGAAAGACCAAAGCCTCGAGAGTGGATTTCATTATTTTTCATTGTCTCTAGAAGGCCCTTCTCCCGCCAGTGGGCCGTGCCGTGTCGGCTTGAGGGATCTCGCGACTACACTTGTCGCGCAAACGACATTGTGGGAGAGTGCTTGTTGCAGAACAGCGAGTTATTTCCAAGCTCTACGCCATAGGGCCCACCAGCTGTACAAGGACCTGCGAAAACAGTATTGCGGTGAAACCGGCTTTTTTGGGCATCAACCTCTCGTCTTGGCTTCATGCGACGAAGTCAGTCCGTTTGCTGGAAAGGATACAAAGCAGCGCTATTGACTTGGAGGTTTCCTTTCCATTCTTTGACTCCTCCATGCGACCAAACTTCTGAATTCTAGGCAATTCTGCGTCGTTGTGAGCATGTCGAAAGCCACGACAGAACAAGAAGCGTCCACGGCCGTCGTGACCAGGTCTTGCTTGGAAGAGTTTCAGCAATGTCTCCAGCAACTCCATGGCAAGGACAGGATCCATATCCAGACTAGACTCGCCGATCTGCGGCTTTGGGCCGACAGTGTTGGAGCCGTGGCCCATGCCAAAGCCTCGTTGGACTCACGATTCAAGCATCGCCCTAACGACATACTCTTCATCCAAAATTTGCTGTCTATGCTGGAGGGATTTTTGAAAGAATGCATTGTCGCTGCTAGTTGCAAAGCTGATCTACGAGACATTATGACCAATATCGACTCGGCTGTCGACAGCCTGGCCTTCCTCGGTGTGCAAATCCGGCGTAGCGGCCGCAAATCTCGAATTCGCAAAGCAGATGATTCATTTGATCAGAACCGAGACAAATATCGAAAGCTTAGAGCACATCTTGCCTGTATCATTTCGTCAAAGCCAGCAATTGAGGGTAGGCCGACAGATGAGGGCAAGGACATTCACAGTGTCGACTACTTTGCCAAACTAAAGCTCTCGCCCATCCAAGAGCGTCTTGTTGAAGCGAACTTGAGACGGCGCCACCGGTTCCAAGAAGCCCAGAGACACTCGGAAGGACTAAAAGACCGCTTAGCGAAAGTCACCCCTCCCGTAATACCACAGCAGTTTATCACCATGGCAGTAATCCATCACCCAAAGCAAGATGCCAGCCCAATGCAAGACAAGAAGATTGCGGCGGCGATGACGCAGCAATCATCCCGTCCAGCACCCAAAGGGAAGTCACCCCTCACACTTCCCGCAACGTCTGCTTCGGGCTTGGATTCGCGATGGGGAGGACTTCAGAATAAGCGGCGGCCTGGATCGACCATGACGCGCCTCACGGCAATCACGGCCAACGCGAGATATCCACGAGCGCGCAGGTTGTCTAACGCCGACCAAAAACTTGCCAAGTGCCCTTGCTGTTGCCAGGCTATCCCAGCTGCCGAGCTTGAGGGCAATCGGTGGAGGTAAATCGACCTCAAGCGATTTGGGAGGGATACCGTCATGCTAATACATCTAGAAAACATGTGGCAAATGACATGTGCCCATACACTTGCGTTGTCGAGAACTGTCCAACCCCGTATAATCTCTTCGTGACCCAAGAAGAGTGGAATGACCACATCATCAATGATCATCCGCCTCACTGGCAGTGTCCTTGCTGTGGAGGCGATCCCCCGATTTTCAACTCAATATCTGGCATAACGACTCATCTAATGACCGAGCATTCGCAAGAAGTTGGAGACGACCTAGGAGAGTTCTTATTAGATACTGAAATCAACGTCATTGGAATCACAAAGTGTCCGTTGTGTGATTCCGAAGGCCCTCAGGACTCGCTAGACTTGATTGATCACGTTTTGCACCACATTCATGACTTTTCTCTGAGATCGCTCCCTTGGCCTGCGGATCTGCCGATTACACTGGACAAATCTCCCGGCGTGTTTGATATGAATCACGCCGTAAAGATTGTAAAAGATGACGAGGGAAATGAGTTTATCTTCGACATTGCGGGATGGGCCGAAACCATGGTTCCAACCTTCAACCGGAGCCGAGGAGTATTGGTTTGCTACGACAGCGATGAGCACGACTTGGATCTAGGCGTTTCTTCGTCACCTGGAGCGCCAGAAGGTCAAGTTTCTCTGCAGCTGCGTGATCTTGACCGAAATCCACCCAAAACTGGCGAAGTAGCGTCGTTGCAACTAGGCCCCTCCGAACGGGATTATTTCTCGCAGTTTGGAAATGACTATTTTGTGGATGAATCCAGCGATGGTCGCTTCTCTCAAACATCCAACTCGTCACAGCAGACGCAGAATACTGCAAGGTCGACTCAAAAGCAGGAGCAAAAGCGGTGGGTTTGTCCCATATGCCACTTGCAGAGTATACCTAGAGATATTCCGGGAAGTGATGAGTTTTTGGAACACCTGTTCTCTAGCCATGACAGAGACATAGATCAAACGGAGATAGAAGCCTTTGGCGGCGAAGACAGATGGGAGCAGTACATGTTAGCTGAGGCTTACTGGCTCGGGATGTCAGTACCGCATCAACTCTCGCCTATGGCGTGCGTTTGTGTGCTAACTTTTCCTGTAGGGAAGCCGATTCAACAGCTGCTTCACTCGATGGGTCACCGCAGCCTGGACGTCAATCGCCACGGGGCTCTCTCTACGAGGAGGATGTCGCTAAGCTACGACGCAACGCAAAGCACTACGCTGTCGTGGTCCGCGAGCCATCCCGCCGGGATGTCCGTGACCACCGCTCATCTGACTACTACCGTTGAATGAACACACCAGAACAGGCTCGACCACACATGCACACACACATTAATTATTCATGACATCAATGTCTCACACCAATACAAACCACTACCTATGGTGCGGCCAACCGAGCCGAGCCATGATTCCTCTGCGGACGCTGAAAAAGCTTCGCACCAACCCACTGCTGTAATTTAGCATCTACACGGATTTTACCCGTTTTTTTTGCCTTTGCATTGCTGTTTACAAAGTTGGAGAGGAGAGCGCGGCCCTGCATATGAAAACGCAGGGCCCCTAGAAGGGGTTGAGAGAATGGTGATCCTCCACCTATGACGCGGTGTTGAAGGGAAACGGATGGGATGGGATGGGATAATGGACCCTGGAAACCGGGTTATGACGAAAGGGACGAGGATTAGTTTACTAGGATTACTTGCAACTCCATACCGGGTCAATCACCAATTTGAGACCTTTTTTTTGAAACTTTACATCACTTTTTGCCATTCAATAAAACTGATTTCCACTTCTCAGCTACTGCCTCGCATGGGCATAACAAAGTAATCCCAGCGGATGAGTTATTGGGGTTCGATCTGTAAGTAAATGCCCATGCGTTTTGGCTGATACTCACGATAGTAAAGGAATGCGCCGCCAAAGAGACCGATACCGATTAAGGTTGTAGCTGGTCCGTCTGATGCGACGGACGAGCAGCAGTCTCCTGGGCTGACGAGCGTGAGCAACCCTGCGGGCGCGCCGCAGGCTCAAGTAAAGCACACCAAACCAGACACGCTGAACCCACCCGCGCTGGAAAAGGAGGAGAAGGCGCTAGGCGACCAACAACCACCTAGGACGGCTGGATACTCTCTTCGCCCTCCTTCCAATGTCCGCCAAATCCAGATTGCGATACTCTGTGGCTTGGGGAGAGACGCCAATGCAGCTGGGACCTTCTTCGACACAATATGGGGGAAGACGAATTACCTGACGACGTTCGATACGGAGGTAGATTTATTCTGGGCGCTATGGGACACCACTACGTTGTGCTAGTATGGATTAGCGGTATGGGCAAGATTGAGGCAGCTCACGCAGCAGCGACTTTATGGCAATCTTTTCCGTCCATCAGTCTGGTTCTAGTTGTCGGACGTTGTGGTGGAACACCCCGAGATGAAACGAATAACGAAGAGATCCACCTCGGCGACGTTGTAATCAGCAAGGGGATAACGTCATTTGATTCGGGGAAAATACGGGGTGATGGGTACCGCCAAGAAATGGCCATGCTACCTGATACGCAGCTCAATACCTTTTTAGCCAAATTGGAGCACTCAAAGCGCTCTAGGAAAAGGCTGGCTGAGCTGTCTCAACACTGGCTTAGATTTGCATCCAGGGAGAAAGAATCCCTGCTATTACAATCAGAGGGTAGACCGGAGCCGAAATTACATTTTGGATATATCATATCTGGAGATATGGTGATAAAGAGCGCAAAACATCGGGACGAGTTACAACAATCCAACAAATATAAACCCATCGCTTTTGATATGGAATCCTTTGCGATTGCGCAAGCCTATCCTGGCAAGGTTTTAGCCATCAAGGGCTTTTGTGATTATGCAGACGGAGGTGGGGACAAAAGTTGGGGAGACTACGCTTCATTCACCAGCGCAGCCTACATGAGAGCATTGTTGGATAGCTGGGAGCCAGAGCCGTCCAGCTCGCGGACATCAGAAACGTCTCCACGCACCGTCTTCACGCGCCGTCCGAACAGGGAGACGCTACAAGATCCCGATGAACCCCAGGAATCAGTAAGCGAAGTGACAGAACCACAACCCAATCCATTCTTCAGTACATTTGAGAGATCAGTGGACCAAGAACCAGGACCATCCAGCACGCATGGACCCAACAAGTCCCTAGACGCAGACCAGGAAGAAGTGCATCAGGGGCCAGAATCATCCAGCTCGCGGACACCCAGGTTCATAAACACATTACAAGAGTCAGGGCGCGGATTGAGGAACCTCTTCAGAAGAGATAAATCATAGGCGTCAAATTCTTCTGCGGCCCAGTTCATCTGTCTTTTGGCCGTGGTTGTTGGTTGGGTGGGACGACATCACACTCAGTCTATTCTAAACAGCGGGCATGTTTACCAATGAATATCACTGAGTAATATAGGGGCCACTTATGAAGACTCGAGTGAGGACTGGGGGTGTGGCTAGTGGATAATGGCTTGATAAAGTCCATGGAGCATTGCCATGGCATTTGTGTTTTGTCGATACCATTCAGTCGTTGCAGTGATCATCGTGCCCTTCATTGGGTAAACAGCCATCAACCATAAATAGAAAACCACACCCAGCCCGAAAAGAAGGGGACGTGCATGTAATAAGTCCATAGTATAAGAGCTTCACTGGATTCTAACGGTATCCAGAATAGGAAAATAAGTTAAAAGCAAATATCCTAAGTAATGACGGTGCAACCCAAACGGCGGCTAAGTTAACTAGACATACTTACGACCCAGGGATACCGGCTAACTAAAAGAGGAAATTGAGTGCGATCAGTTTGGTCTATACTCTTAGGGAAACTGACCTCACCAAAGCCATTTATGCTAAGCATACGGCAGACGAACTGAGCAGCAACTAAGCGAGACAAAATGCGTGGCAGCGCAATTCTGAGCGAGCAGGAGCGAAGTATTCGCCCAATTTCTGATACTAAGTGGCCTAGATTGGTAAGCCACTGGCAAACACCAAAGTTGCCAAACTGACGATTTTGATCTCCATCACTTACTGTAACGGGCTGAGCCCGAGGTTACATGACTAGCCTGCTGGCTTAGTCGTTTCCCCCTGTCTATCACTTCCTCAACTGGCAGTACGTGGGTCGTGCTCCCACCCCTATATAGTAGGATAGCTGCTCATATTCCTCTTCCTTCTTCACCTTGATTGTAAATAGCTTCTGGGCTAGGTAGCCGGAATACAGTTCCCTAGAGACCGTTCACATACAATCAGGATCACGAAGTAACCGAAGACAACGGAGCAGTGAGTTAAATAGACTGGAACCTATTGTCAGATTTGAGGTGGTTTGATGGTTCACCTTGATCTGGATAATATTGTGATAAAAGGATGTGATTATTGCACGTAGTGAAAAGATGATTTATTGATGTATGATGATGATTGAATTGATTGATTATCTGGATTGATTGTCGTTGTTCATTGATGATGTGGCCGGCTGGCGAGTTGCCGATAGACTCCGGGTGCACCTGGAATCTGCTGATTGGCTCGCCTAGCTAGTGGAGCACGTGCGCGCACGTGCGCGCGCGTGCCAAATCGATCGCCATCTCGATCGACATCTGAATCTCGTGTGCCAGCTCGTAGGCCAGCCCCATGGGCAGCTCGACTGGATTGCTCATCTCATCTGACACCTATATAGTGGAGTGTTGGATATTAGACTTCGACTGGAGTGGAGGAGGCCTTATTTCGAGGTGGAGTGAATCAGATTTAAGGCTCTAGAGCTCCATGGATATCCATATACTATTCCTAATATAGAAGATAAGATAGAAGGAGGGTGGAGAGCCGGGGGTCGTGCTTGGCACCTACACACCTTCAAAATAGGCCTTATAACCTTTATATTCATCAATTTATAGTGTTGACTCCTAGCTCTTGCAATTCTTTAATCTCTTAACACCATAGCTGGTGTAATAAGCTAGTGGCTAGGTACGCCAGCACCTTCTCCTACTGAAATTCCTCATCTTCGGCCTTCTTATATAGGTCCTACACATAGTGTTGTAACTCCACGCTGTGATGAGGAGGCTGCTCACTTCACCTAGAAGGGAAAGAAGTATATTCGACGCTGTGCAATTGCTCAAAGAGGCGGCTCTTCGAATAAATCGAGGTCTTCCGTGGTACAGTGGTAGAGAGAGGACGTTGTTCGAGCCGATGCTGTAGAGGTACCCTATTATTACTGTTATCTCTGCGAAGAAGCTGGAAAGGAATCACCTAAAATTAAGGTCCTACCGAGTAAAGGTACTGATCCGTGCCTCACCCACCTAGAGATAAAGCATAAAATCGACCGGCACACAGGCCTAAAGATCACCTCCACAGATAAGCCACCATCGACCTCTACCAGCAATATCGGAAGCTTATTTCGTAGAGCTTCTACGATTATAAAGGCGCAATTCGAGAAGTTTAAACGGCTTCTCGTACGGTGGATCGTATACTACCATATTGCCTTCGCACAAATCAAGAACGTCTATTTTCAACAGTTACTCTTCCACTTTTAGCCAGGCCTAGAGAATTCTTAGCTTCTTCCTCTTGCTGGCAAGACAATTGGAGGCTAGGTAAAGGCAGCATATAATAAACAGCGTGTGAAAATCAAGGCGGAGATACTCAACGCACTTACAAATATTCATATCTCTTTCAACCTATAGACCTCTCCAAACCATAAAGCCATTCTTAGTGTTATTGCTCATTATATTAATGCCAACAGCACACGTCAAAATTACGTGCTTAGACTTCGTAAAGTCACTAGATTACACTCTACAGAGAATTTAGGCCATAAGCTCCACCGCCTCTTCTAGAACTAGAAAATTATCGATAAAATCGGCTTCTTCATATATAATAACGCGGAGGTTAACGATAAGACAATTGCCTATATACACTACGGAAGATTAATCCTCGAATTAGCAAACGACAGATTAAGCGACGCCGCATTCGATACCTCGGCCATATTATCAACCTCTATGCACAGCCGTTTATTATCGGGAAGAATACTAAGAAGATCTACAAGCAACTTAACGTTACAATTCGCGATAGAGACTGGAAGAAGATTCGTAGGCCGTGAAGAGCGCGAGAAGCGATAGAAAGGCTACACAATATCGTTCAACGTATCTGAATAACGCCAAAACGTCGAAATTGCTTCAAGAGGTGTCTATTAAAAGGAGAGCTTACTGTGTTCAACAGCCTAGAAGTAAGTGGTAACGTTCGGGAATTGTTTTTCCGCTCCGATACCGTCATCTTATATGACCTATAGTACTAATTACTCTCTCCACAGCTTATTTAAACCACTCTTACACGCTAGAGCTCATGTTTCTACTTAATTAGCCGTTCTCTCAACGTTAAAGAGCGAAATAACAAGTTCTACGCTATCAAACAGCCTCTAAAGCGTAGAGCACTCAGTCCACAGCACTGGAAATAGCTTAAGGCACTGCACATGACCTTACAAACCTTCTACAGCATTTCAATTAAGACACAAGGCTTTAAAACAACACTTAGCGATTATTTCCAACTCCTCTCCCTCCTCCTCGATTGCATCCACACAGAGCACCTCAAATTTAAGGCTACTACACGCGGCACGAAGGTAAAGGCGGAGAAAGAGATATATAACTACTTAGCTGGCTGTGCAGAGGCCGCGTGGCAGAAGGCACAAAAGTATTAGCAATTAGCAGACAATTCAGCTGCATATTATGCTGCTATTCTTCTCAATCCTAAGCTGAAATATACGTGGTTCGAGCAGGCGTGGGAAAGTAAGAAGATTAGCGACTTCAAACGCGTGCGATTGACCTCTCCACAGTCTCCTGCGCCGCCACAGGTTGATCACCTTGAGGAGTACTGCGAAACCAACCTTCTCAACCTCACCACTACGGAGGAAGCTACCAAAGTTTTGGTTCTATCCCGTCACGAAAGCGCCACCAAAACGCCACCAATTTGGAGTTAAGATTGCTGAGATTGCTACCTGGTCTATTTGCGTGGTAACACCACGATGGTAGAATGGATGGAGCTATCTATGGAGCTGTCTATGGAGCTGTCTATATAGCTAGAGTCTCCCGAGTCTTCCCATGGAGTAAGATCCTCCCACTCATCTATAGGTGAGGCTGCCGGTGATGAGGCTGCTGGTGATGAGGCCGATGGGACCGCGTGTGGTGGTGGAGGTAGTGGTAGTTGTGGTGCCTGTGGTCGGTACTGCTTTGTATGATCCCTTCCCTCCTTGTATTCATTACCACCTTCAAGTTCAATAATCTTCTGGATATGGACTGGTATCCGGTCAATCCAAGCTTGGAACTTCACTTGTAGTAAGTCCTTCCAACCACTATACCACGCCTTCTCGGCGTTCTTACGCTTCTGAGGAGCACCTTTGGCAGTTGTTTTTCGCTTTAACCATGGCCAAGCTGGTTCTGTAGCGTTGAGATCAGGGCTGTTACCCATCCATTCAAGTAATGGAACCTCATAAAGATTGATAATGTGCTTAGTATACCAGTGTTTATAAGAAGGAGCCCTATCTTGTTAGATTATTCCACCAATCTTCTTTGCAAATGAGATCAACTTTGGAAGAAGAACCTGGTTGTGATAACGCTACCAATCTATACCTCCTTTGCCACTACGAATAAGCTTACCGTGCTTCTTATCCCACTTCTATTTAGGTCTCCTACTACTACGCCTTGTACCTAGTGGATAGCGGATACTTATACAGGGGGTGACAGCAAAAAAGAGTAATCGATTTTTTAAGCTTTTTCAACGTATTATAACTTTACGAAAAAATAGTTAAAAATACAAGATAGTAATTTTTAAAGAGAAAAACTATATTATTTTTATTAAGTTTTTAGATCCTAATGAGTAAGTATATTTAGGGTTCTATTTATCTCTAAAGTTAGAGGATTTCTTTTCTTCTACTTTAGATAACTATTACTTTGTATTTAGAGTTTCTTTTTAGTTATATAGTACTACTAGTTTATATTTGTAATAGGACGTTCGATAGGGCCTTAGTTAATAGGTTCTATACCTTACTAAGGGCGTAACGATTATTTAGGCTAGAGGTTATGTCAGATTTGCAGGTGATCTAAGGTCGAACTCAGTCATCCACTGCCAGAAGCAGGCGTCATCACAAGAGTATCCGAATCCATGGCCGGCACGGCTGATCGGCACAGCTGATATGGCCGTCATGCCCGATGGCTCATAGCGTCATAGATGAGCTGCGCAGAACCGGTACCATCGAATAACTGCGTTGAGCTGGCTCAACCACACAACAGAGATAAAGGATCTCCACCCTCCGAACCGAGATGGATATATAAACTGGCAGAAAACGCAGTAGATAGGGAGCAGAACAACATGGGAGAACAATTGAGAGCAATGCAACAGAGTAGTTGAACAAGCCACAAATCAATCAATCAATTACTGCATCATTTATCACATTCACTTATCACGCACATCATACACCTGCCCATTACCAAAAAGACTTTTCTGCAACAGCCATATTGTGCACCCATCAAACCTCTCAAATCCGACAATTATATAATTCGTCATACGCTAGCTTAACTCATGTTGGCTCACGGCGAGCTCAGGGTTGCCCAGCTACAACTCAAGCTGCTTACGCATTGCTCACATTACACCCCTGCGTAACTCAAGATCAAATCCGGAAAAAGCTTTGTGTGAGAGTAGATTTCACTTAATTGTTAACCGCTATTGCTCGCAAGACGCGATTCTCACAACCCTCGAAATTGATCGCCCTAACCACTCTGAGCAAATTAATATCGTATAATAACAGACAAGACGAGATGCTTCTTCCGCGACTACCCGTGGATTGTCGTGCAGAAGGAGCATGGAGCAGGCGGCAGGGAACATACGACTACGGGACGATTTGCGGAAACAAAACTAATAATCAACGTTATGAATTTGTTCGCTGTCAGGGTTCTTAGATTGTGGGAAGTCATGGTGAGCGAAAACAAGAAAGTGTCTCCGTTGTACCTAAACGGGACTACCAACCATTCACACCAACAATATGCTTCAATTCACAAAGTAACGCTTGCCCTGTGTTCGTATAAGCCACGACTTTTCCCCTTTGTCCCTACTAGAATTTCTTCTATCCAACAGTTTGATGCTTAAGATAGATCGCGCTGCTGTTTTCACTAACTCCGGCCTAGTGTAACTTCAGCCACCAACACCTCCCTTCACTGCATGGTCCTGAAGACCCTACATCAGTACCCTCCCGACGGGTGTTGGTGAAGTCAAATCCAGTCGTCATCCACCGAAAGGGGTACCAATGTATGATACTGATGACCGAGGTACCAAGTTAGCGTTCCAATATGTTTCTCGAAGTATTGCTTATCATGAGGTTCCGTTACTTGCTGCGAGCCTGAGAAATTTAGAAATAAGAATAGAATGCGCATACTGAATGATCCATGCCGCATTATTAACATTATCTATCGGTGACTTACCCTAAATACTATCTTTAATGAAATAATCGTATGGTCGTCGCGATCGCAGATCAAGGTCTGTAGTGACCAATGGTAGACCCAACAGTCGAAACACTTCCGACTCAGTTACCATGTATCCTTTCATATGTTCCCCTATTTTAGCATCTATGAGCCGATACTGTAACTGTCGTTGCCTTTTTTATACCATCCGACGTGTCATCAACCTCCGTAACGCTACCTTGACCGACCGAGACATCTTGCGACCCCTCACCTTCCCAGGCCTGGGGATCATCACTGAGGATCATAAAAGGACTGCCATTCCTACGCCTTGGATAGCTGCCGACCTTATTCTGTTTCGAGTGTCGAAGAGCATACGATTCGCCACGCTCTTCATTATCGCCACGACTCTTGGAAGGTCCCACAACTTTCATCAATGGTCGAAGTGTCGGTATTGATGCTGCGAGAAGAACAATATAAGCCTCAAGCCTGTTGAAGGTTAGTGTATCATGCTCTTGGTGTCTAGTAAAAGGAAGCCGAGGAAGTGTTCTTACGTCCACCAGATCGCTAAATCGCACATGACGTCTGTAATATCATAATTAGCAACTTATGTTATATGATGAGCTTGTTAACATACAGGTAGGGTCCCCCTTATCATCTATAGCGCTTAGTGATATCGTTTTCTTAATCGAGCATACCATCGCACTGAATGGTCTGGTTAGGGTATTCTTGGTTGGGGACGCATGCAATCACTCACAACACCCCAAGACCCATAAGCACCGATAACGAGAACTTCGCCGATAACTTCATATTGAGGTTCCAGAATAAGCTCGCAGGGAAGAGGGCTAGGATCAAATCCACAACAGAGCACACAGCTATTTGCAGTCAGTCCTTGTAAGCCACTTCATATGGATATCATATCATACAGCCTTGGAAGTAACCGGTATATTGTTGAATCTTCGGGTCCCAACAGCGTTCCTTCGTATTTGTGCCCCAGAATTCATAGATCGGTTGACATTGCGAAAAGCTGACAATGACTGTCCCGAGGTCAACGACGAATTGTATCCAGATGACGGCCCAGAGAAACCGTCCTCGCCATTTGGTAGGAGGAATCAGTTGAAGTAGCAGGAAGGCATACGAAATGCGGCCGAAACAAGGTGCCATGATGGAGAAGAACTCGCAAAGATACACATATTTGATCGAAAACTTAATTTGGTTCGGGCTCAGATACTGAATATGGTGGCCTAGTCCCCAGTGAACGGAAATGGTGCAGAAGACGCTGTTGCCGAGGCAGAGTGCCTTTACAGATGAGCTTTCATCGATAGAGGGCAGGATGAACACCTACCAAGGTGAATAGGATGAGCCAGTCATCGATCTTGAATCGATTCACGATCTTTAATCGTACGTAACAACGGAATGCGATAACCAAAGCACTGATGCCGGCGCATACCCAGGCTATTACAACCAGAGTCACTCCAAGATTCTCTGAAGCCATGCTCATTGTCGCCATCGATAAGGCTTTGATACAAAAACGCTCCAGATGGGGTTGCTTGAATGGAATCAATTTAAGTTGGACGGAATGAGAGGCTAAAGGACATTATCGCCTTTGCTGATGCCTGGGTGTAGATGGACCGGGTTTGTCTCAGTTGCGTTGCACAAACAGTCTGCACGCTCGCAGTCCGACTGGCCAACCAGATGAGCTCATTGCTATCAGACATATTGGCCTGCTTTTGTGTCAGCCTTAGCATTTTAGGCGACAGATGCAGCGGTGCTCAGGGCTTAGGCCGGCTGGGCTTATAAACTCACCCTGCTATCAAATCTTCGGCGCCTACATGGTTGATTTTACTATGAAGAACCAAAAAGAGACAAAATACCGGCGGCTTTCAGCAGAATCTGAGGGCAAGTGCCTCGAGGATGAGGAGAATGAAACAAAGCAAAGCTTCGACACGAGCAAGATATCCAACCAATGCACTTACTTTGTGCTCCTTGTATTGTCTGTTTCTCTCCTCATGAACCTCATCCTCTTAGCGCAAAGATATAGACATATATCTGATAGGTGTAACGTCAAGTCCACATATGGTATTGGTTTTGTTTCAATGAAGATTATTCTCTGCTAACATCCTTCAGCTAACCTCGATAGCTTCAACTACCCTCAAACATTGCTACCACAACAAGAATATGTGAACGATACCAATTTGACGGCAACTTCCCTTGCATGGGAAGCGCTTAGCGGAGACCCTGGTGTTGTCGCACTGTCGGACGAATTCGTCGCTGCAACGCAGTTGCCCGTCGCCATGCGATATCCATGGGATTCCTCTAAGGGCGTTTATCTCCTTCAGGGATTTCATAATCTCCACTGCATTGTGAGTAGAATCATTCTGGGGCCAATGCTCACTCTGACATGCAGCAGCGAACCGTTTACCGTTCTATCATGGATTATCATTTTGAGCGGCCACAAAAAATTGCTTTGACGCACATCCTGCACTGCCTTGATGAGCTTCGCCGAGACGTAATCTGCCATGCAGATGATACGCCTCGATACGCCGGTCTTCAGGATCCCCCGGGCACTGGCAAGGGGCAAGTCAAAATGTGCCGCGATTGGAATGCGTTACAGGCATGGGCCCTAGAGAACACGGCATGCTTCCGACACGAGGACGAGGTTGCTGACCGGATGATCAATCGGTTCAAATTCTGCCCGAATGGATCGCAGCCCTGGTTGGAAATGAGAAGTGCGCAAGGGGGGCTCCAAGACAGTCCAACCGATACATAGACCGATTGTTGTTGACACGGGACGGACCCAATGCCATGGTCATGGGTGAGCTCGGCCAATAGTAGCGGAACGCCCTTGTCACACTCGTCGCACGGGCTAAGATAGTGCGTATCTTATTAGCCGTGGCTAGTCCAACGCCGGAAAGACAGCTCGGTGCCAAATCGCAAATAACTTTGGAATGGACTACCTTTTCTCCAATCGTAGGTCTAGATCTTATATACAATTTCATAAAGCCATACCATAAAAAAACCTTTTTAAGGTGCTAAAGACCAATAAAGATGTTAGCGGATTACCTTATCAGGAACGTCTCTTAAAACTTCCTTCTCCAGTAGATAGAGGAATATTATGTCGTATAGGTTTGCTTGGAATCATCTATTTCTTAAACTTTACTTTACAATGTTGATCTTTTTCCAGTCAAGTGTTTTGACTCGGCGTTGGACTCACCATGGTCAAGATGCGCATGGGCTCTGTACGCAGGTTTGACCTGCCGTTTAGGTGTAGACGAACTAGGTACCTAGGTAGTTGTGGATGTACGCCGGGACGCATTCGTCTTGCAGACTCTATTGATTGCCGCAAACTGCGCCGCAATCACAACCTGCGCTGCAACGGAACGTGCATCAAAGTGGATATTAATTGATCCTAGCGCTTATGCCACACCGTTTGCTTGTTGGAGGTCTCTAGATCCCAGCCATTTCTTTGGTGGAACCTCGATGGTTGTTGCTCGGTACATCTCAACGTTACAATAGGGAGAGCTTTTAAACAAACCCGGGCAACATCGACTATCCCAACAAACCTGGAATATTTGCATCCCCCTCTCTCCGTTTTTACTATGCCCGAAGAAATCAAAATTAGCGATGATGGTACGCCGTCAGAAAGGCCGGAAAGCGGGGTTCATGAATCCCAGGTACGCAATAGTCGTATTGCTTGGCTACAGGTTGTGGGTGCCTTCTGCCTGAACATCAACACATGGTATGTATGCGATACCGTATGAGTCAAATACACTTGTTAACCTCTGAAACAGGGGATTACTAGGGAGCTTTGGCATCTACCAGACATATTACTCACTCCACCTCCTTCAGGACTCCTCGGCCTCCAAAATTTCTTGGATTGGTTCTGTGCAAGGGTTTTTCATGTTCTTAATTTCCTTCTTCATTGGCCCAATTTTTGACGCCGGTCACCTAAATTTACTCCTTTGGGTTGGATCTACACTTTCCGTGCTAGGGCTTTTTATGACAAGCCTTTGTCACCACTACTGGCAATTCTTCTTAGCACAGGGCGTAACCATGGGCATTGGGTTTGGATGCCTGTATCTTCCAGCCCCAGCACTAGTTTCGATGCATTTCGACAAAAACCAAGCGTTAGCAATGGGTCTGTCTTCCTCCGGCAGTGGCATAGGTAAGGCTACCTTTCGTTACCGACTACGGCGTTAGAATTGCTACTGAAGTTGACAAAACACAGGCGCAGTAATCTTCCCCCTCGTGTTCAACCAACTGCACCCTAACATCGGATTTGCCTGGGCAACGCGGGTTCTGGCCTTCATTCTCTTGGCCACATCAGCAGTCCCCATTGCGATCATGCAGTTTCCCACGCCAACACCGGCAGACAATGCCGCAAACGAACATTATGCACCTTCTTCCAGCCCACTGGTATCATCGGCGAAGTTTACACAATTCTGTCGTAATCTAGTGGATGCGACAGCTCTGGGAGACGTTCCCTTCATCTTGCTAATCGCTGGACTACTGACCACCTTTATGGGAATATACACCATCCTGTACTACATCAATCTTCTCGCCGTGGAAAGGACCTCCGCTGCCGATAACCTGTCCTCATCTATCTTGATCATCCTCAACGGCGCCTCTACTGTTGGCCGGATACTGCCGTCAGTATTGGCTGATCGCATTGGACCAACCCATGTTCTCGCCGCTACTGCCTTTTTCGCCGGAGCCTTAGCATTCTGCTCACTAGCTCTCGAAACTGCCGCTAGTATTGTCGTATGGGCAATAATATTCGGGTCTACTGCAGGCGCATTCATGGGCTTGCCGGCCGCAGGAGTTGTCAGTGTAAGCAATTCTCGGAATAATATCGGTGCAAGGCTAGGTATGACCCTTGGTGCAGTTGGTTGTGGTGTCTTGATTGCAGAGCCCATAGCTGGCGCCATACTTGGCCGGCCAGAAGGTGGGTGGCTCGGTCTGGTGGCATGGTCAGGCGCTCTGATGTTAGCTGGCTTCATATTCTTGGTCGCAGCAAGAACGACAAAGGTGGGATGGAAGATCCGCACGGTCATTTAACAATTGTGTTAGAGTTAAGAATCAGATAGTATTTCGTCCCATATAGAAGATGAAGGTTACTAAGCTTCAAGAATTTCGGCCTCAATAATGCCATCGTGATCGAAATGCTCCCAAAATCTAATATTAACAAACCCAGCCTCGTCGAGAAGCTTGGTCCATTGCGACTTAGATCGCTCCATTCCACCATTGAAGGTCATCATGACCAAATCAAATCTGGCCTGAATTTCCGTCGCCTCGGTGTCGGGTAAAATTAACTCATGTAAGAGCAATTTTGAGTAGCCAGGATGCATCGCGGAGCGAATGGCCTTCAAGATAAGATGACAATATTTGTCAGACCAGTCGTGCAGGATATGATGGAGGAAGTAACCCCTTGCACCTGCGATGTTGTTAGAACAAAACCAGAATCTCGACAAGCAATATTACCTTTTACCGGCTGATCTTCAAAGAAATCTTGGGGCATCTTCTTGATTTTGGGACTCAGTTGGTCATCCGCAACCTTGTCCAGCACTTGCGGCAGATCTTGTAAGATCAGTTGACCATTATACGACTTATCACCCATGCCGAATGCAGCATTAAAAGCAATTAAATCATGCCCTTTACCACCTCCGATATCTACAAGTAGAGCAGGACCTTTGGATGGTTCAAATCCGGTCAGTAAACGGCCCTGAACGTCATACCAGTCATGCCAGTATTCGCGAGCACCCATAGTATTACCCATGAACAAATTGAAATCTTGAAATAATGGTGGTATGGACTGGAGATATTCAAAGATATTAAACTTCGTCTGGTTTGCATACTGAACCAAGCCATCTGTTGGTTCACTGGGCGCTTTGTAATTCGTCTCGCGGAGGAACTTGGGTGCTTTAATGGCCGAGCTGACAAGTACATCGTAACTAGACACACGACATTAAAATTAAATCAAGCGAAATTTTTGTCCAACTACGTATATGACTTACACGAATCTATGACCAGCCGCAATTGGAGCGGAAGCCATCGCTCGAGTTGTTTCGTTGGCGGCCCACGTATCCAGAGCCGGATTTTCCACAAAATCGACTGCTGCAAGCAAACGAAGAACTCTGGCTTGGGCAAAAGTAAGGTATTATACCGATATAGTGATCATCCTCAACTTACAGATAAGTAACTCTTCGCCTCCACTTGCACTAGCGAGTTGGCTCGAAGTGACGGTACTATAGCTGGTCGTAATGTGTTTGAAGAGTTCCAAATCTACAGCTATACGGGCCGCGATCGATATGTAGGGCTGTGTAGTATGTGAGTTGCCTATCTCAGTGGGACATTTCATGACGTATATACTCTGAACACAAGATCCGTCGCTCTATTGACTGGACCTTCGAGGGTTGCCGTTACTTTCCTCGCCAGCGCAAGAGCCTCGCCTTTTACAGTCTCATCTTCCGCAACTCGTGCAACATCGATATTCTTGAGTTTTGTGATGAGGCTCTGCAGATCATCCTCTGGGACCGCAATAGTATGAGCCATCGTCGAGGGAAACGAGAAAATAATACAAGATCAACAAATCAAAACGAATTTAACATGCCTGGAAGTTATTTGCAGTAATAAAGGAAAAGTAACGTAAGTTCTTAGCGAATTCGAGTTGATATGGCAGATGTATCCGCCTTGGCGCTATAGCCTCATCCTCCCCTACATTACCTAGACAGATCAGATTGTACTGCTATGAATCGTGTGTCAATCTAATTTCGGAGTCCGACGAATGATGCTGTCCCACAAATCTTAAAGGGTTATCCCTTCGTCGGCCATTTTGCGCCACGGAAGATCAATACGGGTTTGGCCAATAGGGAGATTATAATCGTATCCACATGACTGGGTAAAAGGCAGATATAGAAGCACGTATTGGTCGAAATCTCGTCGATCTCCTGTGGCACAGAATGTTCAACGAAGGGGCATCCAAGGCTATCTATGTATGGCACGGGCAGCTGTTGGCGTAGATCGACTAGTGGTACACCGCAGGGTGATGCAAAATCCTGCAGTATGCTTTTCAGGCTGCCCAGGTCAGACTGCATCAACCAATCAAGGTGGGTTGGCCCTGCAGATTGTAACACCAAAATACATAATACAATATAAGACTCACAAGCAGCACAACTTCGCCAGCATCTAAAGTTTCACACTCTCATCAAGTGCCATCAAGTTTTACATCATCTTTACTTTGAATCGGTCTAAATACTACAATCACTGCATTAACAATGGCCAAGACGTCTAATATCCTCGCTCTTTCTGCCATCTTCGCTGTCGCGCTGAGTGCAGCCATACCCAAATTGGATGGAGGTAGGAGTGAATACTTACTCATCTGCATCTTCTCTTATTAACAACAAGTCCACTGACAGATGCCGATGCTGCTGTTGTCTATCCTGCTAGCATTGATCTTTCATGGGTCGACTCCCAGCAGAATTCCAAACGTCTCGACTCGGACGAAGCAGTGGTCTACCCTGCTAAGGTTGATTTAAGCTGGGTGGATTCGAAGGACCGAGCATGACGTGTTCAGTTCATGCCACTGGTTATGGTTTAGGGCGACACAACCCAGGTAGATAGCGGGGTGTTAGAACTTATGTAGCGAGTCGCGATCAAAAAACTACATCAAGCCGATCCCCAAGTGTTGTTAATTCTTTGCGACTTTTCCACTGCCATCCATGGATGTAGTTATTCTTCCTGATGCATACTTGATGTAATGCAGGTATGCTTGCAGAGCCCGATCGGCGCAGTGTGGGTGGGCCTCAATCTTGTGATCACGTGCAATAACACTACGGTAAGGCAGCCGTTCCCTCGAGTCGTCACAATACGATATTTGAATGCACATAAGCCTCCTTCAAGGCGTTCCGCAGACGCTGATACCAAGGTAAGGTTGCTGCATACCCAGGCGTTCTTCGGGCATGGATGAACCCTGCAAGAAATAATTGACATTTGCCGATGAACTCAATCTATGTATGTGACATGGGTGTTGCAGATGCTGCGTTGGGCCCTAATATCGGATGCATTCTTTCGAGCAGGTGGCACAAAATTGTTCCTTGTAAATGCGCTCCATGAGACCGACCACTCCGCCAGGTCGCACCTCTTTGTATTCAAGTGACATTAATGAACCAGGATCATGATTGCAAACCTCATGTATTGTGAATCAAGTTTGTTCAAGACAACGATCCCGGCTCAGGTCTATCTAGTAAATCCACGTCATACAAGTCGAAAACTCTCCTTCCTGCCCAATCGTTCAGTGGTTCCCAGTCCATGCATTCGTGCTGTGAAGAATCAAAGTTTGTGGGATAGTACGCTGAAGGTTCATCTGGATGTTGCGCGGTGTCATTAATCCATCTATATGTTACGAGAGAGATATCCGGCTTGCACATCAGAGCTTCTCGAAGGTATTCGATGCAATGATCTGTGTTGTTCAATATCAATATTTGCTGTTTCATAATCGACGCACTCGCAAATAACCTACCTGCGTGCTTCATCTGTCTTTCCATCGAAGTGCCTGACGTGTTTGCATAATAATGTGTTTTATACATTATCCTACGCACGAGCTTCTATGTTGGATGTTAGCCTTAGTATTCATTCGAGACGCCGAGAATCCACCTCACCAGGCAATGGAGTGCGTGGTACACGCTCAGCGACGCAATGCCATCTCGGCCATCTCGAGTATATACTGAATTGAGATGAAGTTGGTCCAACACAACTCTGGGTACGCGTATATTGTCGTCTAGTGATTCGATCAGGGCAACGCTTTATAAATGATAGTACGTGATGGGTTACTTTGAAGCAAGAAATGCCATGCTTCCTCCAACTCTGGGCGTGGGGCGCCCGCAAAGGCATTGTCTTCTAGTCTGGTGGGGAAATGCCGGAATTGAGGCTTCAACGCCTCTCTTGCAGGCACTGTTCAGAGTTAATATTCATACGTATCTCGAAGCTGAGATAGCCTACATGGCAGAAGATCTGTCTTCGCTGCCTCTGGCAACTGTGTGTAATACATCAAGAATCCAAAGTTTATACCCGAATAAAGACAGATCAGGATGACATGAACATAAGTCCAATGTCTGCACTTCCTGCCTGAAATACCGTCTTTGTGCACGAACGAGCCCGGAGAAGAGGACTCGACTTCGTTGTCATTGGAAAGCAATCTTTGCGAGGAAATATCCTCACCCTTCCAAAATTCAGCGGGCATTTTTTGTGGGGCGGATTTCGTTATCGTGAAAGACGGATGCAGAACTACTTTGAAGGTAAGAATTAAGCTGTACTAATAGTAAACGACAGAGAAGGGTGGAAAGTTGTCACCTACAAAGGGCAAAGAAGCCTTGGAATGGTCCGACCCCGAGCTTCATCAATATTGCACCCTTGTATGCTTGGCTGACAAGGTTTGAGTGGACCTAGCGGTTGCAGAAGTTGGCCAGTAAGTATTCATGCGGCACCTTGGCTGTCGTCGATACTCGGCCCTCTCCATAAGCGCTAACACGTTCTGATATGAACAGGAAGTCTCTCCCGCTACCAGCCATCACCATCATCAATATTTCCAGGCTCCCTTGACATGGAACGCGCTTCTTCGATTCGACACTTCGAGATCTTAGAAGATCATTTGAAGCAACGCAACAAATGGAAGATGTTGTCTCTTCGAGAATTGATAATCGCAGGTGCTTCCTCGGTACTCGGCGCGATCGTCATGCTTGCAGTCTTCAATCCTAACCACGACCCGTCTTCTTTATCAGGCAGTACTTAACAGTTCGATCTCTGCAATTTTTAGCTGATTTAATGCTCGTATAGATATTCCAGTGGGATTTATCGAAACGGTCTTTGCATACAACAGCAGTTTCGTAAGCACTTCAGACAATATCGACACGTTGAAAACTTACTGGGAATCCCTGTTACCCAGTATGTACTCTACCTTTGCATCTCTTTGATGATATTGGAACTAAAGACAGCACCCACAGTAGGAAGAGGGACCGTAGAAGAACCGCGCGGCTCCCACAATTTCTACACGCTATCATCTATTCATCAGCTGCATTGCTTAGTGAGTCATTTTATATAGCGTCCTGATGAGAAATGGTGACTGAAGTAGCACAGTGGTCTATTCAGCAGGTACTTCACTCGCCTGAACGTACAATCGATGGCGAGCATTTGAATCATCGACATAGTCGTCATTGCGTAGATTACCTCCGACAGAGCTTGATGTGTGCTGCGGATCTTACTCTAGAGCCTGTTGACCCTGAACTTGGAGGTGTAACAGGCTGGGGAGCCAAGAGAACATGTCGGAACTGGGCGAAGTTTAAGTCTTGGGCCGAAGCCCGACGGGCAAGTAATTCGAAGGGCTTTGACGATGAAGCATAGCTACGTACATCTAACACGAACACAACGAAGATGGATTCATCCCAATTCCCTATCTAAACCAGATTTCGTAGAGTCTTGTGTTGACATTGGTCGAGCGGCGGGCCCCATTGCGATGTGGTCGCTGGGAATGCTGCGCTATTTGAGATGTGAACAGCTATAGTATAGGCTCTTATATGTTTCAAAAGCCCATCGGTATTTTCGTTACACTGCTAGAAGTTTACATCTGTTGATGATATAATACGAAAAGCAAGAATGCCGGATACAAAGAAAGTGTAACGAAATGACAGTATCAGCAATATTGCTATGACTCCACCATATACCAGCAGCCTACCTCAATAGATATATGCTAAGTGAATTAAGGCTCTACATACTCAGGTACTGCTCAGCATTGTTAGGAATTACTATTGCGCAACCCGGCAACGCTGCATTCAAGTTCAAATACATACCCGTTTTGGCAATCCCTACCTCTAATGGTAGTGTAAATAGTGCTGGTGTCCGTTATTATTTCAGAGAGTTGGTGTTTTTCAGTGAAGCGCTCCTATTCGCTGTTTGGTCCCCGGCTGTGCTGCACCAACCTTGGAAACTTACCCACCTGAGCATTTGAACCCTTGCTCAATCTTACTTGGCTGCATGCTGGCTTATTATAGCACAATTTATCCAATGAGCTTCGCCCCGATTATCTTAACACCTAGGGATTGGTTAGTTGAGATATTACATGACCTTGGCCTTGTATGCACCTAGGTATTCTAGCGAAGTTGACCGGCGTCGACCTCGGGAACACACCTGGGCAGCCACTCACTTCCCACCATATTCACTTCACCACCAATTCTGACGCATTCGTAAAGGGCTCCGACTGAGGATAGGGAAGTGCCATGGCTATGTTACCAGAAAATTTCTCTTATCTCTGGGCTCTCTCGATTTTGGGTAGCATTCATGTTATCTTCAAACTCGCGCGTTTTGGGTCCCGCGAGAAGCATCTTCCTCCAGGTCCGCCGACGTATCCAATTGTTGGCAATGCTCACCTTGCTATTGACAAAGATCTCTATAAAAGGTCAGTATATATTTTTTCAGTGGTTCGACATATGGCCAACGAATTCTAGGTTCAAAGATTGGAGTGAACAATATGGAGAGGTGTTCTCTCTAAAAATTGGGAAAGGAACGATGGTAGTACTGAATAGCAGACGCGCGGTGCACGACCTAATAGACAAACGAAGTGCAATATATTCATCAAGGCCGCAAGATGATCAATATGTCATCGCCTTGAAGGGCGAGAATATTGCCAATATGAATGCAGATGCCGGCTGGAGGGCGCAACGCAAAATCACCGCGCGCTTTTTCGCACCTATCAAGCTGGATGGGGAACTAGCAAAGATTTCGGAGGCAGAGTAAGTGCTACCGTAATGCCGAAACCGCGCGCGAAAGTATATGATGGGGTTTCTTTCTCTAATAGAAAAGCGACTTCGCAGTGCTGATTCCAAGAATAGGGTCACTACTCTAATGCACGACTTACTCGTTAGCCCTGGAGATTTCAGCAAACATGTTGACCGAGCTACTGCTTCATTCTCTTCTATTGCACTATTTGGACAGCGTGCAAAATCTAATGATGATTTTTGGGCAACGGTGAGTTGATTTGCAGAAATCGTCCACAGGCAAAGTACTAAATGGTGCAGGGAGCTTACGAGGCTATGGATGCGGTATAAGCATGTCTCCCGATAACCCCAAGCAGAGGCTAAACATACTGAATAGGTAAATGCAGCTTTGAGTCCGGGCACATATCTCCCGACCGAGCAATTTCCAATCTTCAAGTGGGTGCCCAAGCGGTGGCTCAGCTCAACCACTCGTGCAGAAGAGGGCTTTAGCATACCAACAAAAATATGGACGAAAGCTCAAAAGCTCGTCGAAGCAAGGCGCAATCAGGGTGACAAGCGAGAGTCGTTGATCGACGAGTTATTGGATGATGAGAACATCAAACTCGATGCCGCGTTTCACGGAACCAAGCTTGCCAACTTTGTCGGAGCTTTAATGCAGGCTGCCGCTGAAACCAGTGCCCTTACCATGCGTACAAGCATCATCTTTCTTGCTACGCACCCGGGGGTTCAAGATAAGGCTCAGGAGGAGCTAGATGCTATCTGCGGTGTGGACAGGGTGCCTACTTTCGCTGACTTCAAGGATTTGCCATACATTAATTGCATCATGAAAGAAGGCTTACGGATACGACCTGTGTAAGTCATTTTGTGCCAAAAGCTCATGCATGAAACCTAATAAAAGTGCTCTAGAGTCCCTACAGGGATTCCTCATCGCTGCATCGAAGACAACTGGTACGAGGGCATGTTAATTGTTAGTCATGCGTAAGCCTGTAAGAATAGGATGGCTGCTGACTCAAAATTTAGCCAAAAGACGCCTCGGTAATGATTCCTCAATGGGCTCTCAGCCATTCCAAATACGATAATCCTGAGGCATACAATCCTGATCGCTACCTCAATCATCCAGGCTTGGCAACGGAATACGCATCAAGCCCGGATTATGAAAAGCGCGATCACTACACTTATGGGGCTGGTCGACGTATTTGCGCTGGTATTCACCTCGCTGAGCGTACACAGTGGCGTATGCTGGCGCGGTTGCTTTGGGCCTTCCGTATTGAGCACGCGGTTGATGAGAAGACAGGAAAGAAGATAGAGATTGACACAGACGCATATGAGGATAAGTTGATAACTGGACCGAAGCCGTTCCGAGTTCAGTTCACTCCAAGGAGCCAGCAACATGTTCGAGTAATTAAAAGTGAGCTGGAGGCCGTGAGTGGTCTCTTGAAGAAGTGGGAGTAATGATTAGATTCTACTTCTGTAGCAGCCAAGGTAGTCAGGAGGCTTTGGAAATAGCGAAACTGGTCAAGAAATAGAATCTATGCAGCACCTTGTAAATATAAGAACAACTCTCTATCGATATATCGGACGTTGCAGATTTACTCATTGAGGAAGAAATATCAAGGTATGTACGGAGAAAATGTGAATGCAAGAAACTAGCATTGCTAGACAATTCTATTGATGCGCAGTTTTGATTAGAACCTGTGATACACAGTCGCACTGAAGTATAAATACTCTCGAGGGGCGATCAAACATTCCACAGCCGCTTGACACATGCTTCTGCCGAAGTAGGAGTTGATTTATGCCGAAACTTTCACGTGGGATTTCCAGTTTCCTTTCCAGAGAGTTATGACATGAGAAAGTTTGTGGGTCTCTATATTAAACTCTTCCATCTCAGCGGTATTATAATGTGAACGTATAACCCATTAACTCAAACTTACTCTACTTGGACTTTGCCACTAACTCATAATTAATACTCGATTGTAGAATTTCTTTCCTAGCCTTGTGTGTTGTGCCTTTCGTGTTCTCTTCTGCTTGTCGGTCTGCATATCAGTTACAATAGATGCTTCCAGACTGGTTCCGCATAGCCTCCTGTGAAGTCGACTCGAATCATACCATAATTTCACCTAATAGTGATCAACATTCAATTGAAGTTGTGGATAGACTCAATTCCTAGGGGCGGGTAAATACCAGAAGACATACTTGTTCAGGTAGCATTAGGGGGTCTATAGACCTTGTCTGGGTGGTCAGATTCTGGCCAGATTTTAGCATTTGTCTTCTTGAAGGGACATTCTGGCTGTTATAGTCGCTTGCTTTTGAAATTGCAACTTTATATGCGTCAGCCAGCAGAAACAACCCAAGGAATAAACCTACATAGACTGTTAACTGACATAAAAATTCTACATTTCCAAACTAAAAGATGCCTCAACAACAATTATCAAAATCACCTCAAGTAACTCCCTCAGACATTTGGAGGGTTTTCCTACAGTTTTCTATTCAATCAGCCAGTCCGGTTTTGCTCAGGACAATGGTACATCAACTCATATCTTCAGCAGAGAAATCCCTCATATGCCAGTTGTTGGGCATCCCACAACATATGGTCCAAAGATTCCAGTTGACGTGTTACAGGTGAATTTTACGAGCCGCTTGCACAATACAAGATCCAATGACCTCAGAAATATCTCACGTTCTACAGAGAAGGCATGCGTTTATAGGATTTGCGGTTCATTTTCAGAGCCATCAGTCAGATCACCACAGTCTTCTTCCCAAGAGTCGCTGCATTCTGATCCATTATCCGGATGCACCTCGCGAAGTTCTTTAAGATATTCATCGCGATCGAAATTATCCGGCCAGCCATGCTTTTCTAATACGCGTCTCACAACCTAATTAGAGGCGTAAGTAAAGCCTGGTCAAGGCTGGTAAAGGCACAACTCACTCTTCCTTTATCATGTTCACACGGCAGAATTTGGCTAAACCACGATGCCTCTCCTTTTGGGCAAGGGACCATTTTCAGTGACTTTATCTCGTCCAAAATCTCGTCAAAATACTCTTGAATGTCGCGTGGAACGGATGCTTCCAACCAAGGCTGATCTTCCGGCGCATCATCAATGAAATCGGTCCCGACAGGATACACGATACCTACATAAAACATTAACTCTTGCTTTATTTACGCATGTAGGTATCACTGCCAAACCTTCCGTCGTGTCGATCACCCACCACGTCGCATCCCTGCCATGACTCAATGAAATGAAGCCAGTCGGCCAATCAGCAGAGAGAGGCATCAGCAGTAAGTCAGAAATACTCTTTCCTTGACATTCTTCTGCCGTTAAATTCTCGACAATGTCGGTGCCACGCAAATAGCTGGCTGGTACAGTCTCTTCGTATACTTCGTATTTGTCGACATCAGGCGGCTGTTGGATGTAGGGTAAATGTCGTAGGAGATCTATAACTTCTTCGGAACGGCCAAGAACATGAAGAATGTCAACAACGAGCTGCTCGTCGGTCCAGCCATGATCTAGCGGGTATCGGATACTTGCAGGGTCGAGGTAAGCTGCTTCAATCAAAAGATCGTAATACCGCTTGATACAATTGACCACTATGGCCCGATCGTAGGCCATCAGGAGCGATATAGAAGGATTGTAAGTTGGTAAAGAGTATGGTGGACAATGGTACAACCCATGGTGTAGTTTGTGCTAATTTACCCCGAAAAACTTTAGACACGCGCTAAACCCATTAGAGTTCCCATGGTTGTTGCCTACCTGCCTACTTTTCTGACATCGAATATCTTTTTCAGGCGGAAAGCCACCAAGTTTTAGCTGCGATTGTCTTAGGGAGATGAAAAGGGCTGGCGAGGTAAAGTTTAGACGGCCAAAGCAACGAGGCAGCGGTAAATGAACGATTTTGATTCAGCAGCTCGAAACATCAAAGCGCACGGACAATCTCAACTTCCCTTTCTTGATGCACCCCATTTCCCACCGAGATCTCACATTTTCTTACATCATTTCACAAATCTTACAAATATGTCTTCAAAGTCCCAGCCTCCAGTTCACTCTGCACCACTCATATTTTCACCTCTCCAAGCCCACAAAACAACCCTTGTAATCCTTCACGGTCGTGGCTCCACTGCTCAAAAGTTCGCAGAGCCGTTCCTCACGCATGCCGTCTCACCCCCTCCAACAGCGACCAATCCACTTCTGAGCCCATCTACAAGGCCTATGAAGTCACTCCACGATCACCTTCCAAATACTAAATTTGTCTTCCCTACAGCACCCTTGCGTCGGGCTGTGGTGTTTAAGCGCAGCCTCACGCACCAATGGTTCGACGACTGGTCCGTTACGCAGCCAGAACTTAAGCAGCATTTACAGGTTCCAGGTCTTCGTGAAACGACTTCTTTCTTACACGAGCTTTTGAGTA
This sequence comes from Phaeosphaeriaceae sp. PMI808, assembly GCA_021365335.1. Lineage (NCBI taxonomy): Eukaryota > Fungi > Ascomycota > Dothideomycetes > Pleosporales > Phaeosphaeriaceae > Phaeosphaeriaceae sp. PMI808. The sequence goes on from JAJTIZ010000048.1 coordinate 259,862, forward strand.
AAGAGATTGGGATTATAGGAGCAGAGAATGTTGTCCTTGTAGGACTTAGCCAAGGATGTGCTGCTAGTATCGTTGCGACACTTTTGTGGGAAGGCAACCCATTTGGAGGTTTGGTGGGCATGTGTGGCTATCTGCCATTCCGTAAGGGGATGTATGACTTATTACATTGCGCCCAAAATGAAGAAAATGATGTAGACGACATATTTGAGCGGGATAGTGAGGATTCAGAAGGCGAGAATAAATTTGAGGAGGCTGTTGCATGGCTACGTGAGGAACTGGAAATACAGAGGGAGGGAAACAAGGAGATTGTGCAACCTCCTATGCAGTCCACTCCAGTTTTCATGGGGCATGGGATGGGAGATGAAAAGGTTCCCTATAGCATCGGCAGAATGGCTGCCGAGTTTCTAAAGGATATTGGTGTAAATATTGAGTGGGCAGAGTACGAAGGACTGGGTCACTGGTATTCTGAAGAGATGCTCCGAGATATAGTTCAATTTCTGAATACGCTAAAGGGATGGAGGGATCAAGAGATGACATAAGGCTGACATATTGTAGTCACAAAAGGTACCTTGGGGCTGTCAACAGAATATGACATAGGTCGCCTCCTAAGGTCTTCTCACTACCTGTATTGAGTACTTCAATATGTGAACTTCAACACGTCAGTGGTTTTCTGTTATAAAATGACGTGTTGTTACAGCGAATCCTAATCACCTACCAGAATTTGTCTCTTTTAAGGCTACTAAAAGAACTTCCTTTGAACGTCCCACGACGACTATCAATTGTAGGTGTAGTATTGTGGATGTAGTTGCGAACAAGGAGTGAGAGCGTACATCGTGTTGCTGAGCCATACCTAGGTGTTGGTACTTTTGGCAATCACTATAAACCCAATCCGCCCCAAGATAGCGCCTACATCAACACGCAGCGCCAAAATGCGCCTCTCCTAATTGCTGCACAAGGTGCACACCTTCCACACAATCTCTGCATCTCACAGCGCACCTCGCTCACCCAAGACACCGTCACCCTCCACGGTCGGCCCTCGCGAGGCGGTATCATCGTGCTGGAAAACGCGACGCCACTTGATTTTGACTTCCTGCATCTGACCTGTTGGACCCTCCTTTACGCCGCAATGTAGATCAAGACGCCAAAGATGCTTTTTGCCGGGCCTTGCTGCGTATAGGCGCAACTTGGTGGGATAGCAAAGACCGACTCACCTTCGTCAAAAAGCTCGAGAGTTTCGTCGAGGAAGCATTTGAAGCGGTTGACGCCGATGAAGACCTAGCACCGACACGGTTAGAACGTGGGTGGGTGCGAGTCGCATGGCTATTGCACTCTCCTGGCGCACTGTGCGTACTTGCGTGCGAGAAGCTGATTATGGGTCGTGCGGCTGGTGAGAAGCTTAGGCCGAAGGATTATGGGCTTGTGGGGTTGGCGCGAACTATGGATGAGCGCTGTGCTGTGTTGCAGCGTCTTGGTGGGACCAAGTGTGCCAGTATTGATGGGGTCGAGACCCCTACCTTTCTCAAGGCGTGGGGAGAAAATCACCGAGGGGAGAGGGAACGGCTGTTGAAGGAAGATTTTATTCATCCGAGAAGTTGGCCACCCGGATAATGCGCTTGGTAAGTTTAGTACGACCATGTTGTCTACAAGTGCAGAGAAATTTTAGCAATATCTATCTCTAAATATGAACTAACTCACCACGTAGGTTACCATAGTTTACGTTGAAGAAACTAGAGCCTTGTTTTTATGAGCCGAGAGCGCATATCGATGAATGGGAAGGAATAGGGATATGATAGGCACTGAGTTTTCGGGCTCAAAATTATGGTACTATGTTCCACCACAGGTGGGCAGTTGGTTCGAGTAAGAATATAATGCACAATGGTCCTGGAGTATTCCACGCGACGTTTTTGCGTGCTCGAAATTCGTTTTGCGGCTGGACACCTCTCATTTCTCTCATGAGGACTAAACCTCCCAACGGTACTGACTCCCTACATATCTTTCAATGACCTCTCCACCAAATCTTTCTTTACCCGAAATTCTTAGACTTTCCGCAGTTTCTGGCTCTGGGGTCCAAATCTTACCAACCTCGCATAGGCTGGCAAATGGGTATGGGCTGGGTCGGGGTTGGGTTGGATTACGTAATAACCCAACCCAACCCCACCAGGTGTTGCAAGTATTCGTGTCCCATCACGTAAGTAAGCAGTAATAACCTGCCGTCCTTCAAAAGCATCGCCTGCGCCACCCGAAATCCTAGGTTCATTTTAGGTTCGTAACAATGTCCTAACCCTTCTCTAGTTACTTCCTTAACCTTGTTGCTTCTAGTCTGGTGCGCACTATTGTCTGCAAGTTGTACATTAGCTTCGAAGATTCGGAGTAGCTCACGATGACGGAAGCTGTGTTTGACTGGCTCGCTCTTGCTGTAGAAGAAGTAGATGAGAAGAAGCTACTGCCAGGTCTTATTGGAAAAGATGGCATGCGACCGCATCTTCCTACACAGATGGTGAAGATACCCTTCGACGATCCTAATCAGGTCGCTGTGGTCTCATGGCGCTGGGACGGAGATCTACAAACCCGGGGTTCCCGAAATATTGCAAGTGTCATACACTGTGCAAAGCAGCGAGGTATTCGATATCTATTCATTGATATCATCTCCATCGACCAAACATTGCCTGCAAGCGATCTTATCAAGCTCGTTGCAGCGTTCTCGGCACTTTACACGAAAATAACAGTCCTTGCTGCCTACGACATGGATGAACTTGACTGTCTTGATTTGAGGTACACCGTTCTACGCCCGTGGATCTTAAACGAGATGCGTCTTTTCCGACAGAATCCCGGTAGGATCGTCTACGTAGGGCATAGCAACCAGGGTTCGAAATCTGCGAATTATGTCTCCCAAGGCATCCTTCCAATTCAGACCCAAACCACGCGTTCCCATTTTGAGTCCCTGCTCGAGGAAATCTGGCGCACTAGTTTCGTTGACTCGATCATTGGTGTACTCCTCGAGGAAATTGGAATGTCTTTCGTCTCGGACTTCAAATACATCATACCAGCTTATTCACACGTCTTTTCTGTTGCATACGAACAGATGGAGCGGAATGACTACCTCTTAACGACCGCAATTCTCTGCCGTATCCATGGGGCATCAGGAATCCTTATTGGAGGCCAAGATCTCGAGAGAAGCATTCAATACCTACGCTACTGTCGCTACAATTTTAATCAATTGCCATATGATAAAGGTTCCAGTTTCACATTCTATGAGATTTCTCTAGATGGGACACCAGTTGCTCTATGGAACCACAAGTACAATTTCTATCAGGAATATCACAGGTATGAGTTTAGGACGCTCCCAGATACCGAGCGCGTCATTTTCGCAGCATTGCGTCTCCCAGAGTCGGAATATGAGAATTTTGTAGGAGAAAAAGAAGCAAGGCGCGCTTGTCTAGTGCTGGATAATAGAAAGGAGATACCGCCGCCCGCTTTAGAGGTTATTGAGGTTAGTCGCTTATCCGAATAAATAGACCCTTTTCATTCTTTTATAGCATTAGCCTCTACACATTTAACTTTGATATTATTTCAACGTGTGCACTGTAGAGTAAAGAATCACCTTAGCACTCTACACTACCCAAATATTCCAACTCGGAATGCATGCCGTTCCCAGGACGCGTGTCGAGTCCGCTAAGCTGTGCATTGACCATCGTATTGAGATCCACGGCTTCGTGCTTTCCAGCGGGCGGATAAAAGACATCTCGGCAGCGGCTGATACCACTAACACCTTGCTTTGACGTCCTACCTCCCTCCTTAAGAGGGATCCTGTCAATTGGCATCACCCGCAATCCCTACTTTCGTGCGTGGGTCGCGCAACGGCTCATTTTCGACCAGCCTGTTATATGGCCACTCTGTGTTCCTGTACCTCCTTCTTCATGAACAAACATCAGATCTTCTCCATCCTAAGGCGCCTCATTGTTGATCTTCTTATCCTCCTGCTATTACCGTGCGTTGTCAAAACAACTCAAATCTAAGTTGCACCAACTATATGCCGTGTGGTCTCGACCTTTCTTAACGTCACCAGCCGAAACACCGCCCGTATCCTTGTTTACTGAGAACTTGCGACATAAGCCAGTCTTTGATGGTAGCTCTCCCAATCTCCGCACTTCTCAATTTCCTGCTCTCACACTCGTAGTGGAGCATCAGGACTATGCGTGCTGCAGCGTTGGCTCGAAGCCCGCAGTCGGGCGCAGTGACAGCGCCAATGATTCATATATAGGTCGTGTGGAGGCGCGACCAGCACACAGGTAGGTGAACTTGGGTGAAATGTAGCGCTGATTCCAGGTGCATCAAGAATAATAGGATTCGAAAGGGATGAACCAGGTTGGGATGCGGTTCGTTGCGGTACTAGCGTCTTCCGGTTCAGCCGATGGTCTGGTGTTGACGACTAGTTTTGACAACCTCTCTCCACTAGCTCAGTGACTCCCTCTGAAACAACCCCGCGATTGTTAAAGTTACCGAGGAAGTCTTTCAACGCATTCAACTGTTGGGCGGGTTTGGAATTTGTCGTTCTGGTTCTGTCGGTATGGACGATGAGCATAGCCTTGAGATAGGCCTTTCGAATTTCTTTGAGGATGGTTTCGGTCGAGCACGTAAATCTTTATGTGACAGCTATTCTTGACCATGAAGTCTAATGAACTATGGTAGGATTGACAACGTACGGCCAGGTAATGAAAATAGCCTCTTACCCATCTCCTCCCCTCCACCCTCGCTCCCTACTCCCAAAAACCATTCTTATTCTAATACCCATCTTGCTTAGGTGTCAACACTATGATAATGAATTCAATGATTGCAAGTACACTTGAGTTCTGGAAGCTTCTTATAGAGTCAGTACCATAGGAGAACTGTGTTGAGCTGGCTCAACTACCTCAACCGAGATAATGGATCTCCACTATCCGTGCCGAGAGACCTCGGCACGCCCAGCAGAGATGGATATATAAACTGGCAAAGAAAGCGCAGTAGACAGGAGACAGAGATCAATCAATCATCGCCATCGAGTTTATCACATACATTTATCACAGTCCAATCTCATTCAAGTTGAATAAACTCCAAACCCCCTCAAAATCTGACAGATTATTACGTAAACCAGCCTAACCCCAACCTAACCTATACCTATTTGCTAGCCTATACTAGTACCTATAACCTTATATATATAGTAATATTAATAAATAAACTATATTTAGAGTACGTCTTTAACTTTAATAACGCGATAGCTATAGCGAAAAATCTAGCTCTTTACGTACTATGAGGTCATAAGAGGCTTTATAAAACTACTCAAACGCTACTAATTAATGCCTTTAAAGTTATCGTAGTTTTCGTCAAACTTACTACTACTCTTATGCTCTCTAGCCTCAGTTATCGCGATTGTGCTGACCTGGCTGCCCTCGGTGGGTGCGACGATCTCTGCCTCTACTTGCGACTCCAAAAACTGTGACTCAAATGTGACCTAGCTCGCGGTAGCAAGGGCTTCGGTTTCGGGCATGGCCTGGCTCGCGGCAGCCAGGGCTTGAGGTTGAGATAGGCGTTGAGCTGGGAGTTGAGCTGGGCGAGCGGGCGTACACGTCGCGTAGGAGCAGTGCCAGATGTGGCACGTAAGCGTTTCGCCACAACTTAAAATACTAAAAAACGCGTCAGTAGAGGCGGCAAGACGACGATAAGAGCTTCAAAAACTCATCAAAATAGAGGAGATGGCTAATGAGATGGCTGATAAGAGAGATAGTGCGCACGTGCGGCTCTAATACTACTTAGGCTAACACGAGCTACAACACCACAAAACTATCGCGAGATGGGCAGCTCACCCATCTCAGAAACCTCAACAAAACTTAGCGCAGTACTAATCCAGCCAATCAAATCAATCAATCTAAGCCTCTTGGATTGATTTGATTGGCCTGGCGCCTAAATTTATATAGGATTGGATTGATTGAGTTGACTTAACCAATCAAATCAATCAATCCGACCAATCCGGATTGCTTGTTGCGGCTCTGTTGACAATGGGAATGAATGTAGGGAAACTACAATCCACGAAGCATACTTCGGTCTGCGTCGTTCTGAAATAACGTGGTAGGCTTTGAAAGCGATAAGATATCTCGCTCTCTGTCAACACGACGAATGCTAGAAAGGGGGAAATGCCCAAAGTCTCTTCAAGAATATCTACCGACATCGGCATATATCAGCAATGTCGTCATATTCACAGGTGTTGCCGTCTGCGGTGCACTAAAGAGAGGAGAGCAATGTTAGCACAAGTGCAACCTATTGGGAACTGATGAACATATACCCTATAATTGGCGAATTTCTTGGTAGAACACTTGACGATGCGAGTTTTTTTGTTGGCTCTGTATTTGCATTCATCTGTGCGTTCCGTGCATGACTGATAGGAACCAGACTCCGCAACAAGCAAATCAATCAATCCCGCTATCGCGGGTTGATTTGATTGCTAACAAAACGTTAGCGGATTGATTGTGACTTGATTGTTGGTGTTTTTGAGCGGCTTGATTGCGAATTGATTGGAAGATTGAATGGATTGGTTACTAAGAGATCCAAATTGTATACGATTACGGCAGCGGAGTAATCCAGTCGAGTATACTATATTCCTCTATAAGCTCCTCATCAGAGATATCTGCAGCACTCCCACTCCTTATATTAGCTGTAAAGCCAGCTCTTGTCCACGCTCGTACGAGTTGGAGAGCAGCCAATAGCTCACTACTAATTCGTTGTCGTCTCGGCTCGAGTAGGTCGCCAAGCTCACTAAAGAGCCGCTCGCAGTCACAACTAGATGCCGGTATAGTCAGTATATCGATTGCAAACTGGCTTAAATACGGGTATTTTGACCGCAATTGAATCCAGTACTAGACTGGATTGCCATTACCTAAATACTCTTCTCGAGTCCACTCTAGCTCTACTTTCCAGCGCGTATACTCATCCTCATTTGCCTACTCGGGGTTTTTATTTCAGCGTATAAACGAGCCAATTACATTATCTATCCCCCTTATAGCTAGTGTTATAGCTACTCGGCGAGATAGGCTACAATTTTAAGGTTTATATGAGCGCCAGAGCGTTTAAAAGGCTGCGCTCGCGCTTGCGAGCCACTCTAGCTTATCAGCCCAGCTATTATCGCAGTAATATTTGTAGTACGGATGGAGGCAGACAGCGATATAGTATACTAGCGATTTATCGAGCTTATTATAGTAGGTATTAGCCTTTAGCTAGGCGGCTCGTAGGTTGATAGTTAGGTAATCCTCTAGAGCCTCGCGATGAGCCGTAAAGTTAATATGCTTATATAGGCGGAGTCGTGACTCTAACGAGCTGAGTATATACTTAAAAACTAGTATAATCTTATATATCGCACCAAACCTACTAGCCCTACCGCGGCCCTCAAGTCTCTCTATAGCCAATTTGAGTAGCTTAAGGCAGTCTTGATACTCTATTATTACAGCCTAATCTACGGCGGTAAGCCCAGTTGATCTCATCTAACTAGGAGCGATAGGGCGCTAAGTATTGTAGAGGTTGGCGCGACGATTAGCGAGAGATATTTAGCTGATATAGTGCTTAGTATAGGCGTCAAAGGCAGCGTAGAGGTAGGTAGCACGCCTAAATGCGGTGTAATATAAGTTCTAGCGAGTAATAACTAGCTTAACTAGCTAGAGTATTTTAAGCTACTCTCTAGCTGGTAAAGTAGCGTTAGTAGCGTACTGAAACTTCTTAAAAAGCTTATACTATTGTAGAGTTTTAATATAGTTAATAACGTTAATAAGTACGCCTAGTAGGCCTTGTTTACGCCACTCCAACATATAAGCCTCCTTAATATTAAGCTTACTAGGTAAGTTATTATAGGAATCTTTGTTAGTACTAAATATAATAGCTTAGCTAATAAGGTTAAGTATATAAGTGCCGCAGCAGAGGCGTCGATGAGTAGCATTAAAGTCGTAAACCTCAGCGAGCGCAGTAACCGTAGTATCGTTATTAGTAGCGTTATTAAGTATAAAGTAGCCGAGCTTACTCGAAGTAATATTATAAGCCTTAAGAGTAGCTATAATTATTATAGCAATCGCGTCGCTACTATAAGAGCTAGTAAGTTGTAGTAGGTTAATAGGTAGGTCGTATATTACGCCAGAGTTGTCAGTAAAGTAAGTAATGATACCAAAAAAGCCACGTTTGCCGCCCTTTATCGTCCAGCTATTAAAGCTTATATAGATCTTACTAGCAGCAGCTAACAAGGCCTCGACAACTTATAGCTATAGGTAGCAGAAAAGACGCATCGCATAGGTAGCTATACTACGCGGGCTCGCCTATAGCACTGCCTCAGCCTCTAGGTTAGTAAATTTAATAAACTCTCTAAAGGGGGGGCGTAATAGTAACTCCATTAGCAAGTTATTATCGAGTAGGCAGTGCACTATAACTAGCCGAAATTGTTAAATATTAAAGTTACCTATCGCGTTAGCGGCTGGCTGAGAGATCTCAACGCTAGCGTTAATAACTTACTATAATAAGAGCTGCCCACTAGCTTATTGGCGCTACTCAACACTATTTTTTGAGTAGAGATGCCTACGCCTGTTCTGCGATAGGTACTTTATAGTAGAGCTTGTAGCGTTTATAACGTCAAAAATACTACTACTACTAGCATCTATAATCTTATGTGTATAGTAATATCGATAAATAAACTATATTTAAAGTAGGTCTTTAACCTTAACGACGCGATAGCTATGGCGAAAAATCCAGCTCTTTACGCGCCGAGAGGTAGTAAGAGGCTTCATAAAACCGCTCAAACGCTACTAGTTAATGCTATTAAAGTTATTAGAGTTTTCGTCAAACTCGCCACTACTCTCATACTCTCCAGCCTCAGTTATCGCGACTGTGCCGACCTAGCTGCAGTGTGAAAAATGGACGGATGGACCGGCCGATCCAGATCCAAAACGCCACTCGGACGGATTCGGACGGATCGCTGGATCTAATCCACTTCGATCCATGGGGGCGCTCAAGGCTTAAGCCACTGAATATCTGATTAAAATTGTGAGGGTCTATCTAAAGTTTGCGCCTCTAATTTGTATGAAATTGCTGTCTTCCTAATATCAATAATCTTTGCCTTATCCCAGGAGTGTAAACACTGAGCAGCTTGTATTGTGCTCTGCTCAAGATGATTGCGGCGCTTCGTTATCATAAGGCCAAGCCGGCTGAACACTCGCTCAGGCTCATCGCTCATCGCTGGTATTGAGAGCATGTCGAAAGCCATTTGAGCAAGATGAGGATACTCAGTGGCTCCAATAGTACGCCACCAATGCAGTGGATTTTTAGTGTCAACTTGCGCTTGGTTGTTATAACGATCGAACTCATCTATAGCAACTACTTTGCGAGATTGGCTTCGAGCTTTAGCCAAACCCCTCATGCGGTATGCCTCCATCGTATTTAGTTCTCGGTTAGGCTTCTTCAGCGGTGAGATAGCCTCTGAGACTGGTTGTTGCTTATAGACAGAGTTCCACAGTGATTTGACTGCTCTTCTGCCAGTAGTAATCCAGGACTTGTTGTTTGCCCACTGAGACTCGACGAACTTCCAGGTATAGCTAGGATGTAGCACAGTTGCTGCCAGGTATGCAGGTGAGTCACCGAGCTTTGCATAGTACTCCTCGGCCTTATCAAGCGCAAGTTTGATCTGGGTGGCAAAATGCCATTGTCCTTCAGAGGTAGCTGGCGGGGCATGCTTATAGCGTTCGTACGTGGCCGTGAACTCCTCAACGATACATTCAAGGTCCACCTGAACATTACTGAGTCCACAGGATTTACCATCACCTGGTTGGCCTTGGAGGTCCATTGTAGCACTCCAGCATGGCTCGAGCAGTTTTACGTACTGTGCCAAGATATCCCAGTCTTCTGCCTCAAGCGTGTCTCTCAGGATAGCATTCTGTAGAGCATCTTCATCTTCAGCCCAGCATCTTCCTCTAGTCTTCTCCTTTCTAGCCCGTTCTCGCTCAGATGCAATAAATTCGCCAAAAGGGGCTCGGAGCTTCAGGAGTGTCAGAATCTCATCGTATACACTGTTCCAGCGAGTGTCGTTGCTTCGGTGAAGCTCGCGCGTCTTGATTGTATGCCATTCATTTGGATCCACGATAGTTTTGAAGTACTCAAGTTGAGCTGTATGCCACCGGTTTCGCCTCTGAGGACTTGCATACGTCCAGACAATAAGATTATGAGCTCTGCCTACTGGTCCAGTTTTTCTCCACTGCCTCAATTCTTCCTTCAAGTTCGCCGGTACTGAGTCGTCGAGCTCGAAGAGATTCTCGTCAAAGCCGAACAAGAGATGGCGAGCGATCAGGTTAATAATATGGCCTGCACAGCGCAGGCGACGCTCATTTGGATCGAAATTAAACTCGTCTGCTATGAACTGCATCGCCGTATCGTTATTCGAAGCGTTGTCTAAAACGAAGAACCCTAGTTTGTCTTGGATGCCGAAATCCTTGATCACCCGGATAACCTGCTCTGCAACCTCTGCACCTGCATGGGAGCCAGATTGCTCAGGTGTTGCGAGAAGGATAGATTGGGACTCAAACTTTATATTAATAAAGTGAGCAACAATGCCGTTTAGGGAGATATAATTGCCAGATGTCCAGAGGTCAAAAGAGATATGAATCTTGCTAATAGCATTCTGCAGCTCTTTTCTGACTACTGCCTTATGAAGTCCATATCCTTTCAGAATCCAGTGCCTTACAGTTGGTCCGCAGGGCATTGCATCTCTTGCACGCGGTGAGAGATAAGTGACAAACTCGCGGAAAGGTTCACTGTCAACTTGCCGAAATGATACGTTATCGTAGACAATCCACCGAATAAGAAGCTTCTGAAAAGTACCCTCATCAAACGCTAATGCTAAATTATTCAGGATTGCTTGCTCACGAGGCTCATCAGCATTCAAGCCTGCTGGTACTGGCGTACCCTTCCGCTCGAACAGTACAATTTCCTTCTCTTTATTAAAGGTTTCGCCATGGACTTGGCGGATGTGTTTGGTTACATTCGCACTTCCACGCTCAATATTGTAGTGGTGCCTAGGACCTACACCTTCAGTATTGTGGCAGCGAAGACATAACCACCAACGATTCGAAGATTTAGTATCTTCAGTCGGTACACCAACTTTCCAGATGCCTGAGCTGAGCTTGCCTGTAAGTTGTGTAATAGGAATGCTGAACCCAGGTAGTCGCCCCCAGTCGACTGAGTCGTAGTTGAACCGGGATTTTTCAAGTAGAGTATCCTCGCCAGCTCGCGCTTTATTACTCCATTCTGACTCAAATGTAAGCTCGTCCGTAGGAGTTGATATATTGGAGGCAATACAGGAAGTACTAGTGAGTGATGGTGATGATGGCTCTACTGATTGTATAGATAGAGGCGCCATTATAGGGGGTTGATGATTGTACAATTCTGAAGCTTGTCTGTTGCACAGTGGTGCTTAAGGATAGATTGAGGAACTGAGTGTATTGAATAGCTATGAAAGAGGGGAGCTATATATATGTTACTGAAAAGGAGAGTGTAGGGATATCCCTTGAGGATAACCCCTAGTAACATTGTCTCTTATAGTAGAATACCGCTGATAATTGTTGTTAGCCAGAGATATAACACTTGTAAATATTATAGAGAAGATATAAAATTAGAACTATTATAGAGGCGTAAAGCTTTGACATCTTCATTCAGGGGAGTCGCTAAATGAGGATATAGATAGCGATGGCTTGCGCCACTATACCCCAGTGGATCAGAATGGACGGATTATCCAATCCACGCTAGATCCGGATCAACGCCACTTTGGACGGATTCGGACGGATCGGTGTTTTCCGATCCGTCCATTTTTCACACTGCCTAGCTGCCCTCAGTAGGCGCAACAATCTCTGCCTCTACTTGCGACTCTAAAAACTGCGACTTAAATGTAGCCTAGCTTATGGTAGCTAGGGCTTCAGTTTCGGGCGTGGCCTAGCTCGTGGCAGCTAGGGCTTGAGGTTGTAATAGGCGTTGAGCTGGGAGTTGAGCTGGGAGTTGAGCTAGGAGTTGAGCTGGGCGCTGAGCTGGGCATACACGTCGCGTAGTGCTGGATAAGGCGCGTGAGCGTTTCGCCATAACTCAAAACACCAAAAAACGCGTTAGTAGAGGCAGCAAGGCGACGGTAAGAGCTTCAAAACGCGTCAAAATAGAGGAGATGGCTAGCGAGATGGCTGATGAGATGGCTGATGAGATGGCTGATGAGATGGCTGATGAGAGCGCGCGTGCGGCTCTAATACTACTTAGGCTAACGATCAAACACTAGCTACAACACCACAAAACTATCGTGAGATGGGCAGCTCACCTATCTCAAAAACCTCAAAAAAACTCAGTGCGCAGTGGCAATCCACCCAAGCAAATCAATCAATCCGGGCCTCTTGAGTTGATTTGATTGGCTTGGCGCCTATATTTATAAAGGTGTGAGTTGAGTTGATTGAGTTGACTTAACCAATCAACTCAATCAATCCGACCAATCCGGATTGCTTGTTGCGGAGTCTGATAGGAACGCCCACGTGATTAGCAGCAATCCCTATGTTGGGTCACTCAGATGTAAAATATAGAATTTACTTACTCCGGGGATCTTGATGCTAATGCTAACATCATCTCTAACATCAATACTATTGAGCATGGGCTCAACAGGGGTGGCTACCGCACCCATGGCAAGGAAGAGAACAAGAGCAGCTGAAGTGATCTGCATAGTGAAGAATGGGAAGTAATGATATTGAGAAAAAGGGTGGATTTGATTGAAGATTCGGATGAGAGTGTCTGAGAAGGAGGTGTTGTGGATGGAATCAAAATCAAAATCGTAGCATCTTAGGCAGCCTTTTATATTAAGGGTTATGATTCTCGCATATGAGATAGCACCTACTAGGTACATAGGAGTTGAGAGCTACATGTCAGTCTCGTGATTCAGTCTCTACAGACGCTCCCAGTCCCCATTGGCAGAGATACGTCGTTAGTCGTTCTCGTGAAGCGCACACCAAATACAGTCAGGACAGTGCCACACATGACTTAGGCATAATGGTAATTTCCGTTAAAAAGTTCACACGTAAGCCCGCGCCGCACAAATGCAGCAATATTGAGACCGGTGGGCTTTCGCTTCTTTGGAGTTGCACCCGCCGGGCTTCATCTATACAAAGGTAAGAGTCCAGAGTAACAACTACTATGAAGCTGATTAGTACTTAGTATCAACGGAGGAATTTGATATAGACAAAATATCTATGCAATTTAAGACAAGGTATCGTTTTCAAAGACCTGGAGGTATATGGCGCGGTGCGGTAAACTTGTGATGGAATGTAAACTTGCTGACATACCCAAAGCCCCAGGCAAGGCGGTTATGCGGGTAAGAGTATGTAGGTTGCATACAACTATCAAAATGACAACACCAAATAAATTTTATAGGATGATTTAACCTACCCTGGAACACAGATTTGCAGGTGCTCTAGGTAGGACGATTACAAGCCGGAAAGCTTGATCCAGTCCCAAACTATATTTTGGTCACCGAAACTCAAAATAATATTTTTACTAGTCTTCCAGCTTTTGGTTGGGTGGTAAGCACTAAAACCAACACTAGCAGCATTCAGCTTACGTGCTGCGCCACAATTTATTCACGCAATTAGAGAGCGATCTCACTGAGGAATCACAAGGGAAACGTGGAAAGAAGTGGATTCAGGTGCCGATTCTTCCGGTTTAGCCATACGGCACTTGCCGCAAGATGTAACAGAGACACTAGTGAAGGGTTCTTTACTACGCGCGCATGTATTGTATGCCGTGTTGTCATATACAACAATAATTACACCATACATTAAACAGATTGGTTGAGTTTGGTCCTGCTGAGATTGCCTGAAAGTTCAGACTGGAACTAGTGTTTTGATCTTTCCAGTGTGCGGGGATTTGCTGCGCCCACCTGACAAATTCGTTCTGCAGGGCCACCGACATTACTTACTAGGTAGCTCAGCTTGATGCACTTGATGTGCTGTCGCCACAAAGTATAAAACCATGTTCACAAGTACCTGATTACTATCTCATTCTAGTCGCTGCATCTGATCGATCCACTTACGAACACTACCCGCAACCACAAAATGCATCATCTCCGTGATACCTTGCTAGGCCCTGTTCCAAAAGGCCCTTCTGACATCACCAAGCCAGACAATACTGTCTCAGACGAGCAGAACGTGCGTGAATGCATCGCTCGTGGGGAACTGGAGGAAGTCCGGAGCGGAGCCTTTACAAATCGCACCTGGATCATAAGCGAACGCTACTGTAAACTAGGTGATGGCGTGGATTCCCTGGAGGGCTATCTTCATTCCATATGGCACATGTACTACCAGCTTGGTCGACATACTTCGCATGAAACATCTGATCAAGATCGCCTTGTTCTTGATATTGTCCGTATCCAAGGATTAGGTCCGTTGACTAGGCCTGTGTCTGGGAATTACGGAATCGATATTGCACGGACAGTCGAAGGGACTCTTTGGAATGACTTACCATTCTTAGCCACTGATATGACCGATTTTTGGATAAAAAATTGTGCACCTATATCAAGTGCCCAACGGCTCAACCTTGCATCCTTCCTGGCTAAGCTAGCTTCGACCCGTGTTAGTAAGGACAGGTTATGTCAGATTGCTCTCGTTCTTTTCCGCGCGACTTTTGAGGAGAGGCGAGGGCTTCGCGATACAGAGAAGCTGGAGAAGCAGGGTGATGAAGATCTATCTCGAACTATCCAAACCCTTGATATGGGAGACTTATTACCGGCTGCATGTGCATGGATTAGTGAGGCAGGCTATATTCTCATTCAACTTTCAGATGTGTCATGGAATGATTGTCCAAGTGCTGTTGGTCAGGGTGGTACACATTTCGTCGAGTCCGAACTAGGGAAGCGATCACCAACTGGATTTACGCCATGGAGATGGATGTACTGGCTGAAGCGCCTCCATGAAATCAAGGAGGAGGCACAAGGGGCCAATGAGAAAATAATTGAAGAGTATGCTACCGATGCGATTGATAGAATGACTGGTAACGTAATGGAACGTAACTCTGAAATTCTACGAGCTTACCAAAACGGCGGAGATGACTTGCATCAGGATCAACATTTGGTATGCTTGAAAAAAGAAAAATAAGGGAAGGAGTTTTGGGCCGATCAACTTTTGCTTTTTTCTCTCTTGTTTTCCTTGTACTCAACACAGTCGTTCACTTTGCCAAACAGTAGCGGGAAAAATATCCCCACGGCCTTTATAAAATAGGGAAGCTGAAATAAAAAAAAATTGCTTGCAAGATGCAGGCATATGAACTCGGAAAGACCTCAGAGCTACACAGCCATACTAGGTGCGGATATGCAGCTATGCACAAGGTGATACTCAACACAGCTTACGTGTCTTGTCATCCTTACCGCAGAGTTAACAGTGAGGTTTGAAAATAACATTCGATAGTAAACTCATTTTCAGTTGTACCAAAAATGTGGCTCGACATTTATTTGACTGTGTTGGGCGGCGTTCTCAATGGTAATACTTCCCAGAGCGCATTCCAACTTTGAAGCAGGGCATCTTGATATCTAACTGGTATCCGATTCGGGGTCGGTCGCCGGTACGTTGACTTGGCTGTGACAACTTCGTATCTCACTCATTGGTTAGGTTATAATGAAACTGAATTAACAGTTCTCCACATGGTCATTAGAAAAACCCAGGATAAAAAACCTCACAAGGGTAAGCTGCGATCTCACGCCAGTAAATACGTTGCTGGTTTTGCACCACAGCGATGCATGGATATTAAACCTACTCGGTATTATCATGCACCTGTAGAGATTTGTAGTCAACCACTTCAACAAATACCATTGAATTCGGGAAAGTAGTTCTATGAAAGTATTCACATCAAAAGAAACTAGGGCGCTCCTACTTAATTCTTGTCCTACAATATATACAAAGATAAAGCACAATATGTGTGACCACCAATCAACTAACAGTGATAGTACTGGTTCCTTTTGGCAGTTTATTCCCATTAGCAAATGCCTCCGTAACCATGAACATATTCTGCTCAAAATTACCAAGGCGATATCCATATTTGCTCCAAGCATCGAAATGGTTGGCTGTGTTGATTGTACCACTAACAGCGCCGACCTTCTTCTC
This sequence comes from Phaeosphaeriaceae sp. PMI808, assembly GCA_021365335.1. Taxonomy (NCBI): domain Eukaryota; kingdom Fungi; phylum Ascomycota; class Dothideomycetes; order Pleosporales; family Phaeosphaeriaceae; species Phaeosphaeriaceae sp. PMI808. The sequence continues at coordinate 276,031 of JAJTIZ010000048.1, forward strand.
GGCCGCGTTTCGTACACCAAAGTATTGCGTGAATGTTCGGCTCCCTTCAATAGATGGCTTGTTCACACGTTGCGCAGTGTAGAAGCCGTAGTTTACGCCGTCTGTGGAATAGTTTCCGCGTAGGGTCCAAGGCTCACCTGGGAGAAGCAAATCCCATGACTCGACGATGTAGAATTCAATGAGGGGGTTGCGGGTCCATCCGTATAGGGAGAGGTACCCAGGACCCGTGGGGTTGTATGTTCCTTGGTACTTCACTGTCCTGTAATTCATCCACATTAATATCCGAAGCTGGTGTCTTTGATGCACAACTCACTTCCGGCCTGCTCCCCAACCCGTACCAGCTACCATACCGCCTCCAGACTGCCCATTCCAGTTGCAAGAGTACTTACCACCTCCCTGTTGTTGGCAGCTGAATTGCCCTTGCCCTTCAGTCCACCACTGCCATGGATAGTTCTGGCGTACGGCGAGACTGTTGTGGAATGAGTTAAAGTTGCTCTCTCCCAGGCCGCTGGGTGCTGCAATAGCACTTGGAACAAGGGCTAGTGCCGTAGCGATGATAGTTTTGAATGACACCATTATGTATTTTGAGGCGTGGTGTGGACTTGTTTGGTTTACGATAAAAGATACCAGTTATCGGATCGCACTTTATATGGAGGTAATGGCGAAAAGGCCAAGAAGGTTCAGGGAGTCTATTGTAACTATACTTGGGAATCGGCTTTATTGTGGTGAGTAGTCCAGTGCATTGGGTCTTTAGCCACTAGTCTATGAGGTCCCCACGAATGGAGAACAAACCGATGGTAGGCCAAGCTTCCGTCGGAGGATTAAGCTTGTAAACTTAAAACGACCAAGACCGGGGTACATTACAACCCACACCTTATATTGTCCTTCCCCACATTTTATCTATGGCATTTTGCGACCTGATCATGATCAAGGTCGCACACAAGCGGCTAAATACTCAACGATGCTACCAATACGTGAGACATGTACGATAATTTCCAATTGAAAGCTTCCGGTGGAAAAAGAAATGTAAAGCTCCTGCTCACCGCGGTGAAAGTCGGTCCACATCAGCTGTATTAGCCTGCGATTAAGCGTTTAAACATGTATGTGTACGATCTTCAGATTTAGTTTATCTGCCGATTTTTAAGATCCGAGCAATTAATTACGGAAAATGACGATGCTGCAAACCCATCCACTTTAGAGCGCTAGCCGCGGCACATATTATCGTTGGATATTCCGTGGTATATATTGGCATGGATACAAAAATACGATGTAGTTACACATCTGCGTAGTACTGGGTGAACAGTAAATCTGTAGGATGCAGCAGTTCGGGCTTGGTATGTTATCCTGGTACTTAGGTAACATCCGCGAATGGTTGAACCTTTGGTGATGGCAAACTAACTGCCTCGCTATCACCTTGCATTGAGACAATGTAGAAAAATAACGATCTTTGGGTTAAATTCTCTTAAGTTTCAGCTACAACTTCTTGTCATACTCAATGACCGGATGAGCGGGTCGCAGACTCTCAGAGGCGATTGCAGTGAGGCGATACAGTGGTTACTTTTCATTCATGTGGTAATGTCAGTGATGTAGGGTAGCACATTGCTGCTAAGTTGTTTCATTGCTGGGCGCTCTTAAAATCGTTTATAGCCAAGCTCTGAAGAGTGGCAGTGGTAAATGAACAGAGCAGTTGCTTTTGCCTTCTCACCACGAAGATGGCCGAAGAGACTGCTAAAGCATTGGCAACACTGGAATGTCTTGTGTTAATTTGATGAGTCCAATCATATATTCGCAAAACCTATGCGTTCTCCTGCGATGAAGCTCACCGACGCTTGGCAAGTTATGGCAGCAGGGTTGTGCGCGGTTAATGTGTTCAACCTGTGACCTAGCCACACCACTAGTTCGTCCGCCCACCCAGAACTGCACGTGGTGACGTAGGCGGTTCAGCGATGAAAACGAACGTTTCAAGGTTCAGTTCTTTCGCTAATCGTACTCTTTACCGAGTCTGTACCACAGGACCCTATATTCCTGAACCAGTATCCGAAATTAGGCTCCTGATCGGAGCTGAGGCCATATCGATAATGGAGAGATCGAAGAATCTATTCGTGAAACTACGAGTGAGTACGAGGTTTCCTGTTCGCTTGGTTCCATTTAAGTCCCCGCTGTGATGTTTCGTTCCTAGTATTGCACGCCCGCAGATTTTTGCAGGTGGTGTTACAAGTCTTCCACAGCTTTCGACACTTTACCCGGGTCTTGGCAGAGATCCAATCAGAAGCAAAAGTTGGACTTTCGAGATACAACTATTATTGTTCCTTTTCTCGCGACCAATGAAGGAATTTACTCTACTGAGTAAATGTGGACCGACAAAATCAACAGAGTCGAGAAAATAAAGCTCATTTTGGCCTCTTTTTGGGATTGAAATAGGCGACACCTTGGTTGTTCTGGTGCATCGTAGCCAACTGTTCATAGCAGATATACTTTGACATAAGCTTGTACTTGCGAAGGCAGCCGTGTGCATTTAGGTACTGTAGAAACACTCAACTAAAGAGATGCCTCGCTTAGTCGAACAGCCACCCCCTTCGGCTAGTGGAATTTTAGCAGATGACTGATACTAATCGGGAGCTTGCCCCAACTGGGCAGATCTTTCCGAGTCTTTGTGTATACACATGCCCGGCATATATCCAAACTAACTAGTTAGTAAGATCGCTAGCCCTCGCTTATCTTTGTTCGGTTTCGTTTTAGTGTAGTCAGGATAGTCTAGCCTCGGTGCAGCTAAGGAACAGCAAGGGGCAGGAAATGCTAAATGCTGTCCATGCTCTGCTGCTGATGGCACGCAACTACTATGACCTCGCTCTGGGAATGGACAAGTACTGCCGATGACAATGGTTGAATAGGTAGATAGATGTTTTACGAACACACCAAGTCCACGCCTGGTAGGGCGGTGCTAGGCAACTCATTCGGTGTACACAGCGCTGGCTAATGAAAGGAATGTATATATATATATAGTCGTACATCTGAGGAAACAATTGAATTTGAAGGAAGAGGCCATAGACGTGATGAAGGAGTAAACTTTTGCAAGATATTAGATTGGCACGTGATTGGATCGTGTACGGTTTTGTTAGCGTGATCAAGTCTACACTTCTCCGTCAACCAGCCAATGCGCCACCACAACTCCGTCCTTTGTACATGTTTTCTTTCACAGCACATAACATCCCCTGCAAATGTCTTTTTGGCGTTAAATCGTCGCATATCGATCAGATGCCTTCAAACCCAACAATGAGGTCTCCAAAACGCCTTGCACTGCTACCTCCAACAACATGAGCAAAGCTTGGCAACTTCCGAGGCCCCACGTTGCTGCCTTTGATGCTGGTCAATGCCTTAGGCTCGCACTCAATCCTGTCTTATTCCCTCACCACCCTCCATCAGTTAGGCTTCCACTTTTTCATTACCACGACCGAGGGCCCTTCATAGTCTCTTCTTCTCGCCATATCTCCCACTCAACTATACTTCGATACACTCCAACCAGCCCAATATGCATTCTGCACCCCCGGAAATGCCAGACATCTGCTTACAAGTCGGCTCGGACATTCTGTACAAAGAATCCATCGTGCCCGCGCCAACTCATCTAGTATTCCCACCAATCAACTCTGCTCGTGCATTACCTTCCAGCAAATATGGAGATAATATCATGGTTTTTATTCCTACCGAGAACAAATTCAAAACGGAAACCATCCAGCGCATGGTCAGGGCCCACCTTGGAAGTGAACAAAAATCTAGGCTCGTTGTTCATTCAAGACTCATCCCTAGCGAAGTCGGAGAGCAACCATATGATGAGAACGGTTTACGGGGCGCGTATAACCGGATCCGCAACACGCTTCGCTTTCTTGAGCAAAATGAAGAAATGCTAAAAGCAGACCGAATCGGGACGGTTCTGATAGGCGCAATCGAAAATTTCATCCAGCGCTCGAGCGATGGAGGATCAGCCGTTGACTACGGTATTGTTGTTATGTACAATGCGACAACGAAGAAAATGGTAGGGACAATCTCGCGCGGCGTAACTGTCCCACAGCGCTTCCTTGAACAGGCCCAGACTGAAGGCTATGAAGATGAAGAGAGAAAGAGCGGGAAGGTTACAGTTGGAGAAGTGCTAGCGGAGATATTTGGGGTTGACAAGGGTAACTGGCATGAAATTATCGTCGGTGTGTCGCGCTATACACTCCTTGAGGAGGCAATTCAGAGCTTGGAAATACCGCTGTGAACGAACGCTGAAAATAAAGGCGCAAAGAGTAGAGCTTGGACATGTAGATGATTACTGATTACCACCACATCTCGTAGAACAACTACAAACGATATTACGCAAAGCATTACCAAGAATATCACAAATGCGCCCCGTATCCACCCCTCCTTAAAATACTAAATCTCTACTAAAAAAAACCTACGCCAGGTACTCACATCTGCTTCTCCACCTTCCCGCCCTCTTTCTTCCCTCCCTCCTTCTCCCCCTTCTCAACATCCCCCACCCTCCCCCTCTCCCTCGAAAAATCCTTCCCCTCGCGATACTGCCACAAGAACCACACCAAAATCGTCAACACCGTCAAGCCCCCCGCAATCAGCCAAAACATATATATCTTGTTCGACATCGTCCATTTCCCCGGCGCATCGTTGGTCGCCGGCGTGAAGTTGAAAAACGTCATGCTGAAAATGGCCGATGTGAAGGTTGCGGGTAGGAAGACCATTGTTAGGAGGGCGACTGTTTTCATCGCTTTGCTGTCGCCTTTGATGACTTTGCTGTCTTGTTGGGTTATCATGTTGTATGCCTAGATAGTGTCAGTATCGTGGTCGTTCTTCTCCGCACTAAGTTGCGTACTAGCGTGATTTCAGAGTTCAGTCGATCCTGATTCGATTGCTGACGAAACTTGGTATTCTGCATCATTTGCGTTTGGAAGCCGAAGTGATAATTCAACGGGTCATTTCCCCAATCATATTTTCCCTCCATCTCCCCCTTTGCAACTTGCTCGTTCTTTGAGGCCTCATCTTGATTTCCGCTATCTGTTGCTTTCGTCCTTGGGAGGCGTGGCATCAGTTTCTTGCGGCACTTTCGGAGTTCGGTGGTGGTGGCTACTCCGACAGCAAGAACTTCGCCTACGTGGATTGAGTGCCGCAGAATTTCTTGGAGCTGCGAAAAGTCTACGTTGATATGGCTCTTTTCTTTCTCCCGTTTCTATTTATGTACTGTTATCTCAGCGACCTTTTTGTGAACGAGGGCAAGTACTACCTTTTCGATGGGCCGAAGGACGTCTCTAATAGCCCATACGGAACGATCATAGAGCTTGACAACTTCGTCCATTAATGGGGAGTAAAGTGAGAATGGATCTCTAAAATCCGGCTTGACTGGGTTGCTTGAGAGAGCGGTCTTAAGATCCAGAAGCATATCTCTTGGGGTATTTATGCACAGCATTACGCAGCTGTTAGGTTCCCAGCGGGAAAGAAACAGCATTTCGAACCATTTGTAGGTAACTTCAGTGTCTTCTCCTTTCTTACCTTTCTTTCCCTCACTATCCCCTAGCTTTTCGTTGCTGACAAGCTTGACTAAAAGCTGGCACCAAGTGAATGGAAATAAACTCAGTACTTGTGATACATGGCATTATGTGGAGATTTCATACTTACTGCATTTACTCAGCTGGCCCTTCTCGTCGTACGAGGTTGCACAGCCAAAATTTCCATTTGCTCGGCGATATGCGTCGTTGAGGATGAGAGCGGGCGGCTCGAAATAACTGTAAAGCTCCGCACGTTTATTCTGCTGTTTTGGTATACTCTCTCTGGAAAACCTGTTGCTGTCAGACTGAGTCGCATCGCCCCTCGAGATGCATACATGTAGCCATATCGAGGCAAGGGCTCTTCCTGCTCTTTCCCCTGCATGCTACGTGATATTTTCGATCCATTCACTAGTTGTCCGCTGCGTTGAGTGCATTCTCCTCCCTCTGGCCAGCTTAGCAAATGTGAGACCTGAAGGCTGCGGCGTGCCTACCTGACAACTCTAGGATATCAATTTCAACCATGGCTAAGAAACTGCGACCAATCAAATAAGGGATAATGCGAACAAAAATGCGAACAAAATGAGTATCAAAAACTGCTAGAACTCTTGGGTTGAAACTTGAAGGAACGCTGTCAATTTCTGCCCGCAGAGCCTCAAGTCGTCAGCTGACGGTGCCAGGATCACGCATTCGTGTCCAATCAGGGTCGTGACGGTAGTGCAGCGAGTGACAATCCGCATGAGGGACCACCCCTGCAGGAAACACGGCTCCATGCATTTTCGCCTTTTTTTGCCCGAGGCAGCTCGCCTACCACTACTTGCTAATGAGTTCAGCTGTAAGGCAACGGCAGGACATCGAGATCCATCAGGCTACTAAACCCAGTCGGAGTCACCGGAAACCAGTCGAATCTCGGCGTCGGAGTAATTGAAAGTTCACACCTTTCGTATTCCCGTTTGGGCGCATGCTTGAAGTGGTTGTGTGGTACAGATGCTGCAGGGAGAAGCGATGATGCGATGTTGAAGAGAGCCGAGTGGAGAGTAAAGTATCCTTGCATGTTCCAGGCTGCATACCATGCCCGCTGATCACCACTTATCAAACTACACACACAACAAGAGTAGGCGTTTGTCACTAACGGCAGCTAGAGGTGGGCACGTCAGCAGTGTAGCTCAGTGCACGTCGCTTCGTTGGTGCGCATCTTTTGTATCGAATTTAGCTGCAGGGACTGACTCGGGTAGGGGCTGAGCCGCTGGGGTGAGGGGGGTGAGGTGTCGCCTCTTCCCGCAATTCTAATTGGACAGCGATATTGGAGGACAATGCATCACGAACAAAGTATCCTTTGCCGGGTAGTCAGATTGAGTTCATGACCGGTTACTTCAGCACCAGCCGTACACTCGGTAACTGGCTAGTATGATAAGGTCTCTCCGATTCATCCCGATCAGCACATTTTCTCCCCAAAAGAGCTACAGAATAGGTGAGATCGCTTCACAGTGTTTGATTGCGGAGAAAATGATAGCCAACCAGACCAGCCACGACCTGATAGAGCAAAGAAGGCCCTGTACCCCGCTCGTATACCCAATCGCTAAGCCTTGGTGGGACCACATCCCATACAACACAACTTCATTGCATAAAATCGTATCAGGATATATGTTTGTTGCGCGGAATTATGAGGAAGCAGCACAGCAAGCGACGGTTCAAAGACCTAGATTGTGAATTTTAATCTATCCTCACATGCATACCTATTCTCAGCAGCACTGTAGTATTGTTGATGAACTATCATCATTATACCAAAAATATCGCCACCCATTTCCTACTCGTTTCACAAAAAACAATGCAAACGGATTCGAAACAAAGTTTGTGGCGCAAACCAAAGGCGTGAAATATATGGGTCACCTACATGCCACGACCATAGTATGGCCAGGCGACGATGTAGAGGGGCCAAACACTGTCCAACCTCATGTAGGGCATGCATGCTGGGGCTGAAGGCAGCTGAAAACAACACATACTGTATGTTCATCCTGCACACCGGTCTGCAGTTACAAGGAACATTTCCTGCTTGATTTTCCATATTCGGCGTCCGGCCAGCCACTGCCAATCTCTAGAAACCCATTAGGATGCCAAAATGACTTTGGCGTTTGTAAGCATCGGACACGCTCGCCTTCCCTTGCTAGATGTCCAACCGTAAGCAGTAAGATGGGGGGTTCTCGTGCCTCGTTGGTGGTAAGAGGGGATTGGGAATTCTAAGGCGGTTGCAGGGGCCCTATGTGAGCAGCCGCAAGGAGGTTGGAGGCTCATTGCGCTGCATAAGTGTAGCAGCCTTCTCTACGATCGTGAAGATCAACTCAAGTAGTATTTTATTTTCCCTTGAGTCTACGCCAAATATCACACCGAAGAAAATCATGTTCTTCAAAGAAAAGGCATGTTCCTTTGACAGCCTTGTTCCAAAAATTGTACTGACAGTAGTAGCCTCGGCGGCATGATATTTCCGATGAGGACAAGGAGGATCCTATGAACCGCATCAAAACAGTGGACTTGAAAAAGTATGTCCATCATCTCTGGAAAGAACAGTTCCTAAACACCTCTGTCACCTTCGACGAACTGTGGATTGGCGCAAGGCTTGCAAAAAGTAAGTCTAACGACAATATTCTACTTGATTTGTTGCTAAATTCTGTATAGAAATCAACAGCCATGTTCCTCCCCCGCCCGAAGAGCCCCGTGAAGTAACGGAGGATAAGGAATTTCTCGAACCCACTGTTACCGCTGCGAAAGGCGACTCTGAAGCTCTAAAAGTCGATGAGGAAGAGTATGGTCGATCCAGCTTCGCTTCTGTGGCTGACATAGACCTTTTGTCCCGTCGTGACTGGGTACAGTTTCACAATGCTGTTAAGATTCAGGAGTCGAAGAAGGTATGGAATGAGCCGACCGCCCTTCTGGTGACTATCATTACCTGCGCAGTGGCCCCTCTTGCTCAAGGTCAGTATCTAAGACGTTACACAATATGTGACATTAGCTGATAAGAATTTAGGATGGAATCAAGTTGCAAACGGAAACCTCGGTTGGCCAACAACATTCGGTCTCGTACTCAATCCCGACGGAACGGGTAAAGACATTTGGATTCTTGGGGGTGCGAATTCTATAATCTGGTTTTGCGCTGCAACCATAGGCTCGATCGTAATTGACCCAATTTGTCACTCGAGTGTATTTGGGAGGCGTGGTGCTGTTGCAATTGCGGCAGCTTTCAGCTGCGCTGCCGTCATTGGAAGCTCGCAGGCTAAATCGTGGCAAGGATACCTTATCTCAAGGCTTTTCTTAGGAATCGGCATTGGGGCGAAAGCGGCCATTGTCCCTATTTGGGAGTCTGAGGTTCTTCCAAAAGCTAAAAGAGGTAAGCATCTTCTTTTACCTGCTTTATGTGAAATGTTGCTAAATTGATGGTTAAGGTCGACTCCTTGTACTGTGGCAAGTTTTCACTGCGACTGGAATATTCGCAGGAAGTATCGCAACCTACATTTTCAAAAGAAATTGGCGTAATCAGGTACTAACCGGCGCGCTCCCGGCATTCGTACTCTTGATTCTTACCTATTTATGCTGCGAGTGAGTCTTCTAACCTTCGATGATTATTCAACAATTTCTGATCTCATCTTCTAGGAGCCCCCGATGGCTCATCCTTCAGGGTCGATACTATGAGGCCTTTGAAACTTTGATCAAGCTTCGCAAGGACCGCTTCATCGCCTTGGAAGAATTATGTTTCATACATTTCCAGGTTATGGTTCGCACCCCCACCTCACTTATAATTGAGCCAAGAGCTGACACGTGTATTTCACAGACTGAGAAATCTTTCATTTTGGATCAGAAACTCGACTACATGGCTCTTGATGCCAAGGTTCACTACCAAAGTAGAGTATGGAAGATTCTTACGTTCGCCAGGTGAGAGGCCTCCACATGATACTGATGAAATCTAACACATCTCAGAAACCGGCGCGCCGCAATCGCGACATTAGTGGTAATGATATCCCAGCAGCTCTCCGGAATCAAGTAAGTCATACTTCCACCAAGTGAGAGCACTTTCTGATAATCAGCTTGTAGCATTCTCGCATTTCTTGCAAGTATATTCTTCATCAGTGCCGGCCTCAGGTCACAACCTGACCCCTCAAATCATGCTGCCGTGGAAGCTGCCAATATCAAAAACGGGTATGATAGTTTGCGCTTCTCTATCGGCTTCGGTGCCGCAAATGCTTTATTTTCCCTAATCGCATACTTCCTCATTGAGCGAAAGGCCGATGAGGCCCTCGAAGACCCCAACCCTGTCGACACAGCAGGCGAAGGCGTAGAGGCGAAAGACATGGCCGCAAAGGACCTAGAAGCCAACAGGAATCTACCAAAGAAGGCGAAGAAATCAATCGACCCGCCGCCATGGATGCGCGGCCGACGATCGTTGCTCCTCTTGTCATTGGCAGGCGGTACCGTTATGCTGTTGATCCTGACGTTCTTGTTAAAGCTGGACAGCGGAAATAGCGCGAAATTACCAGTTGTGATGGTATTCATTATGCTCTTCACATTCTTTTACAGTTTTGGAGCTGGGGCTGTGCCCTTTGTGTATTCAGCCGAGGTGTGGCCCAATGAGGGGCGCGGTACGTACTTCTACATATTGACTCTGGTCATGAATGTTAATATCGAGACAGAAATCGGAATGTCATGGGCGGTATTCTGGAACTTCATAGGTAAGGATACATGTTGTGTATAGATAAGTATATATATTAACGTTGTTTCACAGGCGCCGGCTTCCTAGCTCTATTTGTACCACGCGGTCTTCAATGGGGAAGCGACAAGTTATTCGGTACATTCACGTATGTTCCACTTCTCCCTACCAGCCATTTCACCTCTTCAAAGTTACTAACGGTTCAATCATAGTGGGCTTAGTTTCCTTGGCTTCGTTTTGGTCTACTTCTTTGTTCCCTCTGTCGGTCCGGTAAGATATCTACACTTCTTCGTCGTTTTTCAGCTACTAACATGTTTAAATAGTCAATGACACTAGATGAAGTGAGCATGAAATTTGAAGAGCCTCGTACTATGCGATGGTATTTCATGCACAAAACTGAAGGGTTGATGTGGTGGAGAAAAGCGGCTGTAAATCCCGCTCCGTCGTCACTAGTGATAATGGTTGATGAGACTGATAACAAATCTGTGAGCGCGAACGAAGAGGGGCCACGACAGAGTACTGAGCCTACAGCCACAGCCCAAAATGATGGGGAAGAGATCCAGCATGCTTAGGTCTCGAATTTTGTAACGAGTTTGAGGAAGAACTTGAAAGGAGCTGGAGCTTGATTCACTACAAGAGTCTATGGAGTCGATATTACTATGAAACATGCGTTATGTAGCGTTATCTTACGCAGAGATCTCAACTTAGATGGTAATAATTATTATTTTGTGCGATATCCATATTTCCTCACAATGCTTGCTAAGAACTTTCGCGTAAATGTTTACTGGGATACTGTCTTCGTCTCACTGATCAAGTTATTCAAAAAGACAATACCATGATAGCCTGGAAACAGAGTGCATATCTGGCAAGATTTGTAAAACCAGTCAGACCAGAAGAATCTTGCGATTTGAATTAGACTTCCTCAGAAAGTGGAGTAGAAATAGCTCAGGCATGGCCCATCAATCATTTAGTCTCAGATAAAGAACAAATAATATCATATAATGAACAACTACTCTCATATTCGCAGTTGCTGGCCATCTATGAAGTGAAAGGTGCCGGGGAATCTAACAAAGGGAAGCCTCCTATACATAAATAGCTTGCGTCACACTGTACCCGCAGCCACAGCGGCTGTATACACCGCCTTGCGTCTCGCATTCGCACTCTTCGGCAAGGGATCCAGACGTACCGGTCCGCGCCTCCCACCATTCGCAATGAGTAACTTCGCAAAATCCACGTCAGGAATCGTATCATTGACCAAATGGTTCAGTGCCGTACACCTATTCTTGTCGAGCATATTTATTTTCGCTCTGTGCTTGATGAGTTGTACTGCAGCAGATGCATTCATTGACCTCGCGCAGTAATGGATCGGCGCATAGCCAAACTTGTCAAGAGTGTTGGGATTGGCTTTATGCGGGGCGCCACAGAGAAGAGTGACAATGGCTGCAATCTTCTTCAATTTTTCGGCATCAGTGTTAACCTTCACTTTGCCGATTACGAGTCCCAGCATATTATGCCCTTCTTCGGTTTCGGTGAGATCTACCCTGCCTGTTTCAAGGAGTCGTTTGATATCAGATATGTTGCGGGTTTTGCATGCGGCAAACATGTCGCTTGTTTCTTGGGATAGCTGAGAGCGGGTTAGAACATTCTTAACCAGTACTTGGGCGGGATACAGTACCACGTGGACTAAAGGAGCTTTCTTGATTGGCATAGTAGGCGCCATTGTGGGTGGGATGGTATGAATATCGTTCTTCGGGGATTCACAGAGAGTGGGTGCTGTAGATGGAGTTGGGGAAGGCGGCCGAACTGGTTCAGTGGGCGCTGTAGATGGATTTGGGGGAGGCGGTTGAACTGTTTTAGTGGGTGCTGTAGATGGAGTTGGGGGAGGCGGTTGAACTGGAGATTGTTCGGGTACAGGCTCCCTCGTCACCAAGGCTTTCGTGGGGGTAGAGCTAGGCTCATCTGTTTTGAATACACCGGATGCACCATTTGAGGCTTCATTCGGGTAAGCATGACCATTCCCACCTTCTTTCTTAGCGCTCACTATAGCCATAAAGGGAACGGCTACAAACGCGTTCTGTACGGCAGTGAGTGGCGAAGAGCAGGGTGGCTCACTTCCTTCGAGAGGACTGGCTGCAGTGGTATTTGGTGGATTGGGGTCAGGGTGCGCAGGCTTCGAAGGGATGACAGACTTTAGTGCAGTCACTTGATAAAAACAACAAGGTTAGCATGTATGTGACAACAACGATATGGCCACTAACCTGATCCCTTGATCCCATGGGCCTTTTCATGAAAGTATTGTCTTTTTGACTTTTTTGCCTTCAACTCGTTGAGGAACGCTTTCATGTACGCGATACTCATCAACGCTGCGTATGAGTGCCACTCGTCGTTCTTGCGTTCGTCTGCAAAATCGCTGACCCCTTTAATGACAATAACTTTGTCGCCGAAAGCAGGTAAAACCCCCGATGACTCCATCTCAAACCCAATGGGTCGTTCAGAAAGCCTGCCCTCTATCTCATTTCGATAAGCCTCTGTCTTGACAACAGTGTCTCCCGATGCAACATATCCGAAATGCACTTCCGACCTGAGGCCTTTCTTTGACTCTAAGTATTTGAATTTGTCATCCTCGAGCGCAAGGTCCGAGTAGCTATGCGCTAAGCGTTTCAAAGCGTCTCTATCCAATCTCATCTGTTCCAACCTATCCAGGCACCCCCGACCTTCAGGCCTTTGTGGTTTGTGTTTCGGGACCCATTGATTCTTTTCCCTCTTCCCTTCATCGTATTGTATTATGCCTTTGCTGATAATAACATCTCCCAGCGCAATGGTCACATTGTTGTTATTTCGATCAACAGGCATTGCTCCACATATCCCAGCAATGAATACAGCCTCGATTTTCTCAAACTTTTTCTTCAATAGCTCTGCTTGAACTCCTGCCGAAACCTTTCCAGCGTCACCCAACCAGGTGAAAAGAACGAAATGCTGTCCCATGCGACCAAACGACATGTTTGAGGGCCTTGAAAATGCCAACTCATGAGCAGCAAAGTGCTTGTCAAACAATACATCCAAAGAGGACCCTTCCAAGGCCAGGGCGCATATCACGGCGATTCGAAAGTCATCGCGTTTAGGTTTCGGCTCCGTGTCACCCATTAGGTCTCGAGGGGAACAGAAAGGCGCGGCGTTGGGTTTTCGTTAGACCTGGAGCAAGATCTTGAGCATTCCACAACAAATGGCTGGGCATATAGATTCAAAAAAAATGGATTTGTGGATGAATGAAGTTCGTTTTGTCTGAGACGATAGGCTGTACTGTCAATATTCACGGAGTCAGCGAGCGGAAGATAAGGGCACCCACACCGAAAAAGGTGAAGGGCTGAGAAGAGAGTATCTTCCAATCAAATAAAACATGCAATAGAGGCTGCATGACTGGGTGGTTGTGCGAGACAAAAATTGTGGCGCACATCACCTGAACACTGCAGCTCCGAACACACCGGTAATACGAACAAAAACATGTGGCGCCAATCAACCATCAGGTGTAGGTTTAGTGGCTGCAGAGGTGATCCCGCATTCTTGAACCATGCTGCATCATAACGCCTCATTTTCTGTCGAATTCAGCCTTCCTATGCACCTCGCTGACAAAACTGACCGCCCGGTCAAAAGCCTCTCGTCTTTCTTTTTCCAATATGAAACTTGGCACTTCAGCCTCGTCAGTCGAAAATTCTCTGGACGCACCCACGCATTCTCCGAAAACTGAGGGGATTCCATCCATGGATGTATCCTCCAAAAGCAGAGGGAGATACTTACGTTCAAGAAACCCATGAAATCCATTCTCAACAACCATCATCTCCACATTCCCCATCCTCTCTTTAAACTCCACTGCCTCCGCATACAACACATCAATCCCCGCAGCGATGACCAAAACATCCTCCGGCAACGACTCCCGCTCCGCAAGAAGCGTGTGCAGTCTCGCATCCCCCCAATTCCGAGCCCTCTCCGCCCCCGCATAAACATCATACAACGGCGCCAAAAACGACAACGGATCACGTGGAAACCCCTCCGGCTTAACCTTATCCCCCGGCCTCACGCGAAACGTCAACGCAGGATAAACCGCCAACGCACCACGGACTCGCACCCCCTCGCTCGCCAGCGTCCGACATGTGCTGAGGCCTAATCCCGCGCCAACGGAACTTCCCCCAATCGTTAGCAGGCGCGCGTCACAGCCTAGTTCTGCCGCGTGCGAGATCGCCCACCGCACGATGTCGTCTACATCGTCGTGTGCGGCGGGATAAATATGGCGGGGCGCATGCCTATATTCGAGACTTAGTACCACTACTCCCGTGCGCTCGCACAGCTCCGTGCAGAAGCGCGCTCCTTGCTCTGGGAAGCCGCCGATGAAGGCGCCGCCGTGGATGTCGATGTGGAGGGGCGCAAGAGGGGTGCTAGATTTCCTTTGTGATGGGGGCTTGAAGAGGAGGCAGCGGCGAGATGTGGTGGTGCGGGTCGGGATGTATATGACGGTGTAGTTATTTTTGAAGAGCCATATTGGGGCAGTGAGGGCTGCTGCAAGGAGGGTGAGGGGTTGGAGGATGAGCAAGCGGAGGCGGTGGGAGAGGGGGATGGAGGTTAGTTGGGAGGTTGTTGTGTAGGAGAAGAGGGTGGGGAGGATGGAGAGTTTAGAGAGGAAGTATTGGAGGGCCATTGTGGTGTGGTTGAGGAGTCACGTGGGGTATCTCATGGTAGTTGGTGGTTTGGTCGAGGAAAAGACTGTAGAGTGCGAGTGAGGCGGTTTTACCTTCAAAGTGGAGGGGATGGGGGGATCAGGGGGTTGGAGGTTGATAAATGTTGGCGAAAGCGATGAACTCCATTTTCCTATTTGTTCTCGTGGAATGCGAGATACGCTGTTGTACCCTGTAATCCCGGTGGTTGTGGTTGCCGGATCACCGTTGCCATTCGCCTAGGTATGTTGGATGGATATAGGCCACCCGTCTTTGCAGGGGCGGCTAAATTTTGTTCTTTACCAAAGAAATGTCATCTGATAATTTTGTAAAAAGATTTTAATGTATCCGTACGGAGCAGGGGTTTCTAGGACAGCGTGGCATGATTACACCAACTCAGTCACCATGATAGCACCATATCAACTTTTAAATATTGAGAAGCTTATTCAGTCGTGTGCCAAGCTTAAGACATGAAAGCTCAAATACTACCTAGGTGTAGTAGTAGGCAAAAGTAGTATTTAGGCCCAGCTATAAGCTCGTAGGAGAAACTTACACTAGAGATTATTTTGTTTCAAATTACTTATAGTCTTAGAATCCTATCTCGCACGGCGGAATAAGTCTCCTCTTCAACATATCTCTAACTAGTTTTCATATGTTGTAGACTTGATCATAGAAATAGTATTAAGAGAGACTAATATTAGCTTATTATGCGGTTAGCTCGTCACACTATCAAGAGATTTTAAGAGGGAGGCAGTATTGAGTGTATTTAAGTGACGAGATCTCAGTGAGGAAAAGTCTTAGCAAACCTCGGATAAGCTCTCTTGCAGTGAATACTCAACTATAAGGGCTATATGTAGAAGGAGGAGGTGCAGCCCGCTAACAAGTCTATAGATCTCTCTCCCGCAGCCTTCTCCTTCTTGTACGCCGAGAGAGAGAGTAGCGTAATGGAACGTGTCCATCTGCTCCTGCCTATTCCTCCAACATTGCTCCAACATCGCTCTAACGTCGTTTCAACACCGTAACGACCTTGAAACCAGGGATGAACCCTATCACGCTCAACACTACAACAACTCAAACATTATTTTGAATTTGAATACTATTCTGACACAGCTATGTCACTCAATCATAGACCAATCCCAAGGTACAAACGATATTTATCGCTAGCGGCTTTTTAATGCTGTAGATTTTGATGCATGAGTGTTCAGAAAAACCCGAATGTATTGTGTAGAGGCAGGTCAAGCTAGCCTAGGTATATCAACGCAGTGCAGCCCGCCGAATGAGGAAAGTGAGTTAATTATTTTCGATTATTCAGCAAAGTAGTGTAACGTGTTCGGACAGTATCCTGGCCACCCCAAAAACCCACCAAAAACCACGAAAATCGCACCTCAAGATCTCAACAACTACAACGTAGAACAGTCCATAAATTTTAATATAGTCTGTTTTACCTTTCTAGAGTATACTATATATACTATATATATATATATAGAAGTATAGGGTTTAGTAATTCTTTAGATATAAGATTTTGGCCCTGTTTTAGCCCCTAAATTTTAGTATCTTAATAATAGCTTAGGTATAGACTTTAAGAATCTAATATATACCTTAAAATATATGTACAAAGCTTATTTTATAATATTAGAACATTACATGTAGTAGTTATTGAGATCTTGAGGTGCGATTTTCGTGGTTTTTGGTGGGTTTTTGGGGTGGCCAGGATACTGTCCTGGCCAGCTTACTGTCCGAACACGTTAACGTGTTTTACCACTCCTCGGCCAGCCCTACCAAAACTACCGCCAAGCTTTTTTTCAATTGATCATAATACCACGCTAATGCTCTCAGTCGCCTTGAAAAAAATGTAAAGTTACTCAGACTGTAGATACTATCTACTAACGCCAAATTTTAAAAGCCTCGAAAGCTGATTTTGGTAGGGCTGGCCGAGGAGTGGTAAAACACGTTAAAGCTATTTCCTCAAAGAAAATAACCCTATTTTCAACCCTACAATTTAGGAGTCCAGAACCGTCACTTATAACGCGTCAACTTCGACATATGTTTCTCACGAGTTCGAGAAGTTACCGTATACCGCGCTATCTCTAACCTACTTGATATTATACTACCTATATTATTCTATAAGTACTATCTTATTGAACATTGTTTACGGTATTACCATTAAAACACTAACAGTAAAGCGAATCTTCTGTAACAGTCTAATTAATTTCTCCAAATTCAAATTACGGCTCTTAAAATGTGCAGCTGCAGCCTTACAACGGTATGACAAACAACACAAATTATATTAAAATGGATCAGGCGTTCGTGGGCTTCCTCTGCAGCGCGAAAGCATGCGGTAAGTTTGGTACAATATTGTACAGGGTTGGGGTCTATTCTCAAAAGGTATATAATCGTTGTTATTCTACGTACGATTGATACAAGATCTATAGAGGGGATCCAGGCGCACGGGTTATAGGCCTGTGTATCTGGTTTCCCCTTTACTTAGTAGCTCTTGTTTCACGTGCTATAGAGCACGTGATAGCTAGAGCTCCAACGTACTGACAAAAGGGATATAAATCATTTAAACTATATACATCGCAAATGAGTATACTTCGCAGCCCTGTACCTTGGGCTAACAAAGACCCTTAGTCGGTGGCAGAAGCTTGTTTATTTAGACTCCTCCCGTCATCCAGACAGCAAATCAACCAGCGATACAATCCGCAAGTCCCAGCATAGTCACAAACTATAGTCACAAACCAACCCCCCCCCAACCCCCCCCAAAAGCAGTTACCTCTACCTCAAGCACGCAGACCAACGTATTTGTTTGTTTGTACGCTTTTTGGGCATTTTCAAATTCGCTTCCTTCACGACAAATTTCTCGCTGAAACTGCCAGATGCAAAAAAGAAAAAGCGTCGTCGCCCGTGTCAAACAACTCTATAAATCTACACATCCCCTAACCCAATTTTTTTTTTAAAAAAAAATGCGGCTCTGCGCATTTTACACCACCCTCACCCTCCCTGCATGACAGCCCTACAATCCCATACCAAAACCCTCTCGTCCCACCCGGTACTCGCACACCACCCCTCGGCGCCAAACAAGCACCAATCCACCCCCGTCACAAACTCCGTATGCCGCCCCATGCGCCCCATTTCGCGCCCCCCGGCAAACACCACAGGCTGCTCCAGCATATTCTCATGCGTGCCAGCGACGCCCAGCGCGCTCCCGTCGGTCCACACGCGGCACGTCATGTCGTAACTGGCGCTCAGCAAGATGTCAGAGAGATGCGGGGACCAGGAGAGTTTTCTGACGGCGTACTCATGGCCGGGGAGCACGGCAAGGGGGCCCTGGTTCGGGCTGCGGATGTCGAAGGTGCGGATGAGACGATCAACGCCTGCGGTTGCGAGGATGGAGTCACGGTACTTGTTCCAGTCGTGGGTTAGGGCCTCGGAGGGCGGGACGCCTACTGGTGCGGGTGCGCCCATGCGCGGCTTGGGCGGGGTGTGGATGGGGATGTTCATGGTGAGATGGTTTGCCGCGCTGGCGGGGGTTCGGAGGTCGAAGATGCGCATGTGGCTGTCTGAGCTTACGCTACTAAGGATGCTGGGGTTGTGCGGGGAGAATGCGGCAGAATAGGTGCAGGAGTGGGTTGGTAGCGTGGTCAGGCTGGCGGCCGCGTTGGGGTTCCAGATCTTGATGGTGCCATCCCAGCTGCTGGAGAGGAATGTGTCTTTGGATACGAGGTTCCAGTGCACGGAAAAGACTTCGCGCGCGTGTTCTTGCCAGGATTGCACGGGGAATTGGGACAGGGTGATGTCGAAGAGCTTGACCGAGCCGTCGCCGCCGGCGGTGAGGATTTGGTTTTCGTGGGCTTCGGACCACGTGCTGTCGAAGAGGGAGTCTTGGGTGTCGAACCTGGTGAGCGTGAGCATGGGAGTGTCCAGCTAGGGATACCATGTTTGTGCAGGTAAGATTGTACATACCATTTCTCTGCGACTATCCCGTTCGCTGTCAGGCCTAAAATATACAATCTTCCATTGCCAACAAGGCCAAAGTTTGCAGATGCAGCAACTGCAATGCGCGAGTCGAAAAAGGGCGAGTACTTGACGCTGTAGCCATTGTAGCCCTGAGTGCGAAACTCGAGCATGGTGGGGGGAGAAGCTCGTGACTCGTGGCCCGTGATTTGTGATTCAGGATACTTGCTGTAACTAAGATGAATTACCTACGGGGCGTGAAGAGTTAAAGGCAGCATGTGGCGCGTCATCGCATACAGAGGATTGAAGCAGCCGGACTGTTGATGTTGATGCGACATGGTTTGGTTTGGTTTGGGTTGGGAGATGGGTAATCAGAGGCCGAGGCTTGTCTTCACGGGCTATTTCGCTAGTTGTGGGGTCACGTGATAGCGCGAACCGCGTTTCGTCTCGTGCACTCTCCATTACTCCACCTACCCCTCATCTAATCACTCATCATGTACTTATGTGCTACATCTATGCGACCTGGGACAATGATCGGCCATGGATGCATTCATTTCGCGAAAGAGAAGACGCACTGAGGATCATGAACCTTCGCAGCAGCCACAGCACCCACAGCACCCACGGCACCCACGGCACCCACCTGCTGCCCCACTGGAAGACGAGTCCACAGAATTCAAACTCGCACTGCTTGCATCGCTGCACTCCACCCTAGATGAAACAACACTTCTCGAGTCTCTACTGGCTTCTGATGGATCTGTCGATCAAGCCTCCAAGTGGCTCGCGCAGCACAACACGACATGTCCGAGAAAACGGCCGGCACCTGCTACAATAGGTTTCCAATCTTCCTTAACCGCCGCGTATCGGATCTTCCCGAGCGGAACGGGGAAGAAGCCACTCGTCAAAAAAGGCCAAACCCTGCACTTGTATAGTCCTGAAGACGTTGAAGCGCACACACCATGTTCCATCATACACAACTTCCTCCCCGCCAAGCAAGCCGACGCTTTATTGCTGGAATTGCTTGACCAAGCACCAACCTATCAGACTTTGGAATTCAAGCTTTTCGACAGAGTAGTCTCAAGCCACCATACATCCTGCTTCTACGTAAACAGCCTTGCCGAAGCCCAAGCCCAAAACACAGAATACATCTACGATGGCCGCAAAGTCACCGACGTCCGCCAAACCCTGCCCGAAATGCTCAAAGCCTGCCCCCAAGTCGAAGCAGCCGTCAACCGTGAAGTCACCCACCGCATCCAAACCCACTACCCCAACGCCCAAAAACTCCACCACCAATCCCCCCACCCCTGGAAGGCCAACACCGCCTTGGTAAACTGCTACGCCACCGCCAAACAAAGCGTAGGCTTCCACTCCGACCAGCTAACCTACCTCGGCCCCCGCCCCATCATCGCCAGCCTCAGCCTCGGCGTCGCTCGCGAATTTCGCGTCCGCAGAATCCTCGCCCAAGACGACCACCACACCGATTCCGCCCGCGCAGACGCCCACGCCCAAATCGCCATCCACCTCCCGCACAACTCCCTCCTCGTCATGCACGCCGACATGCAGGAAGAATGGAAGCACGCCGTTCTCCCCGCCCAAACCATCGATCCGCATCCTCTGGCGCGCAACACCCGCCTCAACATCACCTATCGATGCTACAGGGACAGCTTGCATCCACGCTTTACGCCCCGCTGTCGGTGTGGCGTGCCGACGGTGTTGCGGTGTGCGACGAGGAGGGTCGAGACGAGGGGTCGGTATATGTGGGTTTGTGGTGCACATTATGAGCCGGGGAGGGAGGGATGTGGGTTTTTTTTGTGGGCGGTGTTTGATGGGGATGGGGAGCCTGTTTGGGGGGAGGGGGAGGGAGTAAGAGGGGAGAGTGATTAGGGTTGTTTTGTGGGTGTTGGGAGTTTGGTGTGTCGTCAGGCTGCCATGAGGGTTATCTGGCAATACTGATGTTTAGTCTCTCCAGATAATAAATAAGACAGCAGGTCGTCGTTGTCTTGTTGAATATTATTTGGGAAGAGAATTCATTGAAAATGTATGTACCAGTAGTTACAAGTAACATTGAATGCTCTTCTCAGCTTCCATCCAAGTTTCTATATTTTATACATGAGAATACTAAGAAAACGGCGAGATATTATAGGAGGTGTAGTAAAATGTAACATCCGCATTCTAACCAATAATAGTAATTCAAATTAAAGCTATTGTATTTTCATGTAATAGCATTGGGTGTTATAGTTGCTGTGAATTTTTGCTGTCTTTATGGGATGAGAGTAAATAGTATTTTTCCCCCAACACCATATCATGCCTGAGACATTTTCTACATCATTTTCGACGTAAAGTCCACTGAAAATAGTCCGTAGTAAATTCGCTCTAACTTTTTTTTCCAGGGCGTTTTAGGGGATTGCAAAATATTTGTGTTTTGCGGATTTGTGTGGTTATGTGAAGCCGTGTGTGGCATTAATCAATTCAATTCAGAGAGGGTGGTGCCCTGTTTTCAGGAAATAAGAAACGCCATGTTTATTTCTGTGTTTGCACTTATATTGAATTTTAAATCGAGTTCGCGAATGTGGTGGAATTGCGATACTACTTGTTGGCCGTACTACATGATTCGAATTCAAGAGTGGACTAGTAATGTCCTGTGCTAAAGCTGTGAAGCCCGAAGATGACAGTGCAAATAGTGTATATTGTTCTCTGTCGAATTGAATTCTAGTCGAAGATATGTCAACGCTTTGGTGCTGCAAAAAAGGCTGGTTTTAAACTTAGATTGAGTTTGCTATCTATGATTGCTGAATAGAAAAACCAACCCGAGTAAAGGCATTCTAGTATAATAAAATGAATACCAGCAATTTTGTCCTGTCCTTAACCTCATTATGATTATTCTGAGCAGCATAAAAATACTGAAAAATTGTGCAAAAATGCTCCTATCAGCGAACATAGAAGTCCTAGGCTCGACCGCCCACTACCAATCCTTGCCAGCCCTTGATCTTCTCTCTACAATCCGCCTCGTAGTTCTTGATTCCCCCAATATAAGACTGAGTTTCAGCTTTCTTGCCCTCTATATTAGACGTATTCCACCACGAGTTCGTGAACGGATACAACGTATGCTGTATCATGGCATTCATTCCGGCCTTCCACTCATCTTCTGCCTCCCGTGTTGGCTCAATGGTCGTCAAGCCCTGACCCCGCATGTTTTTTATAATGTCCAGGATCAAGTCGCGTTGGCACTCTATGAAAGGTTAATAATGAGAGATAGCGGAAGAATGCAATTGGTTAGAAAGTGCATACCGATTATGGTCGGGCCGTTTGCTAGCGCATTTGGGGCCTGAGGCGAATAAACCATGAAAGCATTCGGAAATGAATTCATTAGTACGCCCATATACGTTCTCACACCGTCTCTCCACAACTCTTTGAGGTCAACCCCATCTTTGTTCTTTAAGCCCATGTTCGTTAAGCTCCCAGTAAATGCGTCAAATCCAGTCGCACAGACCACGTAATCGAACTCCCTGTCCCTGTCTTCTCCACCAAGCTGCAGTCCGTGCTCTGTAAACGATTGGATAGGGTGTTTGTTGATGTCTACTATTTCTACGTTTCCCTGATTCAAGATGTCATAATAATCAGTTTCCAGGGGACTCCGCTTTGTGCCGAAAAAGAACGGCATTTCTTCAGGTGCCATCAACTCTTGTTTCACAGGGTCCGACAACCTTTTCCTGACTTTCTTTTTCCAAAACTCATATGCAAGTTTATTGGCCTCTGGATCAATCAGCGTATTCGTATAGCCACGCGTTAGGAAATTAAAGCCTCCAGTGTTCCACATAGATTCATAGTGCTGCTCGCGTTCTGTAGCCGACACGTCCTGGGCCCTCAAATCGAGCCGAGTAACAGGGAACCCGGCGGCACTATTACGACCAGCGGCAAACAGAGCGGGATAGTAGCTACGCCATGCGACTTGTTCTTCCTCGGTCCATGCGCGTTGCCCCATCGGAATACAATAACTAGGTCGGCGATGGAGAACTGTGAGTTGAGACGCTACTTTGCCAAGCTCCTGGACGATTTGGACCTACATGTTGATGGACGAAGTCAGTGCATGCCTCATCCGAAGAACGTACGTAACCGATACTTACAGACGTAGCGCCCGCGCCTATAATGGCAACACGTTTACCTGTAACATCTGTGTCCTCAGGCCAAGCACCGGAATGATGTATCACGCCTTTGTATGTACTTCTCCCAGGCCATTCCGGCAGATTCGTCTTGCACAACAACCCCGTAGCCAGGATCAGAAACCGGGCGCGCGCCGTGGTACCACTTTCTGTACGCACCGTCCACTTCGCAGAGTCACTATCCCAAGAACACCCGTTCACCTTAGCATTGAAAGTCACATCTGGTCGGAGGTTTAACATAGTATCCACATGGGCCATGTACCGGCGCAGCTCTGCATGATCTGGGTATCGTTGCGAGAAAAGCCACGTGTTATACACCTCTGGTATAGTGAGTTGGTCTAATTATACTCAGCAAAGAATTACAGGGTGCGCAAGAGTACCACCCACAAAACGGGGTCTCGGAATCAACCCGCGCCCCCGGATAGCGATTCCAATACCAAACACCCCCGAAATCAGAGCCTAAACTCAAGTTAGAAAGCGAAATATCCACCCTCAAGAACTGGGAGATACGTATGCTTGAAGCGAGGACTACGTAATCATGGGAACTAACCAGCTTCGAAAATATGTGCTCGCAATCCATCCTTTCTCGCTCGGTACAGAGTACTTATTCCAGCAAACCCGGCGCCCACAATGACGACATCATATTCTTGCGCGCATGTTTTGTCACCGTTGGTAAAACTTGGATCCCCTAGCACAGGTGTCATGGCGATATGCTTAGAAGTATTAGGTAGATGCGAAGCGATGAATCTCTCCGCGAGCAGTGACTACGAGCTATTTGAGTTTTTGGATTTCTATTTGCGAGGTTACTAATTTTTAATACAATTTACGATGTATTCTAAATACCTGCTTTGAATGAGAAATACACATCCTGTATAGACGTTTGTTGGCGAAGCTTGTTGCTGGTTCATGCAATATGGACTGTCGATCTTGCGGGCACGGGTGGGGTATGGTGGTTTTGGGCGCGGGGCAGCCAAGAGCCGAGACTCCTCTTAACACGTCCATTTTACTAATTTCATCTTGAAGTACCCTAGTATCATGACCTGGTATATCTCGTATATTCTTCTGATAAGCTTTCTAAGCAATTTCAGCTGGAAATAACAGGTATAGGTGCCTATTGGTAGGACTTAATCCCCTTTGGACTACATGCTTTTAAGCTGACTTGAACAATACTACTACCAAAAAATAAGCAATGCATTCCAAAAGCTAGGCAGATTTAATGCAAAGGAAAGGGTTAGGGTGGTTTAATTGCCTTGTAGGTTAGTCGACTAGAGATGAGTACAAGGGGGCAACCTAAGCGGGCTGCCGCGCCCTCCCTACAAGCGCTTCCTCTAGTGCTTATATTACCACATTGCCACATTAAAAAAAAGTACTTATTCAGTATTTTGTAGGGCCCCCATCTACAGTAATTATAGTAAGGCAACGCTCCCTTATATTACTGGTATACTTTTCAAATTCTTTAGGCTTAAGCTTCTCCTATTCCTCCTCTACGTACTACCTTACTTCCTCTATAACGGAGGCTCTATAAAGAGACCCTATATTATATAACTTAGGTGGTAATACCAAGCCCCTAAGGAGGCGCCCCTCTTGCGAAGATAGTTTAGCAAGTATTATTTTATCAATCAACTCTCTCTCTAGAGATAACAATCATCCCTTTACTATCTATCGTGACCTACGATAAGTACTATTATCTTCTAGTTACTACCTTATATAATAAGTCGAGTGGGGTACTTTCCGACATGGGGTACTTTCCGACACCCCGCAAAATTTTGCCGCTACTGCTACTTGAGTTGCAAATTTACTTACAGAGGGGTGCAAAAAATAAAGAGTAATTCATTTTTTAACCTTTTTTAAAGTATTATAACTTCTTTAATATAAGAGCTATAGCTATAAAAAGTTGATATTTTTAAAGAGAAAAACTCGCTCTTTTAGGTTATATAAAAATATATAGCTTAGTAATCGTATCTAAGCTATAGCAGCTCACTGAAATAGGGGTATCTTTTTAAGCCGTGTTTAAAGGCTTACAACTTTTTATTTTAAGTATCTTTTTTCCTATATTTTATATATATTAATTATCTATATAGAACCTATTATATATTAGGTTTATATATATATTGTATTACTATATTAATATTTATAAAGAAACTCGGTTTTTTTAGAGTTTAGTTAATAAATATATATTAGATAGGACTAATACTTAGTCTGATAGCCCTTAGCTATTTTAACGGCCTCCCACCTACTAGGTAAAGATAGTATACAATTATCTATAGCCTGCTAGCTTATAGCGTTCTACTCTTCTATTATAGTAAGCCTAAAAGCTTCTATACTCTTTAAATTAATCCCTATACCTAAACTCTTTCTAGGGCGTTTATTTAGCCTATCTTTAAGTAGACTCCATACATTTTCAATTGGATTTAAATCCGGGCTATAGGTAGGGTGAGGATAGAGCTTAACTCTATTTCTTTTAAACCAACTCTTAACGGCGTTAGTTTTATGGATTTTATAGTTATCTTGTTGAAATCTCCATCCTAAACAGATAATTAATATATAAACTAGAAATATAACTAATATATATATATATATATATAGTTATATATATAGATAGATAAAGGAGTAAAAAGAGATAGTAATACTAACCGCGTTTTATATGCTTTTTAACTACCGGATTTAGTACCTCTCGGATATATCTTCTATTATCGAAAGGTAAAGCCTTTATAGGGTCCCTTATAAAGATTAATTGAGATCGTCCTCCTATCCAAATAGATCCCCAAACTGAGATAGTTATATCTCTAGCTATAACTTAGTTAGTATTATAGTTATAAAAAAACTAATTAAATAGAAAAAATTGGTATAAAAAATAGAATAAAATAGCCTACTAGGAATTTTTTTAAACTTAGTTTTATTAGTTGTAGAAACTAATTGGCGTCCGGCCTTAATAGAGCCTATTTTTCTATAGTGCTCTTGTCTAGCTCCCTGCCCTCTTTATATAGAGCTTTTATCTAAAAATATAATCTTATTTAGATTAAATCCCTTTTTTTCTACTAACTTTAATTACTCTTTAGCGTACTTAAGCCTTAATTTAGCTAAATAAGCTGAAATTATCAGCTTTTTAGTAGCTATATTAGTAGTAACTCCCTCCTCTTTTAAAAAGTATTATAACTTTCTTATACTAATACTAAGATTGTTTTCTAGTATTAATCTCTTATTTATCTTCTTAGGGCTTCAAATTATATCTCTTATAATAACTCTTTTTTCTCTTTTAGAAACTCTAGTAGGTCTTCCTTTATTTCTTTTTATATCTTCTACTTTTATAGCATTTTTCTTCTTAATTCTATTAATAGTATTATATATTACTTTAATATTTTTTTTTTAAGATAGTAGCTATCTTATTAGGAGAGGTATTAGCTTCTAATTGTTTGGAACCTGGCTATAGTAGGACTCAAACTCGCACACTCTATATAGTTGCCCTAGCAACCCAGGCAACCTACCTGTTTAGGTGACTCAGAACCTAAACAGTGGATGTACGCGCTCGCGATCCGAGCGCTCAACACTATATAGAGCTCTCTCAGTTGTAGATATCTAATCCATGCTTTTTCTCTACACGTAACCAACTGCAGTTGTTTGAAGCTTCACCTATACGCCAAGTCGTATCAACACTGATCAGTGGTTGTAATAACCACAGATTAGCTAGATAGATCTAAGGCACGGCTTTTTGATGACTCTCTCCCCTACCAAGGCCCAGAGAATCTGAAGATAGCGCGAAGTACAGCTCGCCCGCCAGGCTCATCCTACCCAAGAGTGACGCCTTTCTGATAGAGCTGAAAGATTCGTATCACAAGCCTCCCCTACCAAGGCCCAGGCAAGTGATCCGTCTGCGTCAACTACGCAACAAAACACCTACAGGGACCTACAGCACCTGTACCCATCAACCCACGCGCGACTCGAAAACATGTCGCAATACAAGGAAATCCGGAGCCGCCCATGGTTCAACAGCGTGTACAAGGACCAGTACACTGAGGAGGAATATATCCCTAACGAAAACAACCTTAACGTTGACCACCTGAATACATACACAATCGACTGGATAATGACGATCGAGGAGAATGGAACATTTGACTACTTCCTCCTCATGGACTTCAAGGATTACTTTAACGGCTGGACACAAGAGCTGTTCAGTAGCATTGATCCCAAGATCCGCAAGGCAATCAAAGAGCTGTTCCGCTCACAAGGAATCTATATGGCTACTAACCAGCGCGACGCGACAATCCCAGAGCAACTCGTCAGCCTCTTGGATATGGACGACTGCCCGATCTGGCCACAAAAAGACCTCGCGGTGGCCATGCTGGTGCCTACCTTCAAGTGCCTACAAATGACATCACGGTCAGGCACTCCGTCAGCAACGAGCGCAAGAGGAACGACGCCTCTACCAGCAACCACTCTCCAGCAGTCAGGCACTCGCGCACTCACAGATCTCGCCAAGTTATATAATAACGATATGAAGTTTACCGGGGACCTACACGACGTCCTCAACATCAAACTCAACATCTTCTATGATACCTGCCAGAAGGTTGGCATTACTGAGGACAAATACGACACCGCCTTTGCCACCATGCTGCTAGGCAAAGCGCAGTCCTTCTACTACCAACACCTTGCCCAGAAGAACATGCCGTTCCCTATCATGATTGAGAGGATAAGAGCGTATTTCCACACGCCAGAGAATCACCAACTCTTCCTACATGAGTGGAGAACAACCATGCTCAAAGATATCGTCGCCAGCAACCCAGATAAGACGATGTCGCAGTGTCTGGAGATAGTGATCGAGCAACTACAACGTACCTATCAAGGACTTGTCCAGAACTTCGGCAGCGGCGAGGGCAGCCTCGCTGGCCAACTCATCTCTGCGTGCCAAGGAGTTGAGG
Organism: Phaeosphaeriaceae sp. PMI808; assembly: GCA_021365335.1. NCBI lineage: Eukaryota > Fungi > Ascomycota > Dothideomycetes > Pleosporales > Phaeosphaeriaceae > Phaeosphaeriaceae sp. PMI808. Next base: position 303,991 of record JAJTIZ010000048.1, read on the forward strand.
CCTGTTCATCTGTCCTGATACGCCCTGCCTCAACGTTTGAGGCAGTCGCCTCTGATCTCCGAAGCGCTGTTGGAATCTGGACAAGATGCCAGCAGAGCCGGCAGTTCAATAATCACAGCCAGTTATCACAGCAGCAAAGCAGTGACGCCTACTACACCGACCGTCGATATAACCGCAGCGACGGACGCCACCCAGAATCTCAAGAAGCACGCAGTAGCGACCGCCGCTCATATGGAGGCAACACTCGCCATCAGCGTAGTAGTGGCTACACCAACAACCAACACACTGGCAATAAGAAGTGCTTTGTTTGCAGCAAACAAGGCTGCTGGTCAACCCGCCACTCATCAGATGAGCGTGCCCAGTCACGACGACGATTCAGAACGTACGCACAAGACCATGACGCTGACGCTGACTACGACGTATTCCTGGCGGGATATGAAGGTATCGATCAAGGCGACGATAGAAGCAGCGATGGAGACGGGAACGACGATCTCCGCGCGTACTACGCAGTCCAAAATGATCAGTTCCTCACGACGACGTGTGGCACTGTCAATGGACAACTCGCTGCTGCTACTCTCAACAACGCGGCTACTGTACACGCCATCACTCGTGCTGACCCATACGATAATGAGACGGCAAAGGAGGAGACCCACATGTTCACGTTCGACTCTCGGTACGGCCAGAATGTATTTCAGGGCATCATGCCGGACACAGGCGCAGCAGGCACATCAACAGCAGGCAGAGAACAGGTAAAGGCTCTGCAGCTCCTTCGAGACGACGTCCACGTCGATATATCCACTGCTGGCCGACACCGAATCAGATTCGGAGATAACCCAGAGTGTATCTCGATCGGCGATATCAAAGTAAACACGCCATTTGGCGTAATCAGCTTCGCCGTCATGCCAACAAATACGCCATTTCTGCTCTGCCTGGCGGACATGGACAGACATGGCGTCTACTTGAACAACGTCGACAACGTCCTCATCCACAAGGACAAGAGATACCCAGTCGTCCGCAAGTGGGGACACCCATGGCTGCTCTTGAACGCCGTTGAGACGGCTATCCACTACATGACAGAGATAGAACTGAAACAACTCCATCGACGATTTGGCCACCCAGCAGCCGATCGATTTCATAAGGTCCTATCACGAGCAGGATACAACAACGTGAGCCAGGACGTGATAAGAGCATCACCAAGGTCTGCCGCCAGTGCCAGCTCTATAGCAAGGCACCTGGACGATTCAAATTCACGATACACGACGACGTCGACTTCAATTTCAAGGTAATCGTAGACGTCATGTATATCAACCAGAAGCCAGTGTTACACGCTATCGATGAGGCGACCGCATTTCAAGCTGCTCGCTTCCTGCCAAATATCCAAGCTACTACAACATGGGATACACTGCGATCAATGTGGATCGATATGTACGTTGGCCCGCCAGACGTGATAGCTACCGATGCTGGAAAGAACTTCATCAGCGATGAGTTTGTTAATAGCGCTCAGTCCATGGCTATCGAGGTTACTGAGGTGCCTGTTGAGGCGCACAACTCAGTGGGCAAAGTGGAACGATATCACGCCGTGATACGACGAGCCTTCAAAGTCATATCTGAAGACATCGGACACTCCACGACGCCAGAAAATATACTCCAGATGGCAGTCAAAGCCGTCAACGATACGGCAGGTCCAGATGGATTAGTGCCGACGCTCCTAGTCTTTGGCACGTATCCACGCCTGTCCAAGCACTCGCCACCGTCACCATCTATCACTACTCGGGCAATAGCCATACGCAAGGCCATGGCAGAGATCCGCAAGCTCAAGGCAGCACGTCAAGTCAATGACGCACTGGCAACACGAAATGGGCCAAACGTTACCGACCTACTACAGCTGCCACTACAGAGCGACGTCAAAGTCTGGCGTGAGAACAAGGGCTGGAGTGGCCCACACAAACTGATTGCCTTTAACAGGGATCACACGGCTGCGATAGTTAGCATCAACAATAGAGACGTCACCTTTCGAGTGACAGTCGTCCGCCCATACCATCGCGATGATGACGATAGCCCAGACGCCCCAGCAGACGACGACGATCACGATGACAGCGATATCCCACACGCTGACGACAGAGGATACACACCCCAGCAAGACGACGAGCAGCCACGCCGTCGTCGCGGCCGCCCCAAAGGATCCAAGAACAAGCCGAAGGCACTGCCCGCCGTGACAGCAGTCTACCTCGCCCAGCGCGAGCAGGACGACCTTGCCCTTGCTCGACAGCTGCGAGCCGCTGGCAAGATCACCACGTCAGGTGGCCCATTTGAGCTGTCTACAAAGGCAGAGATCGACGCGCTGATTGCCCGCGGAGTCTTCCGCTTCGAGATATATCACCCAGAGAAACACGGTGGCGTACGTATCTTCAAGTCACGTATCGTCAACGAGGTAAAAGGCAAGACTACTCAGCCGTATGAGAAGTCACGTCTCGTTGTACAAGGCTACAACGACGCTGGCAAGAAGGTCGTACTCACTCAGAGCCCAACGATACAACGAGCAAGTCAACGAGTAATTATGACGCTGGCGCCCTCCCTGATAGCGCGCGGCATGACGCTCTGGCTACGAGATATCACGCAGGCATATACACAGTCTGATGATCATCTACAACGAACGATCATTGCTGACCTACCAATACAACTAAAGGACGCCTATCCTGCCGGCACAGTCATGGTAGTCGTCAAACCGCTATACGGCATAGCAGAGGCCGGAGCGTACTGGTGGTCAACCTACTTCAAGCACCATACAGAGAAGCTTGACATGGAGACGTCAACATACGACCCATGCCTCCTAATCACAAAGGAGACTGCCGCAGGCTTTGGCATCGTCGGCATGCAGACTGACGATACTCTCGGCCTCACTGACAGGCAGTTCGCCACCAAGGAAGACACAGAGCTAAGGTTCAGCGCCAAGGAGAAGCAGGAGCTCATGATAGACGCTCCTATCGTTTTCAACGGCTGCGTCGTTGATCTCGATCAGACAGGGACCATCAATCTACGACAAAAACGCCAGGGCGAGAAGCTCAAGATTGCCCATGATAAACAGTCCTATATCCAGCAGCGCGCCCGAGGCGCCTACATCGCCACTATATGCCAGCCAGAGGCAAGCTTCGACCTCGCTGCCGCTGCCCAGACAACTGATCCACAAAAAGAAGAGATAGTCAGATTGAATAAGAGGATACAATGGCAGAAAGATAACGTTAGCCGTGGCCTAACGTACGTACAGCTGGATATGGATAACCTGAAGCTCTTCGCCATGGTTGACGCTTCCTTTGCCAACAACAAGGACATGAGCTCTCAGATGGGCTACGTGATCGTCCTAGGCAATGAGAGTACGATCGACAGCAACAGCTTCCAGCTACGCGGCAATATCGTACACTGGTCGTCAATCAAGTGCAAACGTATCACTCGGAGCGTGCTGGCATCTGAGATATACGCTATGACCCATGGTGTAGATATCGCTATCGCGATAGGCACTACAATCAACAGAATTATGGAGCGTCTAAAGCTTCCCAAAGTTCCCATCGTCGTATGCACTGACTCATTCTCACTGTACGAGTGCCTCGTTAAACTCGGCACTACAAAGGAGAAACGGCTCATGATAGATATTATGGCACTTAGGGAGGCATACGAACGCGGTGAACTAACCGATATCCGATGGATTGATGGGCGAGATAACCCATCAGACTCTATGACTAAAGCTGGCCCAAACACGGCCATGGAGACGCTGATTAACACAAACCAACTCCAGCTCCGCGTACAGGGCTGGGTTCATCGAAACAAGGATACCACTACGTGAGAGAGATGGAAAAGAGAAGATAGTCAGTGTTTGGAACCTGGCTATAGTAGGACTCAAACTCGCACACTCTATATAGTTGCCCTAGCAACCCAGGCAACCTACCTGTTTAGGTGACTCAGAACCTAAACAGTGGATGTACGCGCTCGCGATCCGAGCGCTCAACACTATATAGAGCTCTCTCAGTTGTAGATATCTAATCCATGCTTTTTCTCTACACGTAACCAACTGCAGTTGTTTGAAGCTTCACCTATACGCCAAGTCGTATCAACACTAATAGAAGCTAGATATTAGATTCGAGTTTTAAGAGATTTATGTTACGATCCTATTAGAGGGGCACCTCGCTACTTATATACCCGACCTTAGTACTTATTACTTAGACTACCGATATAGGTTACGTGATGTGCTAGAGTCCTAGAGAGTCCTAATCTAATATTAAGACTTTAGGACTTTAGGATAACGTAAGACTTCTAGGATAACTCATATATATAATAATAGGTAATAAACCCCTAGGGCTTATTGTATTCAACTTAATATAGTATAGTAATTTAAGTTATTACTTCCACGCTCTATTATAACCAAGCAAGACTAAATCCCTCTTACCTTACTCTATCTTTAAAAACTAACCTTACTCTATTAATATACTATAGTATCTTAGTAGACTCTTAATACTTTGAATACCTTTACGATAAGTAACGCGTTAATGGATTCAAACAACTAGTAGGTAGGACTGACCTATACTGCAACCTCTAAGGTTACTAAGCTAGACCTCTATTATAGAGACTATACTAAGCTCGAATTATAGCTACTTTAAGTCGACGTCTACTTTAAAATAGATAAAGTACCTAATAATAAACGACTAATGCTTGTAGTAATATACTTAAGAGGAAAAGCTAAGAAATAGATTATACTATACCTTAAGAAATTTATAGATAATAATAATAATAGTTGCAATAATATATTTGAATAATAGATCGAGTTTAAGGATAAGATATGACAAGTATTCCAACTCGCTAACGAACTAGCTATTGCGGAACGAGCTATCTAGGGCCTACGATAGAATTATTCAGCTTCTAATTACGCTAATAAATTTAGAAATTATTTAATCTAGACTAAGTAGAACAACTAGGCTCTTATAAGGATATTTAGACAAGGATTAAAAGTAGGCGTATAGGTAGAGCTTATAAGAAGTAGAGCTACGATTAATAACCTCGACGAACTAGTCGAAGAGTTAATTAGAGTTAATAACTACTTGTACGAATTTCGCCTTAAAGTAAAAGATAAGTACGCTATACTAACCCGCATATATAAGAAGAAATACTAGCTAAACTATAGATACTAGAGGGTTGTAAAGGTACCTAGGGTTAGTAGTAATTATAGGCATTTTAGATTTGACGATATGTATATCGATAATATAAACCTAAGAGGATGAACACGAGATTACTGCCTTAAGAAGCTAGATAATAGTAAGGAAATAAGAACCTACTATAACTATAGTAAACTAGGCTACCTATTAAAGGACTACTAATTAAAGAATAAAGCTAAGAGATAAATAGGTAAGAAATATTAGGTTATGGACTAATCTCTTAATATAATCGAAGGGTAAGGTGATAATACTAAGGAAGAATGGGAAGTAGTATATAAGATACTAAATGAAGGGAAAGCTATTCAACTATAAGACTAAGAACTCGAAGACCTAGGATATCTAACTCTAGAGGAATAACGCGTAGAAGATAAGCTACGCGCGGAGAATATATATAGACGTCTTAAAAGGGAACTTATAGATAATAAGTATAAGTACAACTACCTTAAGAGAAGAAATACGAGGAAATAGAACGTTCAATTCCTTAAGTTCGCTAGAAAAGAAAGATTCTATAGAAATAGTAGGGGAGGATACTACTATAACGCTACTGCACACTCTTACCTAAAAATAAAGTTACTAATAGTTTAGGATTACCTAGACTCTAACCAAGACAATTAGGAGCTAGAAAGTAAGAAAAATAATAATGTAGAAGATACTAAGCTAAAGTCCTTAGGATATTATATACTACTAGAAACCCTAAAACTATAGTATAAAGACGCGATAGTATAAGATAAATTTATAGGAGAAATCTAGAACCTAGTAGATAGCTACTACTTAATTAAAGATTAGTAAGACGATAAATAGATAGACTAGAGTCTCTACTAAGGATCGCAACTAGATTTATTTACCCTAGAAGCTTAAGAGCTACTTAATATATCTAATACACTAATTAGTAGAATCCTATAGTACTAGTTATATTATAAAAACCTTAACTACCTACTATTATTATAGATATAGTATTTTTATAATAAATGTCTAATATACTACTTAGATAAAATAAACTTAGGATATTTCCTAATAAGAAAATCTAAGTGTAAATAGTTTTAGAATAAATATAAAAAAGTAACTTATAAACGATACCTATAGGATAAAAGATAAGTAGGATATTTTACTAGAGTATTAACTATAGACGAAACTATAAATAATATATTAATTAATAGAAGGTGTATATGCTTGATTTAGTAGTACTATCTATAGGATAAGTGTAAAAGATATAAAGAAGCTAAAATCCTATATAGATTTATAAAAAGAGAATATAAATAAGATAAGTCTTTTTTAGAACTATACTTAATAGAAGAGAATACAACGCCGTTAACGTAGAAAAACTTATTAAACTCCTAGTTATAGTAGGAGTATAATAGATAAAGGTATTATTAGATTTAGGATTATTTGTAAACTTTATATTACTAGACGCAGCGCAACGAGCTAGACTTAAGCCTATAGAGAAGGAGTATCCCTATCTAGTCCGTGTCGCGAATAGAAAAGCTATACTAGGAGAACTAGTAGTAACGCACGAGATAACTATAATACTTACTATCTAAGGAAAAACTATAGAAGTATACCTAGATATCCTAGTCTTAGCTAGTAAAGATATTATATTAGGACTACTATAGTTATAAGAGTTTAATCCTAGAGTTGATTGGAAAAACTAGAACCTCTGTTTAAGACTATAAAAACGCATATAGATCTAAGCCTACGCATTAATAGAATATAATAGTAGATAAGAAGATAATTTACGAATTAACTACTTTAAAACTAATATATAATAAAAGTATAGTTACCTCTATAGATACTAACTAGGTATTAGGTCACGAAGTAAGAGTATTAGAGAAACGCGTAACTCCTAATATCCTATAATAGTATAAGGATTTTAGTTACCTCTTTATAGAAGGGATAGAAGAAAACTCTCTACTAAAGTATAACCCTAGGATTATATAATTATACTATAGAAGAGAAGGAACTAACTTCTAGACCTATCTATAGACTATTAGAATAAGAGCTAGAACGCTTAGAGACTATATTAAGAAGAATCTTATAAGAGGTTATATATAGGAATTAATATTACTAGTAGGCTATTAATATTATTTATACTAAAGAAATAAGGGCTACCTTAAGTATATATTAACTTTAGGAAACTCAACAATATTATAATAAAGAACTACTACCTATTACTAAATATTATAGAGTTACGAGATTAACTAGTATACTAAAGATATTCACGAAGCTAGATCTATAGATAGTTACTACCTAATTAGAATAAAAAGGTAAAGAATAGAAGATAGCGTTTAGAATACCTATAGCTATTATAAATACAGTTATACTATTTAGGCTAACTAATGTACTAGCTATATTCTAAGTATTAATTAATAATATACTTAGGAATACCTAGATAATACGTTGTAGTATATTTAGACGATATATTAATTACTTATAGTTTATAGAAGAATATAATAATATATTAAAAGTATTAAGAAGCTTAGACTAGTATAACTAAAGCTAAAACTAGAGAAATATAAATAGTATAAGATAGAAGTTGAATTTCTTGATCAGATTAGCACGAAGGAGTGAAAATAAGTAAAGAAAAGATTGAAGTAGTTAAAGTATAGAAAGAACTAAGGAATATTAAAGAAATATAGTTATTCTTAGGATTTATTAACTTTAATAGATACTTTATAAGAACTTTTTAGGAAAAGCCTTACTACTACGAACCTAATAAGGAAAGATATACCTTAGTTATAGATAAAGAATATTAAGAAGTATTAACGAACTTAAGATAGTTTATATAATACTACTATATTAGTACTATTCTATAGAGGAGAAGTATAAATTTAAGACTAAGTATTAGACCTCGATACAGCGATAGTAGTACTATAAGAACGCGAAGGAAATAGTACCTAATAGCCTATTACTCTAGAAAGTTCTTAGGACTAGAAGAATAATATAATATATAATAAAGAATTACTTATAATAGTAAATATACTTAAATATTAGAGAATTTACGTAGAAAGTTACTTAGAACTTACGATATTTACTAATTATAAGAACTTAGTCACATTTAAACGACTAAAGCTAAATTAATATAAACTAGATAGTTAGAACTCTTAGGATAATATAAATTCTAAATTATATATATACTAGGAAAAGATAATAGTAGAGTAGACGCCCTAAGTTAAGATACAATATCGCAGAATAAAAGAACTATTAAAGGTACTATACTAAAGTACAACTAGGATAGATCCTTAGGACTAGTAAACGAGATTAATAAACTAAGAAATTAATAATCTTATCAATAATAAATAACGTACCTAAAGAATTATAGAAAGTAATTATAAGATAATACTATAATAATCTAGTACACAGATACCTAGGAATTACGAGAACTATAGAACTTATTAAATAAAACTATGAGTTTAAAAAATATAAAGGATAAGGTAATAACCTTTATTAGAAAATATATAGACTATTAACGAAATAAATATAGTACTTACGTACTATATAGTAAGATGTAAGTATAGAACTACTAGAATTTCCCTAGGAAGACATCTTAATAGACTTTATAATAGGACTACTACCGTTAAAAGACCTAGCTACAGGAATCACGTATAACGCGATAATAGTTATTATATGTAGATTTATTAAGTACGTAGAGATAATACTATTTAGGAATAACTATACCGTACGGTAGTTAGTATTTATATTCCTAGATCGAATAATTAGATATTACGGAATACTAAAGTCAATTATTAGTAATAGAGATAAGCTCTTTATATTAAACTTTTAGGTAACGCTATTAGTATTAATAGGAATAAAAAGAAAGCTATTAATAGCTTATTATCTACAGATAGATAGATAAATAGAAAGAACGAATCGTATGATGAAAGTATATCTACGAATTTACGTTAATACTTAATAAGATAATTAGGTATTATTACTACCTATAGTATAACTTGCGTATAATAATAAGTTCTTAGAATTAATAGGAAGAATACTATTCTTTATAAATTATAGATGATATCTAAATCTATTTAAAAGAATATTACTAGGACTAAAGGTATAAGTAGTAATAGTAACTATAGAAGAACTTAAAAAAGTATATAAAGAAAATATAAGATAAGATACTTAAAGTATAAGAAAGTAGTATTAAATATGCTAATAAAAAACGAAAAATAGTACCTTAGCTGAAAGAGGGGGATAAAGTATATTTGTATATAAAGAATCTATATATAAAACGACTAAGTAAAGGACTTAATAACGTTAAGGTTAGACTGTTTTTAATTAAGGAATGAAACGGACTAGTTAATTATACTTTAGAACTTCTAAAAGATATAAAAATCTACCCTAGGTTCTATATAAGTAAACTAGAACTACTAACTAAGAAATACTAATATAATAAACTTTTCGCTATAAGACTAAAGAAGAAGATAAATTTAAAGTTGAAGATCTCTATAGATATAGGGAGATAGGACGCAAAGAATTCTAGGATAATAATTTCTATTAAGAATAGTTAGTTAAATAGAAAGGCTACCTAGAATTAGAAAATATATAGGAACTAGAAGCTAATCTCTAGAACTATAAAGAACTACTCGAGAAGATAAGAAGAAAATACTATATCTACTTCTATATAGGAGCGAAAGAATGACGATAGCCCTATAAAGATGGTATTGATGAAATAATATAGAAAGAAAATAAAAAAGATACGTATAAAAACTACGGCCCTAAAGCTTATT